>JAJJWW010000300.1:0-250801 GCA_023531295.1 Papaver armeniacum | reverse complement strand
CGTACCCAAATTTGAAGATACACCTGCTAAAGGCGCAAACACGGCTGAAGACATGTCATGTGATTCCACTTCTCCAACTGAAAACGGTGTTGCAGAGGTTGAAGCTAATTCAAATTCATCGACAGTGGCAGCAACTTCGGTTCCAACTATGCCATCTAATTCCACTTCTTCGGCTACTCCAACCATGCCACCTACTTCTACAGAGGCAGGAGGGAAAGCCAAGACTCAAAGCAGGAGGAAAGCCGAGACTCAAACAGACGGAGACGATCAATCCAATTCATATTACCTAGTATTGATTGGTCTTTTCATTCTCCTTATCTTCTTATTCATTCTCCTTATCAGGAAATCCAAGACTCAAGCAGGAGGAAAGTCGAGACTCAAACAGATGAAGACGATCAATTCAATTCATATTACCTAGTATTGATTGGTCTTTTCATTCTCCTTATCTTCTTCACATGATGTTTTTTTTTGATTTTTGAAGCCCGGTTAAAAGGGGCTAGACTTTATTTTTTAATTTTTATTTTTTATTTTTTTTTATTTATAAAAAGTTGTTAATAAAAAAGTTGTTAATAACAAAATATATGAGTTAATCTTGGTTAGCCATCTTTTCTACAATATTTTTATAGAAGTTAATTTGTATATTTTGATATAAGAGATGATTTTTAGTAGATAAAAAGGAGGATACCCAGCTGCTGTAAAAATCATGCCGACCATAACAAAAAGTATCCCTTAACATGGCCACACCATATTCCAGCGGCTTTAAGAACCGGAATTGAACCGGAACCAGTATTTTTTTTTTTCCTGGTTTTAAAGATTCCAGAAAGTGGGAGTGTGAACCCAGATCAGTATTCTTTGTTTTTGTTCTTCTTCAAAATTGAAATAGAATGATCATCGTAGATTAGATCTGATTAAAAATTCTGAAGGAAAATCACAATCTCATGAGATGGTAAAGGGAAGAATTGGTTCTTCTTCTAGAAACTCAGCAAGATATAAAAGTATCTTGAAACCATCAGCATCTCTTAAATCATCAATCACTTGTGTAGTTCTTGGTTTCTTCATCATTACCGTATTCTTCTTCATCTGTACTTCAAGGTATAATGATGAACCCTCCAAATCTTTCTTACCAGATGAGGAGGAGTCTCCACAACAACAGGTACTTTTTCCTTTTCTTTTCTTGGAGAATGTGATTAATTGTTGATTTTGAGATAAAATGTTTGGATTTTGAGAAGTGGGTTTTGTTTTTAAGCTGATCAAAGGGTTTTGTTTGGATTCAATTTGGAGCTTAAGAGATTGATTCTTTAATGAATTTGGTTAACTAGTATTCCCTAGGGCAGTAGTATAGGGTATATGAGGAGATGTATGTTTAGACTAGGGGCTGTGAATATGTGACAGGACATGAAGGTTAAACTTTGGAAAAAAATTATTGTAATAGCCAATTGGAGTTGTCACCTAATTGTGAGTTACAGACTTGAGAGTTCGAGTAGTGCGAGACTGCTTAATCCTTATTCATGTTACAGCAGCTGGAATATCTTGTGGCCATGTTAGAGCATCTCCAATGACACACCCTTGTCCTACATATTTGTGTTGACACACCCGGTCAGCTAATTAGGGAAAACAGGTGTAGAAGAATATTAAATAAATAAAAAATGGAACAAGAAACTAACTGTACAAGTGCGACAGGAGTGTAGAATGATTTTTGTTACAGGGAAAAAAACAAAAACAGATGATGCAGCTCCGGTGTTTTCCTAATTCGTCAGCTTAAGTATGAAAAGTGTATTTTCTTTGCTTTTTCGAAAGGGAAAAAAATATCGTCTAGTCCTTTTTTACGTGGGCCCATGTTTGGTCGGCTTTGGTGGCAACGCTTTCTTGTTTGGTGTATAATTATTTAAAAATTAAACCGACAAAAATACCCTTTCGTGTTAATTTTTACTTATTGTCTTTAGCAAGACTTCATTAAATGAAGTCCATATAAAAACCTAAAAAACACTTCATTAGAAATGAAGTCCATATATAAATCTAAAAAATAGACTTTATTCCAAATGAAGTCCATATAAAAACCTAAAAACAGACTTCATTCCATATAAAAACCTAAAAAAGTAGACTTCATTCCGAAATGAAGTCCATACAAAACCCTAAAAAAAACGGACTTAATTCTGGTAAATGAAGTCCATATAAAAATTCTAAAAATGTACTTCATTCAGAAATGAAGTCCATAAAACCTACAAAAAAACACTTCATTCCGTAGTGAAGTCCATATAAAAACCTAAAAAAAAAACGTACTTCATTCCGGAAATGAAGTCCATATAAAACCTAAAAAATGACTTCATTCGAGAAATGAAGTCCATATAAAACCTAAAAATAGAGATTTCATTTCGAAATGAAGTCCATATAAAAATGGACTTCATTCCGTAAATCCATATAAAAACCTAAAAATGACTTCATTCCGTAAATGAAGTCCATATAAAAACTAAAAAAAAGACTTCATTCCAAAAAATGAAGTCAATATAAAAACCTAAAAAAACAAAATGCATAAATCTTAATCTTCATCGACTTCATAGTGACAACAACATCAAATCTTCATTAACAACACCAAAAAAATCAAGATCCAAGATGAAGATTGAAGGTTATATTAATTTTCTTCATCGTTTTCTTCATCTTCATTTAGCGCGGCCCAGTTAAGAAACTTATTGCTTGAGCAGATTCAATACCTCCACTAGTTTTCTAGTTACCATAACTCTCAAATAATCAGCAGCAACCACTACAGCTTCCATCGCTTCTTTCAAGATCTGAAATTCCGAATCTCTATCTAATGTTTGTCCATCGATTAATCTCCCTCCTCGTCTCGCTAAATCAATAGAACGTACGCTCTAAGTACTAAACCATGGTGGTGTGAATATTAACACGAATACATTTGACGATGCGGTAGATTTGGCTTAAGTAGTATTGTTGATAGTGACCAATAACTCTTGAGATTAAAGATTTTAATTCTTCTTCAGGAATTTCCTTAGAAAAAATGGGGAGGAGAGAAACTAGATCTGAAATAAAGAGGAGAGAGAAAGTAAATCTGAGAATGAGATATTTTCTATTAAATTTTTGTATATATGGTCGAGCAGGACCAAACCATTATTTTCTAGGACCAAACAATAATATAAGGGTATTTCTATCACTACAAGATGACATTTACATCATCCATGACATCACCTTAGGACCAAACTATAATTTTTAGGACCAAACTATAATTTATATTACCAAATAGGACCAAACAGAAAAAAGGCTAGGTCAATTGGACTAGACTCTCTCAAATATTTTATTTGTTGGACCAATAGGTATTTCCTACTTTTCGAAAAGGGGAAGATGTCGATAACACAAGGAAAGCTCACTAAGGTAAATCATTCTTTCTTCCTCCTTGGCAAGATTCAACAGTCAATATTCAATAAGTGTGTGAAAATTATATCAGCCTAGACGCTTCGTGCGTTGAAAATCTCTGAGAAGCAATGTACCTTTAAGCAGGGTGAACATGCTTTTTGGTTCCTCAAATGCACTCTGGAAGTGGATTCTCGTAGAAAGATTCTTCAGTTCTAAACCTAGCTCGACCTTTGATCCCTGGTGTTGATGGTGGATTTTCGTTTAAGGTTAAATTTGTAAATAACCAGAAAACTCATGCGCTGACATCTTGTAAAAGATAAAGCCATTTATAAAGTGTTGGATACTCCCTCACTTAATTCACCAAGAATGGAGCATGTAGCAACAATCCCATTCTCTGAATACACGAAATTCCTCCTAGGTTGGAGCATGTAGCAACAATCCCTTCCTGTGAATTTCATGTCGGCCTTGTATTTCAGTACTCATTATCGGTGTGGCATGACGACCAGTGTTACTCTTACGAGTAACACGGGCCTCAAGCACTATAATGAAACCATGTACGAAATACCCGTACGGGTTGATTCTCGGTGTGTTATACTAGCCCGAGCCCTCTCGGTGTGTTATACTAGCCCGATTGAGCCCCTCTCGGTGTGTTATACTAGCCCGATTGAAAGCATCCCAGACTGACCATATCGGTCCCCATATGATTCGATCGCAATCATCCAACTCCACAAGCATGATTGGATGACCCCGGATCAATTCCATCACCCCCAAGCGGTATGGAATACACACGGCCGACCCGCATGGTCGACCATTGGCCTTCGCATGCCAAGAAATCGTCCATACCAAGCATTATGGACGGAAAACCCTAAATTAGGGTTTGCGGCATATTACATGTCCGCAAAACGGTCTCAACCATCCATCTTCGCAGGTATAGATGGAGGGTGTAGATGTAGACTCAAAGGGCCCTGGAGCATGTCGACACAATCACCATGTGACCGCCACACACTTGACCAATCGGTCAAAACCAACCATGATTGGTTACAACACATTCGTCCGCCTAAAAGAGCATGGTGTACGGCTTTGAAAGCCAAAATTAGGGTTCAAGCCATCACGCGCGTCCATCTTCTCCTACACGAATGGAGGGTCCACGATTAGAGTAAGCAGGTCCTATTATACCGGCATGACCACCGTGGAGCCCATCTACCTCCTCATGCACCTCGGCCAAGGCATATCATGCCCGGCTAATCAAAACGCCCGCCAAACATGCGTGGTTACACTTCCCAAATTGCAAATTGATCTCGACCCTTCAACTTTACCTGGACGAATTGAGTGGCTTAGATCATTTTTTCATGGGACGGGGAGACATGGGCGTGAACATCAGCCTACCATCTTCTCGTCAAACCCCGGCCAAGACCGACCAAGTTAGGTCGTCTTGGAAAACACGCTGAAAGAGTGTGGCGCGCGGCTTCTTGCGGTATCAAACTTCTATCGCAAAATCAATCTCGACCACTCCTCTTTTGCCACAAATTGAGTGGCCCGATCGCTTTCATGAGGGAACGGAATACGAGCACCTACACCATCATGCCGTCAACACGCATGTATGGCCTGGTCCTCTCAAAATCCTTCCCATGCTTGGTTTCGACCAAGCCGGGAGAGTGATGCTTGCGCACCTCTTCAAAACCCTAATATTCATTAATCTGGTCCGCAGATGAGTGTCTCAAAGCTCATCTCATCCGTCCAACTTCACCCGACTTGGTTATACAACCTCGGTCGAGTCAATTGGTCGATAAGGCGTCATTACCCATCACCTTACCACACCACAATGTAGTACCCGTGATAAAATACACACGATACTTCACAAGTATCGACTTTACGAATAACGCATTATTCAATTCGAGATTACATGCTATCTTTCGTGGATCCACGATCCACATTCCAGACATCAATCATGTCACAAACCGGGGGATACATACTTTGGGGTATTGGTCGGCGGTTTATAGCGTGCGGCGTGCAACGCGCCATCACAAGAATGTGTCAGGAAGTCATGGGCGGTTAGAGATGAACATGAGAAGTGGGCAAGACTGGTCGTGTATCACCGACACACAACTCCACTACTCCATCATTCCACTACCTCCACTTCCCACGAGAAACGTGAATGAGGCTCAATGACTTGTATAAATAGGTTCTCCTTTTTATTTCAAACAAGGAAACAGAACAACACAAGTTCGGGCGACAGAAATCAAGTGTTAATACAAAAACCTTATTCAAACACTCGAGCACCTTGCATCAACCGTAAGCTTGCTCATCTTTCTCACAAGTCATAAGCAAGCCAACACCTTCACAATCTCAACACCTTCTTCGCTTCCTCCCTAAGATCAACCCCATCTCCTTCACTTTGTGACCGAAACAAGTCCGAACGGCCATTTCTTGGTTTAGGCCGGACTTGCACAGATTGATCTCTCGAATCTACAAGCACTCACCGCGCAGTGCATTTGTTGAAGGTTTAGATTCATTCCTCATCCACACCCCAAATTACCAAATTCTGCAGGAGTAGTTTTCACCCATCAACACCTGGCATCGAACCTCTTCTCTTCCTTGGACCTCCTTGCCTGTAAAGTCCGACTTTGGTCTTATTACTCAACTGTTTTAATTGATACCAATCTTTATTCTGACTAGTAAGGACACATGTGCGATGCACATGCTTGAATTTTACTCATCCAACAATACTAAATTTGAAAGTCATGAGATTTTTTTCCTAAAACAAAAATTTACTATTCTCGTTACGTAGATAATTGAAAGAGCTTTTCAAATATATAAATTTTACAAAAGTCCAATATATATTTTGAAAGATATTATTTTTAAAACAATGGTATTTATGTAAATATATAAAAAATGGGGACAACTAAGTAATTTAGGGGGTCTCCTACCAAAAAGAGCTCTTTTTCTTTATATTAGTATAAGATTTATTGGACTATAAAGAACAGAAGACACCAAACAAACCTGTTTTTGTGCATCCCAATTATGACAGATGATAATGAAACTCCTTCTTCCAACTCTCCCATTTCCAGCTTTTCAAAAACTTCAACAAGTCCTTTCCTGAAAAGGAAATTGGATACGTCCATTCACTTTTTTGAACAAAGGAAGTAGTCAGAAAATAATCAAGGTCCAGTTATGAAACAATGTATGCTAACAGACTCTTTAATCTATCACCCCTTCACCATTCATTATGGCCAGTTTTAGGGTATGGATTTGTAAAATTGTGGGAGAAAAATCTAACAAACGCACAACAGGTTTTGACACGATACTCAAAGTAACTTAATGGTGTAAGTACAGGTTCCACATTTGAAGTTGAAAGTCATATTTGTAATGCCTTAAACGTTAAAACAATACCGCGTTCGAATTATCTCTACTTACCGCGTTCGAATAATCTCTTTCTTCGGTCAATACTGGTCGTCGAGAGCTTGACTTTGTCAAGATTTTCTCTTCCTTCTTGGATGTTTCTTTCTCTCCTGGGTTAGGTTGAATACTTCTTCTATGTTAGATGATTGTTATCCCCTGTTGTAGGGTGTGATTTTATTTTTCTTCTTAAGGTTGGGGTTTTGTGCAGTTTGTTTTTTCATCCAAGGCAGGAGGTGAGTTGGTTAATACTGCTTTGTGTTTATTGTGTTTATCATGGCATCAACATCATCAGGAGCTAAGGAGGATGAAGATAGGAATATACAAAAGAATCTAAACATTGAAGAACCACAAACTATTATTTTTGAAGATGAAGACGAAAATACTACCCAAGTAGAGCATAACAAAAACTTAGTGTTCAGATTCAACTCAGGAAGAGAGTATAGCTTACAAATCCTGAATGAAATCACTTCAAAGGCATGGAGACCGTCAGGAACCCTAAACATCACTGATCTGGGGAATGGGTATTATAATGTTAAGTTTCTCTATCTCTGTGACCTGGAAGCAGTGTTACAAGGATCTCCATGGTCGGTAAAAGAAGATTTAATGATAATGGAGAGGAGTAAGGAAGACTATTTGTTAGAGGATTATGACTTCAGGTTTGTGCACTTCTGGATTCATATCTACGGTCTACCTCTGAGTCTATTAAATGAAACCGGAATTTTCAATATAGCAAAGACTTTTGGGGAACCAGACCCTATTGATCCAAAAATGGCGGTTAAATGGGGTAAGTATGCAAAGGTCAGAATAAGGTTAAACATCACAAAACCCTTACCTAAAGATATGTTGTACACCTTGAAGTCGAAAAAACAGATCAGGATCTATTTCAGATATGAAAAATTGCCAAGATTTTGTTTTTACTGTGGTTTCTTCGGGCATGTTATGAAACAATGTCCTCATCTTTCAAAGAAACTTGAAGAGGATACAAGGTTGTGTGCTGAAGAGATAGCGACGAAGATGAATGATAGGAGTCTGGCGAGGTACACAGAAGAAATCCGTGCTTACATCAAGACAACATACCCAGGAACTGTTAATCCAAACCAGAGTAGTATCACAGCAAAGATGAAGAATGTAAACCTCCAGGAGCCGTTGATCTCAGGTGTAAGATCAAGTGAAGCAGTGGACGACACGTGCTACCTTCAACTGGATTTGGCAGCTCTGAAAATGGGTGATTCAAATAGGCAGAGTAGAAGACAAAACTCTGTGCAGCTCAAGGAGACATTTACTCAGAAGGAGGACGTCAGGTGCATGAATGAGGTTAAAAATAGTGGGAGAGAAAACAAACAGAATAGCACAGAAATGAGAGAAGAAGAAAGTACGTGTAAAGTGAAAGGGAATGGCACTAAATATATATCAAGAGAAGGGAATGGGATGGCAAGCACACTGAGTGGAGTGTCACAAAATAAAAGTGGACCAGACGAGACAATGGGAGCAGAAGGAAGTAACAAGGCATCACTAGATCCAATACTACAGTATGGGGTAAAGAACGTGGTTCAAACAGGCCAGAAGAGCAAACAGAAGATGGTGGAGCACAACGGTCTGGAAAGTGATTACATACACATGAAGGAAAAAACTGAATTAGCAATGAAGAGTATCTCTTGTCAAAAAGTAATGGGCCATATGATAGAAAGCCCGTCACTAAAGATTGATGAGAATGCAGTTTGTAGTTTCATACAGCCCACTAAAGAACAACGGCTCATCACAAGCCCGCAAAACAACAGCTCCCTGATAAAACATCAAGACTTAACAGAGGAAAACAATGATGGATACACTTCATCTTCCAAATCTACATCAATATCACAGAGCCCCAGCAGAAAAAGGAAGAAAGGGTGGAAGAGATCAGCAAGGAAGCAAGAGCAATTATTGATTGACTCCAAACTTGATGATGGAGCAAGTGGGTCAAAACGAACAGCGAGTCCTATGGAGATCGATAAACCAAGTAAAAGATTGCATCAATTTCAACCTACTCAATCGGGTGTGGTGGCTGCCCAAAATCAGCCACAAGCTCGATGTTAATCTTCCAATGGAACTGTCGAGGGCTGAGAAACATCTCGACAGTCCGCAATTTGAAGGCATTTCTCAGGGCCTGCAATCCCCAAATTGCATTTCTTTCAGAGACTTTGATTGTTGAGTCTATATCTCAAAATTTCTTTAATTCTCTTGGATTTGAAAATTTCATCGCTATTCCGTCAGTTGGTAGAAGTGGAGGGAATGTTATTCTCTGGAACAATGAGATAGATCTAGCTGTTCTCAGTGCTGACAAGAATGTCATTCACTGTCGAATTAGCCAAATTCTAGGTCATGAATGGGACCTGTTGTGTGTGTACGGACCACCTAACATCATCGAGAAACAGATTTACAGTCTAAGCTATCTCAATATACGTAAAAAAACTTTCAAATCCACGGTGCTTGGTGGGTGACTTGAACGCTATAAATTCAATCTCAGAGAAACATGGTGGTAATCAGAATCTAAATCCTGCAAATAGAGAATTCAGAAATTTTCTAAATGATAGAAGACTGATTGATATGGGTTATGTTGGACCAGCCTTTACCTGGTCGAATGGAGCTGTCACTGAAGACCCCATCTTTGAGAGGTTGGATAGAGCAGTATGCACCACTGACTGGATGTTTATGTTCCCTGATAATGGAGTTTTGCACCTACCTAGAGTGAGTAGTGATCATGCTCCCATTCTAATCAATACTCACAGAACAAATAAAAGGAAAAGAAGATTCTCTTACAAATTTGAGTATTACTGGGTGGAGCATCCAGAATTTAATGATGTAGTCCAAAGGGCATGGAGTTCAAATCACAGCAACACTTTACAAAAGATTGATGAGGTGGGAAAGGGTCTTAGTAAATGGAGTAAGAAAGAATTTGGTAATATATTCAGAGCAAGAGAAGAGACCATGAACCAGCTGTTGAAAGTACAAAGTGAAGCCCATATCAGAGATACTAGAGCAGAGGAGAAGGAACTGTGCAGTAAGATTGATAATTTGAACACAATGCAACACAAATACTATGAGCAAAGAAGTAAAGTGCAATGGATACCCAATATGGATAAAAACACTCGCACATTCCATATGTCAGTCATTCAAAGGAGGAAGAAGAATCAGATTGCAGCTCTAAAAGACCCAGAAGGCCAATGGGTTACTGATGCAGATGGTGTGGTAAATCAACTAGTGAACCATTTCACTACTTTATTTCGAAGAGATCCTAATGAGGATAAGTATGCAATGTTATTCCATGCTGAGAGTTCCATTAAAAGTACTGACAATGCTCATCTGATGGCTGTCCCTCAATCGGAAGAAATTTGGAGTACTATTAAGAGGATGAAAAGTCTCAAATCACCTGGGCCGGATGGGATGCCTGCTCTATTCTATAAGAGGTGCTGGGAAATGATTGGAGGGGACGTGATAAAGACTATCCAAGATTGCTTTAATACGGCGTCGCTCCCACCAGGGCTGAACCACACGAATCTGGTGTTGATTCCCAAGGTAAAAAACCCCACAGTACCCTCGGATTATAGACCTCTCGCTTTGACTAACATTTTATACAAAGTGGTGACTAAAATCTTAGCCCAAAGATTAAAAGGTCACCTAAATCAGTTAGTCGATACTGCACAATCAGCTTTTATTCCAGGTAGATTAATTATTGATAACATAGTAACTGCCAAGGAAATCATTCATACCATGTCACACTCCAAGTCCATTTTAGGGGCTTTTGCACTGAAGATAGATATAAGTAAAGCTTACGACAAGATCAGCTGGAGATTTTTGAGTCATTGTCTCAGAACCTTTGGTATTGTAGGGAATACGCATGAGTTAATAATGAATTGCATCTCGACTGCGTCTTTCTCTATAGTCATAAATGGGCAAGCTGAAGGGTACTTTAATAGTGAAAGGGGGTTGCGCCAAGGCTGCCCTTTATCTCCGTACTTGTTTATCTTGTGCTCCCAAGGTTTGTCGTGGTTGATGAGAACCATGGAGAAGAACGCGTTGTATAATGGGTACAAGATCTGTAGAAATGCCCCAACTATCTCCCACTTAATGTTCGCAGACGATCTACTTCTGTTTGGTACGCTGGATAACAGAACTATACAAACCTTAATGGATATACTTAACATCTACGCGGCATGGTCAGGTCAGAGTGCTAATATGCATAAATCTGCAGTTTTCTTTAGTAAAGGAGTGGAAAATGACAGAAAAACTGAAGTGGCAAATTATCTTGGAGTTCAGCAAATGAAGGACGCAGACAAGTATTTGGGGCATCACCTGCTTAAATCAGACTTCAGAAACTCTTCTTATGACTTTCTACAAGATAAATTCGACTATAAGTTAGCTGGATGGAAAGGGACGATTTCGCAAGCAGGCAGAACGATCCTAATTAAAACTGAGTTGGGTCTAATCTCTCCTTACTACATGGCTACTTCGATCATTCCAAAGAAAATAATCCAATCATTAACTAGAACAATGCGAAATTTCTGGTGGGGGCATTCCAGGACAGACAGCAAGATGCATTTCATTGATTGGAGACAAATGGAGTTAGCAAAAGAGGAAGGAGGCTTGGGAATTAGATCTTTACAGGATCTGAATATGGCAATGATAGCCAAGTTGGTTTGGAAGTTTTTAAATGATCCAAATTGTACCTGGGGGAACCTCATGAAGGCAAAATATCTGAAACAAAACAATTTCTGGAAAGCCGAGAAACCAGCTGTCTGCTCCTCAACTTGGAATGCGATGCTGAAGTGTAGAGAGATGATGAACGATGGATGTTGCTGGATAGTGAAGAACGGTGAAAGTATTAACGTATGGCACGATCCCTGGATTCCAAATCTGCCTAATAATAGACCTGAAAGAAGAGCTGATTGTGCAGATTCTGTTATGCAAAACACTAATCAAGTGAGTGACCTAATTATCAAGGAAGAGCGAAGATGGGATGAAGACAAGCTGAAGCAGCTATTCAACCACTCAACGGTCTCGAAGATATTGGAGATCCACCTGCCAGTTTTTAACGGAACAGACTCAACTGACAAGATGATCTGGAAGCATCACCCTCAAGGTACTTTCTCAGCAAAATCATTCATTAAAAGCTTGACAGCTAAGAAACCTTCTGGATCCCACAATTTTGATTTCCCTTGGAAGAAACTTTGGAAGGCTAGCATCCTGGTTCCTAAACTTCAAATGTTCATATGGAGATTGCTGAAGAATGGAGTGGCAGTGACAGGCAATATAAGCAAACACATAAGCGGGATCAATAATGAGTGCAAATTGTGCAATAAAGCTACTGAAACGGTTGATCACCTGTTTATTCAATGTGAAGCTTCCCAAGCAGTCCTATTTGCATCTCCCCTAAGCCTCAGAGTAAACACTAACCATAACACTACAGTAAAGGAACTCATCAAAAGCTGGTTAAATGAAGGTGGAGAAATGCTTAAGTTAAAGATGGGGGTTAGTTTATTCTGGGCTCTATGGAAAACTAGGAACAACATAAGCTTCAATAATGGTAAGTTCAGCATCCAAGACACTATAAAAGAAGCCATGTATTGGTTCAATATGAAGACAACTTATGATGCGTTGGACATCATCCCCACTGAAAAAGATATGCTACAGACCTGGAAAAAACAATGGGAACCCCCTCCAAGTAACAAGGTGAAGATCAATTTTGATGGTGCAGCAGGGACAAAGGGATATGCTTGTAGTGCAGTGGCCAGAGATAGTCTTGCTCAATTCTGTGGGGGGCAGAATAAGACACTTGGTTTTGTTTCTGCAGCTGAAGCTGAGGCACATGGTGCTATGCTAGCAGTCGATCTAGCCCTCATCAAAGAACTGAAGGATATCATTATTGAAGGAGACTCTCTCATCTTAATTAACTCTCTCAAGTACAGTAAATACTTGTATCCCTGGCGCATCCAAAACATCATTCACAGGATAAGGGACAAGCTCAACAGATTCAACTCGGTGGAGTTCCAGTTCGTCAGAAATACTGCCAATAACGTGGCGCATCAACTAGCAGCTCAAGCTGCAACAAACCATTCTACGGGATTATGGTTAACTTTTTCTCCTTCCTGTATCTCTAATCTCATTGAGATTGAGGCTTCTCTTACTAGTTAGTTTTTTTTTTCTCTTTTCTTTGTTTTGTTTTTCTTGTTTCCCTTCAAAAAAAAAAAAAAAAAAAAAAAAAAAGTTAAAACAATAGGAAATGAACAAAAAGTTTGACTCTTTCTTACGTCGCATCTTAAAAATGTAGTAAAAGTACTGTCCATGTTCAATTACACAGTTACCCCAATACCACTGAAGGAAAAATATGGACAACAATCGGTTATTTCTGGAGTTTACGACTTTCAGATGCCAACATTCTCTTTTGTGTACATTTCATCAATAAATAGTAAAGCATACCTATCCGGAGAAACGGTTTTCCGGTGACCCAAGAATCTCCGGTGTCCCTCAACAGCTCTTGCCATGTTGCCTGGATATGATGGAACAAAAACATCACTCTCTATGCACATAATATAATCCAGAGCTGCTGTTTGAGATGCATGATCTGCAAATGCTTCCAATTCTTTCGAAGTTGCCACTGTTTCCTGCATATTAATCAGTCAAGTGCTTGAGTCTAAAAAGTGGTAAAGAGGTAAATGATTCACCCATGAAGTGCATTATAAAGAAAAAGAAAGAGAAAAAACAAGAGAAATAAAAATAATTAAAGAAAAAACACCTTGAAAACAAGATTCGGAAAGCGGGATTTGAACTCTGAGAGGTAAGCATCACCACCATAAATTTCTCCAGCAGCAATGTAAATTGTTGTAGATGGAGGGTAACCAAGAGCTTGAAGGAAAATGCCAACCTCCTTTGGAGTCGGGGGACACAGCCCTCCGATTCTCTGCTCTGTTGAGTTAATCTTCTTTACCTTCCAGTGGCTTGTGTTTTCTCTGTTAACAATAAAGTGGAAAAATGAGTTATGCATCTATAAATCTAAATTGCAACTTTATATATAATTCCTTATTGGAATTGGTAGAAGTTTTACCTTAAAATTCTCAGTTCTTTGGCTTCGACGTCAGTCAGTCCATATGTACAACCAGTGAAAGCCAGCATATCTTTTTCGTATCGCAGATGAAGAGCAATATATTTCCCACCTTTTGATCGCAGTCGTTCCACCAGCTTCTGTGGTTTAACCGTCATGTATGCTCAGAACCTAATTAAGCAGGATACCCCATAGGAGAGACCTCTTAAATGCATTAATTTTCTCAAGTTTTCCTAATTCAGCTTAGCGAGTAATGTAGGAGTTGCGTACACAATAAAGATCAGACCTTTGCCAGATTCTCAATTGAAGGAGAAAAGCGGAGAGCATTGTACAACGCACGGCACCGCAACCTCTGGATGTCAAGAGGGAGGTCATTGTTTGCTAGTCGGGAATCAGATTTTGCAACGTGAAGCACCTGCCATAAATATCGTTTCAGAATCCTACCTTATCTTCACAGAATCGTCAATTTATTAAGATCTTATTATAATAATTTGGGCCATATGAAACAGTGATGGCGATCTCCTCTATAGTGGGATAACCATCCAAAATCTCAAACTTTCTAAGGTTCTACAGCTGTGATGATATGCCTGGAATCATGCTGAATGCCCAAATGTAGAAAAACATACCTGATAATCCTTCCATAATCCTGTCATCTCTTCATAATAGCCCATACTCCCCCATGAAGTGAAGTGTTTCCGAGCTCTAAGAACTAATTCCAATTCCATCAAATGCAAGTTTTTACATGTAAAGAATATAAATATGGATTCCATCTAATGCACAAATACGTGTCTGTGTCTATATAGGTTTTTCCTGAAATCATGAAGATTGAGAAGGACGGCATTCAGTTCAACAACGGTGATGCTCAGCAGTTTGATGCCCTTGTCTTTGCTACCGGCTATGAAAGCACGGCTAACAACTGGCTAAAGGTATACATGCATATTGGTTGCACATATGAGAATCACTAGTTATAGCTATATATTGTGTGTATATATATTGTGTATTCAAAACGCGCTAATGTTTTGAATGATTATTGTGCAGGACTTCGATTACATACTTGGCAAAGATGGAATGCCGAAAAACAAATTCCCAAGTCACTGGAAAGGAACAAATGCTGTATACTGTACTGGTTTGTCTCGAAGAGGTTTAGCTGGAGTTTCCGCTGATGCACAAAAGGTTGCGGATGATATCGCCATGATCATCAAATCAGAGAAGAGGCATAAATAGTGAAATCGATGAATTATCTTTACTTCTTTGTTATTATCTATGGAAGAAACATATATAACGTTATGGTTTTTCATTTTTTGTGTGTTTGAATAATTTTGGTTGTATTTGTATGTACGAGGATATCTGCATAAACTTTGCTCCTGTCGTACCTATTTTGTATTGCAGTTTTGCTATGTTAGCAACAACGATCAATGTGTGTTTAAGTATCACTTCATTTGTTTAAGTATCACTTGATTGTTTAATTATAATATTACATTTGAGAATTATCTGTAAATCTTTGTGTACAAACTCACATATTCCTAGGGGACTAACCATGGCAGGCTCACAGCGAACACTAGTTTCGATTAAAGAAGTTTAAAGAGGATAATTATGAATACAATAAAACGACTAGAACTATGAATCCGTTTTAGAGTATAATAACAAAAAGTATCAACGGAACCCTCCTTTCAGATTTTTAATTAATCTCCTATTCTATTCCTGGTAGAACTGGAAGTCTGAATCCGTTTAGAGTACAACAAATCATCCCAAAACCAAGCTCTATATATACCTGATGATGGCCTATGCTTATTCCTCACACACAACCATAGTTTTAACTTTTTTTCTTCGTCATGGGTTTTAAAACCAACTTCTTGCTTTCGTTGATGCTTATGCTTGCGGTTCCATTGATGGTGAATGGTTTTGTTTGGAATGTTGGTGATGCTGCTGGTTGGTCTCCACAGCTTAATTACAGTCAGTGGGCTAGACCATCCTTTCTAGTTGGTGACAGTCTACGTTTCGTCTATGATCCCAACATCACTGATGTTCTAGAAGTGAGTTATTGTGATTTCAAATCATGTAATCCAACATCTCCGCTCGCCACCTACAACAGCGGTAACGATACAATTCCATTAACAAAAGAAGCCCACCAGTATTTCATCTCTCGTAATCCTGTTGACTGCAGCAATGGCATGAAGCTTGATATCCCGGTGTCAAATTCATCATATGTTAGGTTTTGGCGGTCCGGCCCAAACTATGGCGCCAATGGTTATGTCAACGTGCCCAAATTTGAAGATACACCTGCTAAAGGCGCAAACACGGCTGAAGACATGTCATGTGATTCCACTTCTCCAACTGAAAACGGTGTTGTAGAGGTTGAAGCTAATTCAAATTCATCGACAGTGGCAGCAACTTCGGTTCCAACTATGCCATCTAATTCCACTTCTTCGGCTACTCCAACCATGCCACATACTTCTACAGAGGCAGGAGGGAAAGCCAAGACTCAAGCAGGAGGGAAAGCCGAGACTCAAACAGAAGAAGACGATCAATTCAATTCAAATTTCCTACTTTATGTATTGATTGGTCTTTTCTTTTTCATTTTCTTCATATATTTAACAGGGGCTAGAGTTTAGTTTTTAGTTGTTTTTTTTTATAAAAAGTTGTTAATAACAAAATATATGAGTTAATCTTGGTTAGCCATCTTTTCTACAATATTTTTATAATAGAAGTTAATTTGTATATTTTGATATAAGAGATGAATTTAGTAGATAAAAAGGAGGATACCCAGTTGCTGTAAAAATCATGCCGACTATAACAAAAAGTATCCCTTAACATGGCCACAAGATATTCCAGCGGCTTTAAGAACCGGAATTGAACCGGAACCAGTATTTATTTATTTTTCTGGTTTTAAAGATTCCAGAAAGTGGGAGTGTGAACCCAGATCAGTATTCTTTGTTTTTGTTCTTCTTCAAAATTGAAATAGAATGATCATCGTAGATTAGATCTGATTAAAAATTCTGAAGGAAAATCACAATCTCATGAGATGGTAAAGGGAAGAATTGGTTCTTCTTCTAGAAACTCAGCAAGATATAAAAGTATCTTGAAACCATCAGCATCTCTTAAATCATCAATCACTTGTGTAGTTCTTGGTTTCTTCATCATTACCGTATTCTTCTTCATCTGTACTTCAAGGTATAATGATGAACCCTCCAAATCTTTCTTACCAGATGAGGAGGAGTCTCTAAAACAACAGGTACTTTTTCCTTTTCTTTTCTTGGAGAATGTGATTAATTGTGAATATTGAGAGAAAATGTTTGGAATTTGAGAAGTGGGTTTTCTTTTTAAGCATGTTTTGATCAAAGGGTTTTAAAAAATTTCTCATTTTGTTTCGATTTGGAGCTTAAGAGATTGATTCTTTAATGAATTTGGTTAACTAGTACTTCCTAGGGCAAAGTAATACAGGGAATGGCCTAGGAGCATGTTTTTAGACTAGGGGCTGTGAACATGTGACAGGACATGAAGGTTAAAATTTGGAAAAATTTCATTGGAACCTAATTGTGAGTTACAGACTTGAGAGTTCGAGTAGTGCAAGACTGCTTAACCCTTATTCATGTTACATTTGTCAATGCTGTGTTCTAACTAGTGCCTGTTAACCTATGCACTTAGTATGGCAATGCACCTAATCTTAGTAAGCACATAAGATCATCACCATGTTGCACGCAGTTACGCACTACTGTATTGAACTGCCTATGTGATGTTTCTAAGCCTAACCATGAAGTTCCAGTATTGTAGAACTGCCTCTAGAACTTAGATTGGCCTGACATGCCTGTGGACCTCCGTAACTTCTTTCGCAAACCACCTGTAACTTTAGTGATTGGGTATTGTGTGGTCTGAATTGACTGGAAATTGGAGTATACACCCAAAAAAACTAAGCTATTTGATTTTGCAGGCGCGAATTGATCAACTGTGGGAAGCTCCTCATAGTTATGGTTTTCACCCATGTATCAAACCTACTCCTCGATATAAAGGTTCGTCTATATCTTCTTTATTGTGTTACCAGGTGAAACTCCTGGCTTTTTGAAATTCAACTTCAAAAAAGTAGTTTGTTGGAAACTTGGAAGTTCTGCAATCGTATTATAAATTTCATGTATCTGTAGGATTGATGTGTTTCTATCTTGCATAACCCTGAGATGTTCCTAAATTGTCAGCAACTGAAGAATGGAACCGCTACATAACTGTCAAAAGCAATGGAGGGCTCAATCAAATGCGCACTGGTGTAAGTTCATGACATCTACTTTTTCTCCTTTTGTCTAATTTTCCTCTGTAACTCTTGTCATTCTCAAACTATATGTTAGTAAGAATTCAGATAAGCAGAACAGATGAAAATGGTTACTATGTATCTTATCTATCTGGTATAATGTTTTATATTGTATCGTTATAATTTTTTTATTCCGCAAAAAGCTATGTAATAACTTCTCCTACTTATAGATTGCTGATATGGTCGCTGTAGCACGAATAATGAATGCAACAATGGTGATTCCTCAATTGGACAGAAAGTCTTTTTGGCAAGATTCAAGGTTTCCTATAAAACAATATATCCTGCATACACATTCCCATTATCAGTCTTCCTATCTAAGACTTATACCTTCCATTATAATCTTTATCACGCAGTACATTCTCAGACATATTTGATGAGCGTCATTTCATTGCAATCCTGCAAGAAGATGTAAAGATTGTCAGAGAGCTTCCCAAGGAATTGGAATTGGTTCCTAGAGCTCGGAAACACTTCACTTCATGGGGGAGTATGGGCTATTATGAAGAGATGACAGGATTATGGAAAGATTATCAGGTATGTTTTTCTACATTTGGGCATTCAGCGTGATTCCAGGCATATCATCACATCTTTAGAAGCTTAGAAAGTTTTAGATTTTTGATGATTATTTCGTTATAGAGGAGATCGCCACTGTCTCATATGGCTCAAATTATTATAATTAGGTCATAATAAATTGATGTTTCTTTGAAAATAAGGTAGGATTTTGAAATGATATTTATGGCAGGTGCTTCACGTTGCAAAATCTGATTCCCGACTAGCAAACAATGACCTCCCTCTTGACATCCAGAGGTTGCGATGCCGTGCTTTGTACAATGCTCTCCGCTTCTCTCCTTCAATTGAGAATCTGGCAAAGGTCTGATCTTTTTTATATATACAACTCCTATATTACTCACTAAGCTGAATTAGGAAAACTTGGGGAAATTAATGCATTTAAGAGGTCTCTCCTATGGGGTATCCTGCTTAATTAGGTTCTGAGCATACATGACGGTTAAACCACAGAAGCTGGTGGAGCGGCTAAGATCAAAAGGTGGGAAATATATTGCTCTTCATCTGCGATATGAGAAAGATATGCTGGCTTTCACTGGTTGTACATATGGACTGACTGACGTCGAAGCCAAAGAACTGAGAATTTTAAGGTAAAATCTTCTACCACTCCCTATAAGGAATTATATATAAAGTTGCAATTTAGATTTATAGATGCATAACTCATTTTTCCTCGTTATTGTTAACAGAGAAAACACAAGCCACTGGAAGGTAAAGAAGATTAACTCAACAGAGCAGAGAATCGGAGGGCTGTGTCCCCTAACTCCAAAGGAGGTCGGCATTTTCCTTCAAGCTCTTGGTTACCCTCCATCTACGACAATTTACATTGCTGCTGGAGAAATTTATGGTGGTGATGCTTACCTGTCAGAGTTCAAATCCCGCT
This sequence comes from Papaver armeniacum, assembly GCA_023531295.1. Classification (NCBI taxonomy): domain Eukaryota; kingdom Viridiplantae; phylum Streptophyta; class Magnoliopsida; order Ranunculales; family Papaveraceae; genus Papaver; species Papaver armeniacum. Next base: position 231,223 of record JAJJWW010000300.1, on the reverse strand, counting down.
TTCCGAATCTTGTTTTCAAGGTGTTTTTTCTTTAATTATTCTTGTTTCTCTCGTTTTTTCTCTTTTTCTTAATAATGCACTTCATGGGTGAATCAGTTACCTCTTTACCGCTTTTTAGACTCAAGCACTTGACTGATTAATATGCAGGAAACAGTGGCAACTTCGAAAGAATTGGAAGCATTTGCAGATCATGCATCTCAAACAGCAGCTCTGGATTATATTATGTGCATAGAGAGTGATGTTTTTGTTCCATCATATCCAGGCAACATGGCAAGAGCTGTTGAGGGACACCGGAGATTCTTGGGTCACCGGAAAACCGTTTCTCCGGATAGGTATGCTTTACTATTTATTGATGAAATGTACACAAAAGAGAATGTTGGCATCTGAAAGTCGTAAACTCCAAAAATAACCGATTGTTGTCCATATTTTTCCTTCAGTGGTATTGGGGTAACTGTGTAATTGAACATGGACAGTACTTTTACTACATTTTTAAGATGCGACGTAAGAAAGAGTCAAATTCTTTGTTCATTTCCTATTGTTTTAACGTTTAAGGCATTACAAATATGACTTTCAACTTCAAATGTGGAACCTTTACTTACACCATTAAGTTACTTTGAGTATCATGTCAAAACCTGTTGTGCGTTTGTTAGATTTTTCTCCCACAATTTTACAAATCCATACCCTAAAACTGGCCATAATGAATGGTGAAGGGGTGATAGATTAAAGAGTCTGTTAGCATACATTGTTTCATAATCTGGACGCAGTTATTTTACAGTTACTTCCTTTGTTCAAAAAAGTGAATGGACGTATCCAATTTCCTTTTCAGGAAAGGACTTGTTGAAGTTTTTGAAAAGCTGGAAATGGGAGAGTTGGAAGAAGGAGTTTCATTATCATCTGTCATAATTGGGATGCACAAAAACAGGTTTGTTTGGTGTCTTCTGTTCTTTATAGTCCAATAAATCAGAATAAAGATTGGTATCAATTAAAACAGTTGAGTAATAAGACCAAAGTCGGACTTTACAGGCAAGGAGGTCCAAGGAAGAGAAGAGGTTCGATGCCAGGGATCAAAGGTCGAGCTAGGTTTAGAACTGAAGAATCTTTCTACGAGAATCCACTTCCAGAGTGCATTTGCGGAACCAAAAAGCATGTTCACCCTGCTTAAAGGTACATTGCTTCTCAGAGATTTTCAACACATGAAGCGTCTAGGCTGATATAATTTTCACACACTTATTGAATATTGACTGTTGAATCTTGCCAAGGAGGAAGAAAGAATAATTTACCTATACTTTTAGTGAGCTTTCCTTGTGTTACTGACACCTTCCCCTTTTCAAAAAAGCAAAGAAAATACACTTTTCTTACTTAAGGTGACGAATTAGGAAAACACTGGAGCTGCATCATTTCAATTTTTTTTCTCTATAAAATCCTTGTATACTTCTGTCACACTTGTATAGTTAGTTCCTTCCATTTTATTTATTTAATATCCTTCTACACCTGTTTTCCCTAATTAGCTGACTGGATGGCTTGGCAAAATACATTTTAAGACTTTCTTGTTTATATCATTACAGGGAATAATCGTCATATTAGAGATTCAACATCATCTACAGTGCATGTAGCCTGGTGTAAGACCAAGTGCTCTGGCAGTGGATGGATTATGAGGTTGGACTTCTTTTGCAGTTGTAAGTTGGAATTCCAAATTAAGCATCTGCCGAAATTCTGGCTTATATTGCCTTCTATTAAAAAGAAATTTATATTCTTTTGTTCTTTTTGATGGAGCGCTTGTACTATTTAAAAATTTTTCGTGTATTTTGATCACAAATATCAATATAATATTTTTTCAGCCTTCATAATTTTTTCACTATTGCCTAAAGAATTTCTTGATTGTATCAACTGCTCATGCTAATGTGCTGTCTAGAAAATAACAAGTCAACAATCATTCTCTGATAAGAAAATATCCTTAGAGCCTGCAATAATTGTGTTCCACTGTAGTCTCAGAGAAGTCTAAAATATTCACTCACTGTGTTGTTATAGGATCCTTCGTCGGAAACTGACCCTAGGCCACCACCAACTTCAATAATACAAACTCATTTTATTTGCTATCAATTAAAACTCTCTCTGTGGTTGGTGATTGTATTTGTCTTCTTCTTTCTGGCCTCAACACCCACGCATCCTTCTCTCTCTGTGTGTCTTTGGGCTAACAATCGAGAACTCTCTGAATATTATTATATTCTCGTCTTTTTTACCATGGAAAGAGAACCACTGTTAGCGTCATATGTTATTCAAGATGAAGAAATCCAATCTGCTGATGATGAATTCAGATTACTTGAGAGGAGAAATTCTGGTCTTACAAGATCAAGAACTGCTCCTGCTCTGCCTATCATGAGAGACTTATTGAAAAATAATGATGATCAAACCTTGGAAGGAAAAACTAAACAGGATTCAAATTCTATGGTTAGACAAGCATTAGTTTTACTGATTATATATCTAATTTTTGGTGTTACAATATATTCATTCAACAGAGAGAATTTCTCTGTTATTGAAACTCATCCTGTTGTTGATGCTCTTTATTTCTGTGTTGTTACTATGAGTACTATCGGGTATGGGGATATTACTCCACTAACACACGCCACCAAAGTTTTTGCTTGTGTTTTTGTATTAGTAGGTTTTGGTTTTATAGACATATTGTTAAGTGGCTTAGTAAATTATGCATTAGATTTGCAAGAATCGTTGTTTGTGGTAACTAGTCGTGTGAATATGGGTATAAGGCAAGCGACTAATACTAGCGATGGTAATCGTTTTTCGGTCATCAGACATTACATTTTCGACGTAGAAAAAGGAAGAATGAGGATAAGAATGAAGGTTGGATTAGCAATTGGTGTTGTCATATTGTGTATTGGGATGGGTGCTGGGGTTTTACATTTTGTTGAGAAGTTAGATGTGGTTGATTCAGTGTATCTATCAGTTATGTCTGTTACCACAGTGGGATATGGTGATAAAGCTTTTAACACGTTACAAGGGAGATGTTTTGCTTTGTTATGGCTTTTGTTGTCAACTTTGGCAGTTGCTAGAGCATTTTTGTATCTGGCGGAGTTGAGGATTGATAAAAGGCATAGAATAATGGCGAAGAAGATTCTGCACAAAGAAATCACAGTCAGAGACTTGCTTGCAGCTGATATTAATTGCAATGGCTTTCTCAGGTTTGGAATTTTACTCCCATTTCTTGTTTTCTTATTTTTTAGCTAGTCCACTTGGTAGATTGAACCCATAATTTGTTTGAGTAAAGCATGTTTCAAGTTATTTGTTCAAGGGCAATGTTTTGAAGTACGAAATCATTTATTTACTTTTATGCTTTTCAGTAAATCCGACTATGTGATTCACAAGCTCAAAGAGATGGGAAAGATTAACGACAGAGATATATTGCAGATCTGCAACCAGTTTGACAAGATTGACACCCATAATTCTGGGAAGATAACACTTCCCGAATTACTAAGAGCATATACAATGGTTAGTGATAATGTTATTTAGATGATCTTATTTTTTTATTACGGCTATCCATTCATGAATGAACTGAGAATAGAGAATTAGTATAACAGGATATGTTTCGAACCATAGAATATGATAATTCATGTGTGGGAAGAAAACAAATGTCGAATAGAAAAAGATTAGACACATTACAAGTTCAGCATTCCACTCTGACAATAACGATAATTGTGGAATCAATAAATGAATAAATAAATAGGAATCACCAATCTAGAGAAAAGAAAAGCACATGACAGTCCCTTCCAATGTAGTACCTGGGCAGTATCTCAAAGATTAAAGCAACCACCATTGATAGTTTCCTTGTAAAAATATAGTATTAAATTGCTTGATTAAGCATCCCTGTCTATTTTGCACTCAAGAGGCATTGTGGGGAACCTGGCTTTATCTTGGCAGTAGTTGTAGATTGTATACTTCCTACGTACCCATTTGAGCCTCCTGTACTGGGCAGCATCAAGGTCTTGGTATTCCTTCTGATCCCACCACCTTTTTCCTTGTGTTTCACAAAATCTGGCGTTCACTGATGTCTGACAAGCATCAATGTGGAATCCCTTGTACTTGGCTACAAAGGGTGCCTTGGACCAATCAGTCTTCTCAAGCCCTCCCCTGGTTGCCCAGTCATCTGCATTCCACAAACTTGAGTACAACTTCATGGGTTTTTCGAATGGGAATTTCAGGCCAAGCTTTTGACTGTTCTTGAATATCCTGATTGGGATATCATCAACAAAGAATCTGCATTTTGACATTTCATTAGTTTTCCGAAAATCAATTGATACTTGGTGGGGATTTTGAAATCTATTGACGAATTGTAAGACACTTACGTGATGTGGTAGGAGTTCCAGAGAATAGAATAGGTGTGGTAAGCCGCTGTTGGATCGAACCAGAGGTAGATCCGCTGCTCTCTTTTACCTTCACCACCTGTGAAGACATTTGTCTGTAAAATGTAGGGCTGCCCTGTCCTGTTTCCCAAGAACTCAAAGTCTACCTCATCATGCTCATTCCCGTTTGAAGATAACTGCATTCATTTGTTAAGTATGCTGAATCAGATTGCATTCTCATATAATCTGACAGAGCTAGCAGCCTGTCCCCTGCGGCCCTGCCGAATCCCCTCAGGGCCAGAGGAGATTTCTTAAGCGGCAGGTAACACCCGCAGGGGTTGTGGATTACAGGATTAGCAAGATTAATGGTACTATTAGTAGTATTTATACTGATAGGTATGACTTACATAGAAAGCAGTTACAGTTCCAGCAGAGTCTCCTGCAACCATCTTTATGTGCATGTGGAAGTGTCCATACAAATAAGATCCCTTTGAGTGAAATCCAGTACCTACAGTTGATACCCCGGAGTACAAAAAAATAAAAAAAAATAAACATTAGAACATGTGAATCTGTAATACAGAAGACGGAATAGAATGTCTGGATTAAACTTTGGTACATACCAGTGTAGTTGTCGAGGTGAAGCTCAATCTCATTACCACCATTGAAGTACTTGATGTGATCAAATGACCATGTAGGGTCATAGTTTCTCCCGAATGGCACACCCACTGCCGTCTTTGGTGCAATACCCATTGCCATCCCAATGACAGAGAAAAGACAGACCAATAGCAAACACTTCATATTAGATGAAGAATCTGCCTTTTTCATCATCTGTTAACCAATCTGATGGTATATGTGTGAATGTTTTCTTGTTGAAGTTCGTGAACTGTTAAAGAGACAGGGAGAACTATGATTGTGGTGGAAATTTGAAAGGGGGAAGGAGTCCTTTTATAGTTGCTAGTGTGCAGCACTACATCTCTCATCATGTGAATGTCTTTATGATTTCGTTGGAGCAAAATCCAATGAAAACCCAGCCTCTGCTTGCACATGGTCAAAAACAGACAAATATTTGAGTATGATGCCGGGGGACAACATCCACTATCTATTTGCTTGATTGAAATCTAGGAGCCTCAAGTCCACTATCTAAGTTTCAAATTTGTTAGTTGATGACAACATCCACTATCTAAGTTTCAAATTTGTTAGTTGATGACAGCATCCACGATCTATTTGCTTGATTCAAATCCAGCAGTTTCAAATTTGTTAGTTGATGATGAAAGTTAAAATTCTTTCATCATCAACTACTTTTTGATGATGAAAGTTAGTTTCAAATTTGTTAGTTAACATTGTTGGAGTTGGGATTCACTACTTGGGTGTCTTTGACTACTAGTTACTTACTTTTGACTACTAGTTACTTACTGGTCATGTGAACATATCGTGCAGAGTGCATAATGTCTGAATGGAAGAGCTAATAATTTTCTTAAATTTGTCAGGAAATGAAACCTTTTATAATTGGTCAAGTGAATAACACAGAGCACATGCAAAAAAGAATAACAGGTTTCATATTTCACATGTGATTTATGTATTTAAAATAAAATTACACAAAAAATTTAAACTTAAAAGCTAGAAATTCACGATCACAGTGCACACATCTAGTATGAATAAGTAAGAGAAAACAATTAGAGAAATTTTTAGTATAGAGACCCGAACTAGTGAATTGTGATCGAAGAACAAAACCAGCAAACACAAACTTTAGGCTGAGAAAAATTCAGTTGAATATCTCCAACTTAATCCAGAAAAAAGCAAACTCTGGGCTGAGCTAAAATTAATGCTGGAACTCTTCAATGTTTAAAAGGGTTCCGTGTCAAAAATCCTCCACAACTGACCTAAGTTGCTGTAAAAGAAAAAAAGGAGAATTAGTAGCTGACAATTTAACTTGTTTTGCTCTTACTTTACTAATCACCAAAAGGATAAAGCAGAGTCACTAACCAACTCAGTATTTTATTATATTTTGTATAGGCACCAACTTGGTATTAAGGAGTATCAAAAGTTAAACAATCCGAAGTTTAAGCAAACCTCATATGTATGCATATCATGTTTGGCAGTCAAACTAATTACAATATTGACTAAAACAAAGCTGGGTTTACATAATTTTTTTACCTTTGGGAGCAGGTTCATCCTGAGGCTTCATAGCAGGAAACAAAAGAACCTCCTGCACCACAACACACAGATAAGTAGAATTAGCTGCCATCAGAGGCAAAACAGCATGTCATAAATGCAAGACTAAAAACCAAAATTACAAGATTAGCTGCAACATGCATTTGTATGTGATGTGATATACAGAAATTTCAAAACAACCCAGTTCGAAGAGCACCTTGATATTCTGTGAATCAGTAAGCAGCATAGTGAGCCGGTCAATTCCCAAACCCCAACCGGCGGTGGGGGGCAATCCATATTCCAAAGCAGTGCAAAATGTTTCATCTAATGCCATTGCCTCATCATCACCAGATTGTCGGTCCTGAAATCACATTCCCATTTATTAGATAAAAGCAGAGTGTAAAACTTACAAAAAAGACGATAAAGATGATGAGAATACACACCTTTAATTGTTCAGCAAATCGATCACGTTGTACCGCAGGATCATTCAACTCCGTATATGCATTGCAAAGCTGATCACCTCAAATTTGTTAGAAGATGAAGTGATATAGAATAACATAAGGACAATATCAATGATAGCATGAACAAACTATATCAACATACTTCGTGCTTGTTGATGAACAATTCAAAACGTTCAGTCAAGCCTGGCTTTGATCTATGCCACTTCGCCAAGGGGCTCATTATTTGAGGATGGTTAATGATGAAGGTTGGATTAACACATGTCTCCTCCAAGAAGTGTCCAACAAGCTGTCATCAGAACAAAAAAAAAAAATTGTGAATCTCTTTCACAATATAGCTTCAGAAAAGAAGCTACTAGAAACCAAGATGAATGCACAGCAAACATGGTCCTGGGTCAAGCAGACCCTTTGAGTTTCAACTAGGATCTGAAGACAAGGAATACTTTGATTTCAAAGAATACATGAAAGCCAGCTTACAATAGGTATTACTCCTAATAGGACCACCATTCAGGTTAGATTTTACCTTATCCAACAACCGCGTTGTTGTTTGAGGAGGAGGGCACTTGACATCAAACTTGGCGCAGGCATCCAGCAAATACTTGGTGGTTAAGTCGCTTGATAGATCCTCGGGTATCTCAAGGCCAGCCATCTTCTCCAACTCTCCTATCATTTCAATCCTTCTGCAATTTTCCAAAAAGGCCGAGCGGTTCCATTAATTTCCAACAGAAGAACAAAGTAAAAATGTCTGGATGACCCAAGTAATCTGAGTTAACAATGACAAAGAAGAAACAAACACCTGAAGGGAGGAGTGAAGTCAATCTCTATTGGTTCCTTGTCCAACCCATTTGCATGGTACTTAATTTTATAACCACCGGTTAGTTCCTTAACCATACCTGTTGCATTTGAATAACATTGTTAAGATCCACAAGCAGACACTAAGGAAGGCGTAACAAAGAAGCAAGTCAGATGCACTCCTTACCACTCAACATCTTCTCCGTGAGATCCATCAAGTCATTGTAATCAGCAAAAGCCATATAGAACTCACACGTAGTGAACTCTGGATTGTGTGTCAAATCAATTCCTTCATTTCTGAATTGTTTTCCTATCTCATACACACGGTTCAATCCACCAACAATCAACTGCTTAAGGAAAAGCTCAGGGGCAATACGCATGAATAGCCTCATGTTCAGGTCATTATGATGAGTAACAAATGGCTTGGCTGCTGCTCCACCAGCAATCATGTTCATCATGGGGGTTTCTACCTGTTGATGATTATGAGTAAAGTGTGAACTAAGCCAATATACATGATTCAAAAGAGCTAATAGCATCATCGAATAAATAGAAGAAAAAAAAAGAGCAAGAACCAGTACAAACCTCCAGGAAATCGAGATCGTCGAGGAATTTCCTAATGTAAGAAACAACCTTAGCTCGAGTTTTAAATATTTGCCGCACCTCCATATTCAACATCAAATCCAAGTAACGCTGACGATATCTTGTTTCCTGTAACAGAAAAATTACTCAAGTTATAAGTTAAAAACAAGGAGTTAATTACTGTCAGATGTGTACATGTATTTTACAGACCTGGTCCTTCAATGTGTATGATTCGGGATTCCTTGTACTTCCGGGGACCCAAAGATCAGTTTTCTGCAATAAAACAAAATATCATTAATCCTGTAGATAAAAAACATATCGCTTTGTTGAAAAGGTACATTTGCAGAAAATGTATTATCACCTTAGCATTTGCATTATCACCGCCAGGACCTGCTTTATTTCTTGGCATCATATGAAGACAGTGAGATACAACAACAAAAGATTTGGGGAAAAGACTTAGTTCTCCTCTTTTGCTTTTTCCTGAAAAGTAATATTACAAAATATTGTCATTTCAAAACCAGAGCAGATATGGTGAAATAAACGACAATCATGTATGTTGAGCATTAAGTCTTTTAACTTTTAATGAATGCAGATACAATCGCAAATGTAGTAGCACTGGTTCATTTTGAAACCAGAGCGGATATAAGTAAGAAAATGCTTCACATACAATTTCAAAGTCATGTCAGTATTACCAATAAATCAGTTAATTTCAAGTGGGACTGCTGAAACTAATCAGTTCTTAAACATTAAAACCCATGATATATTGTACAAAGTTTTTGCTATGTCTATACAAGCTCTTTAAAAGCAGCAAAATTGCAAGGCCTAATACCTGGAAATCCAGTGACGCCAACAATGTCACCACGCTTGACACCAGAATGGAAGCGTGTAAATTCAGCTTCATCCATGTCAGATTTCCTACACCGAAAGAAATTTCACAAATTCATATTTAGTAATATTACACAAGGGATGCAGATAATTCGCCAGAAAAAAAAAAATACATAATAAGTTCATAACTGCGAACAGAAAGGAAAACTTAAATAGAAATAGTGACTCAACGTATACTGTCTTACACTCTCTGCCACTACTCTCTAAACAGGCTAATAACACATCCCCTTGACGCTTTTCATATAAAAGAACTACAAACTGTTGTATTGCAAAGATGATCGAATTTGATAGAGAAGAACAGAAACATGATTATGCACTAGGTTACCTTAGTGGCTAGTATATTTTGTCATTGAGCTATTGCAGCAATCTCATGATACTTAAAAACTTGCTTAATAAAGAACTAAAACTTGCTTTATACATGGCTAAATTCATCTGCAATAAGCTAGAAACACAAATAAATCACCACGTAAAACAAACTTAACAAAAGCATTCGGTACAGAGAATGTCCTTCGGCAGAAAAATAAAAGCCACCACACGATAGATAATGTTTATTTAATGAAAATTTCGCAGATGCATAACCATGAACTTGATAACCCCAATGAAGGAACTACAGGGTCTAAACTGCAGATATGATATGAAATAGGACAATTGACAACAGCATGTCACACTTATAGAAAATACTAGCATTTGGCATTAAAAGGACCAGTTCCCTTTCCACAAAATTCTCAGTAAAGATACCCATCCTAACATAATAAGCTTCCCAGGTTTCCACAAAATTACTGTCCCATTACAAACAATGTGAAACACGTAATAATAAGGAAAAAAACCCACTTAGAACATAGTTCAATACCTTGCGTCAACCATGAGCTGCACCTTTAAACCCTCATCATGCAAATCATAAAAGAACAGCTTCGAAGATGAAGTTCTCTTGTGCATAATCCTACCTGGATAAAGAAAAACAGACAGCATTTACATAAGCTCCCAAAAAACTCCTACAATAATATTCCTATGTGTAAGAGTTTACTTACCACCCAATTTAACTTCAACATCTTCGAGGTGTTCACCATCAGCCAATGTTTCATACATTTTAATGTATTCGGTAAGAGTCATTGTAACAAAGAACTTATGAGGATAGGGATTCTTCCCTGATGCCTTCTGCGACGCAAGCCATTTCTCCCTATTTTCAAAGTATTGCTACCAAAAACAGACAAAAAAAAAATCAATTAGAAACAGAAAAATCAATCTCCATATAAAACTAAACCAAAAACATTAACAAAATAGTAAAACAAAAACAAATACATACAGTGGGATCCATATCTTCATCATCAGGATTAGGATTACTAGCCGCCTTGGAGCTGGCCATGGCCTCAGCCTACACAAAACCAAACCAAACCAAACATCTCTTAAAAGTTATACATTATACATTCAAAATAAAAGTTACTATTACGAATTCAGAAACCCTAAGAACCAAATGATCTCCAAAAAAAAATTCTAGGGTTTTTAATTTGTTTACCTTCTTTTTCTTTTCTTCCTCCTTTAATCTCTTCTCCTCCTCTTTCTGTTTCATCTTTTGCGCCTTCTTTAAAGCACTGTCAAACATCATCATCACAAAAACAAATCAGAAAATCAATCAAAAGAAAAACCCTAAAAATTGGGTATGATAACAAGATTACAGAGAATTAGGGTTTACTTTTTGCTTGTAGCTTCAGAAGAAGCTTCAGGTGCAGTAGAAGATGGATCCATAGTGAGTTCGGAGACCGATTTCGTTGTTTCTTCGACGCCTCCAACCATTTGCTTCTACTGAGAGAGAGAGAGTTTGAGAAGAAGAAAAGGGTTTTGAGAAAATGCGGAAAGGGAAATTTTCTTGGAGGTTTTTATTGGTGGGATTTCGGTGATGGACGGCTGAGATTTGGCGCCTTGGTAGTCAAGTAAGTTTGACTAAAGAGTTGATACTGCTGGTCCAACTGGTCGTTCACCTAGCTTGTGGATGATCAACAATGCACCATCTTTTGGGTAGGCTAATTCGGAAAGTAGATAATCTAATAGCCTGTTTGGAATCCTGATGGCACCTCAGAAGTAGCTTTTTGATTTGTAAAAATCAAAAAGTTAAAAGTCAGTTTAAATGTCAAATTTCTAAACAACTTTTAAAAGTCGAAAAGTTAACTTTTTGTGAAGCAAATTTGTATCCAAACGCGCTATAAGTGCATAGGTAATAGGGCATTTCTGCTTTGAAGTAGAACTCAGGAGTAAAGATGTTTTGCTTCACAAAAAGTCGACATTTTTGCTTCTAGAAGTTGTTCTAAAATTTTACACCCATACTAACATTTTTCCTTTTGATTTTTATAAGTCAAAATGTAACTTCTGGATGTGTATCCAAACAAACTATAAGAGAGTTGTTTCCCATCGTCCGCGACATCATCATTAACGACAAAGGCTATGTTGTTGATTTTACAATAAGGTCAACAACTACTACAATGGTAACTATGATCTTTCCAATGGTTATTTTTTAAAAATTTAGTTTAGTTGTTCTCTATCCTCAGGGACGGTATTAGGGGTGGCTTACCCAGTCAAGCCCAACCCAAAATTTACAAAAAAGCAAGTGTTTGTCCAAAAATTCATTTTTCTTCTATGAAATGACTACAATTTTATGTATATCTATGTATAATCTAAAAATGCGGTGTATTCATGAGACAAAAATACAATATGTCATGACTTATTATGCGTATATGTACAAACTCCAAATATTTTTGCATCCCTATAATAACCTTTAAAACTAGAAAAAAATTGGGCGGCCTTCGGCCACTAAATAAACTCAATTATTATTTTCGATACGCAAATTATTCCTCCCTAATATTAGTTACAAGGTGAAAAATTTGATTCAAAGCTTTATGCTCCAAGGAAAAGAGATCGTGTGGCATACCCATACTCGCCTTTAAGTATATTATTCACAAGTTGTCATTCTTGCAGTTGAGACAAATTAAGTTGAGAGTTCGAGAGAAAAAAAAATTTAGCCCACCCAAACATAAATTCCTGGATCCGTCGTTGTCTATCCTCAACTTACATAAAATATTTTAGCCACTTTTCTCTCTCTCTCTCTCTCTCTCTATATATATATATATATATATATATAAATGTTATTTTTTATTTATTTTAATTTCAGTCAATCTAATATTTGCTCAACAGATTATAATCTTAACTCTTCATATAAGGAGATGGATATGGAAAAAAACGGCTTTAATAAAAAGCAACAAAAGCATTTACAAATGATCGAACAATTAGGTATAGAGTCAGATGAGGCTAGACGAAACAGAAACACCATGTTCCAATTATATACATGGAAAATACTCAAAAGACAAACAAAAAAAGCAATAAGGAGAATATGGGTGTGGCGAGGGAGAGAATATTACTACCAGAAGTTGATGTGAGATTATTTCAATATGGACGTGTGTACTTTGATCAAGATTTTCATCACGATTTTGCATGTCCCCAACTTAATAGTAAGGCTTAATGCAGAACTGTATCGGGTACAACCTATATTTATTTATAGCAGTCTGATGCACCAAATGTTTATGGCAATGTAATACGACTCAGGGATCGGTCCGGTTTGGCTGGGGACTGATCCCCGAGTATTTCCTGACCCCGTTTGATACTGGCCGAGTAACTCAGTGAGTCATATAGCCACATATAATCGAATTAAAATCATCCTCGTATGTGAAATAACCTATTAACTCCGCATATGAACGTCCAAAATGGCTTGATGTAATTACATCCATAACTCCTCGAAGCATATTGACATAATACAATAAATAAATGGATATTCTTTACCCCTTTCTTCTTCCAAACTAGATCACCTCATCTTACTTTCCCCTTCTTCCGATGTTATTCAAAAAAATTCCTCTAGTAGTTACACAAACTTCAAATAAAACTCCTAGTAGGGTTTCACCTTTGGGATCTAAGGTTACGGAACCTAAAGTTAAAGAACCATTTTATACATCTTATTGTCGGTACTTCAGTTAATTGATTAAGATGGGGTTTGGGATCTAAGGTTTGAAATCACAAACGAATAGTGACAACTTGAGTGAGAATTTTGTCTAGTTTGAAATCCAACCCACTTTTTCCTCAAATTATATCATGTTTTTTTTCTCTTATATATATAGGGTCGGGATTGACTAACAAAAGGTTTTGACAAAACCTTTTGACTAAATATATTAGCCTTAAGATCTTAGATATCGAACGCCTACTATTTTTGATGATATGGCAAATATTTTAGTTTTGGTCCGTGTTTGTTTTTAAACAAAGTTTAGCTAGGGTTATGAACTGAAATTGACTACACATTCACCGCCTTCTTCTACTGCTAATTTTCTATGCTCTCCTCGAATAATTTACAAAAAAAAATCTAAGAATCATCCCTAGATAAACCAGAAAACCCACCCTATCAGTAAACACCCCAACTATGAATAAATTTTGTTCTATGTGATGAATTCTATTTCAAATAGTAAAAAGGACATTCGAATAAATCCAGATTTGATGAACTCTTTAGTGATTTCAAATGTTTTTCCAAAAACCACGTATTATTAAGCACTTGATCGAGCTTCAAAGAATTGATTTTCTTGCTGGCCATTCAAAGTCATTGATAATAATACGAATTTGGTGGTTTGTTATGTAAAAATAAGAAATAAATATGCCAAACCCATGCATCAAATAGGTGATAGTTCATAATTCTTTTGAATCATTAGTGTCAATGATATATGAATCCGATCATGATTATAACACCAATGAAGAAAATAGATACGTATTTGCATCTGACACACAAAAAAAAATCGGTAACATTTTAATGGAATTTTCCATTGTACGGGCTTTCTGATATTCACCAAAGACCATTTTTTTATTAAAGCTAACCAAACGCACAGACCTAAAGTGAATTCCATGTTATCAAATATGATAACCGTTAGATATATAAGATTCTAGGGTTATTAAGTTTTGTTAAATGCTTTTGTCAAAATCTTTTGTTAGTTGATCCCGACCCTTTTATATATATATATTTTGTTAGTTTGACCCATCATACCGAGGTACTCGGGGCTTTGACCGATCCATCACTTACCCGCGCGAGTAAATGAGAAAAACCCGGATCGGCCTAGTATTTGATGGTCGTACCTTCTGGAGGCCGATACTCGAGTTACTCGTGAATAACTCGTCTGACTCGGTCGAGTGGTACTACATTGGTTTAAGAAAATAAAACTTGATTGAATATATAATCATTTTTAAACTAAGGATTATCCGTCATGGAATGCCACATTCGTATAAGTAATAAAGTCATCATTTCAAAATATTTTGCGAAATAGTAGTCAATCATTTTGGTCAAGAACTTTTACGAAAAGCATGCCAGTAAGATGTTAATTGGATACTAGTAGAAAAAGTTAATTACATGCAGTGGATGTGACAGAGATTGGAAGTTAATATAAAGGTCATTACCTAAAACATAATGTAATTTTATAAGCAACAACGCCTTCTTATGATTGTTGGATATGGCATGCATTTTTTGGAATTCCCGGTCTGCCGGACGACAATAGTGTTTTGTATAAATTACCTCTTTTTGAAGATCTAAAGAATAGAATTGCTCATAATGTAAATTGTACAATCAAGGGTGTCGGAGCATTGTTCAGTTGAACCACCAAGCATTTGTATGTCAAGTTTAGTCCCAAAAATCACCGCTTTAATTGCTTACTAAAGTCAACTTCGTGAAGGAATTATAAAGCAACTCTTGACAATGGACTTTTGTTAATGAATTCATGTACATCAGCCAGATTGATTATAGGTGCAAGGATACTTGGAAAATTGGGTAACTAGATGTTATTTTATGAGATATTTTGTAAAAGGGTCATTTATTTTGAGTCTAATTAGGGTCTGGGTCGCAGAAGATACAATTGAGGCATTTGGGTTGTAGGCTGACCAAAGACCGCTTAAAAATTATTAGTTTAACATTTTTTTTATTTTAACTCTCGTCATTTTCCGTCTGACTGTAGATTATCGATCATCTTTCTTCTTCCCCACGGTGAAGTCTCTAATCAAAATCCAAATCACACACATACAAAACACAAAGTTGTAACATCAAAACTAATTCAGCTAAGTTAAAGAATCACCAATCATAATTTACAAGAAGTGTGGAAACCTAGTAACCAAGTAGTAACATACATAAAAGAGATCCCCATTGCATAAGAAAAAGTTAGATGAAAGTAGTTAAGAATTAATCCAAGAGGATGTGCAAATGAGATCAAAATTAATTGTATAATCAAGTTCGTCAATAACATTGGAAATTTTTGTTTTAGGGAAAAAATAATTACCTAGAGACAAATAGAAGAGAGGTGCGATCTTTCCAAAAATACCTTAGAGAAGAGAAACGAGAGGAAGGGATTTGATTAAGAACCATTTTATGGGCTTCATAATAGAGCGCGCTTGTTGTTGTTTTTTTTTTATGTGTAAATGATTGGATCAATCTTTTTCCATATTCTTCCATCTCATAGTAAATTTTTCTTATTCTTCCACTTATCACATTTTAGTATGCAGCTGTTTGATCAATTTCTTTAAACTTCCATTGTTTGTCATTTACTGATGGAGATCCCTGTTAGAGCACACTGCTCGTTCGAACTCGCAAGCGTTGCTATCTAAAGCTTGTTTATCAATGTTAGTGATCAAAACTATAAGTCTTGATTTCTAGTCTACTTATAGTGATGTCTCGGACTAGGATAGATTGTGTAGTTGAGCATTAGACTTCAAGGCGTTCATCAATTGAAGCGAAGAACTACTAAGGAGAGCTTGTGGAACTTCATCAACAAAAAGGTATGTGGAGACTAAAACTCATCTATCACTTGGAAAGTCTATTTCTACTCTATCTCCTATATTGAGACAAAAATCGTATTACTATATAGTATTCGATTATGAACATTTGAGATTTCGAGCTGAGTTTCACTCGCTTACATATTTTTAGAAATATGTGTTGGTAAGCTTTCGCTTCAATCAAGTTCATCTTATATTCTTAACGAAAGTCAAAAAATGATCATGTGAAAATTGCCGAGTAACATCTTACATGGTTTGTGTGATACAATCATTTGGTGTAGACTTGGAATGTTTCGTTATGATTATTTCAATAACTTGAAAATTGCTTTGATGCTAATAGTGTGTGAAAACGGCTATTGTCATCCTCTAAGAAAGTTTCAATGATTGAAATAGAGTTTAGAACTATTGGATTATGAACATAGTATGCATTCTTGCATGTATGTGATCCATGACCGAGACTATAGTATGCATACCCGTATGCGTACATGTAGTTGTGAATTTTGTGTACCAAGTACACATACCGTTACGCGTACTTGCATAAGGTATAGGTCCGGGAATTTCTGCTGGGTTCTGGATGTGTACTAAGGTATGCGTACACGTTCGCATACTGGCGAACCCAAACTCAGACCGGCTACTTAGGTATGCGTACCCATATGCATATTTGAGTGGTTAAAGTTATAAAATCGGTTGGCTCATGAACTAATACATGTATATATCAAGGAATGAATTCTTTGCAAACCGTGGCTATGATGTTCATGGATTGATTCGAGTGAATCAAACCGATTTTGCTTCAATTGTGTTCTTGTATACTTTTATGAGAACATAGCAATTGAACAACTCTATAACTAGTTTCATTTGAGTCATTTGGACTAGTTGTGATTAAGATGAATAAGGTTGATATGAGAGTGTTCATATAGCTAACCTCGGTTAGCTACGTACTGTTGAGCCAATATGGTGTACACGTTTAGGTACGGTTACTCAAACCTAAATGAGGGTACATTTCATTTGTGTATAACAAGATAAGTTCGATCTAACGGTTAAAAGATATTAGCTTGAGTCTAATCAGGTTTTCATCTAACGGTGAATATTGAATGCTTTGTTACCAAGGTACGTAACTTAGATTGTAAACCATGATTTGAAAACTATATAAGGGAGAACTCTAGCAACCGGGAAACCTAATCCCCACACCTCCTGTGTGATACTAGTTGCGACTAGAGTCGATTCTCCTTTAACCTTAGGTTTTTCACAAAACCATGTAGGTTAACAACTTAAAGACTTTATTGGGATTCTGAAGCCAGACCCAACTATTTTCTCTGTATTTGCGTGTTCTGATCTTACTTCTTATATCGTGATTGGGTATTATCTTTGCTAAGATTTGCTTGAGATTTATCTCCGATGGGTAAGATTAAAAGTAGTCACAAACATCTTCATCCCATCGTTTGTGATTCCACAATATCTTGTTTCGCTACCATATAGTTAAGATTATTGTGAGGTGGTTGATAATACTTGGCTTTTCTTCGGGAATATAAGTCTGGTTTATAAATTGGTTCCTGTGCACTTGATTAATCAAAAGACGGAACAAAACTCGTAGGTATTTCTGTAGGAGACATATTTATGAATTTCAATGGACTTTTTTTGTGTGAGACAGATTTGTTTATCAAGTCTTCGACCTTGGGTCATAGCAACTCTTGGTTGTAGGTGAGATCATCTAAGGGAATCAAGTGCGTAGAATCCTGTTGGGGTTCAGAGACGTAAGGAGCGCAACTGTACCTTGATCAGTGTGGGAGTGATTAGGGCTCAACTAAATTCCATTCCGAAGTTCATTAGTAGTAGGCTAGTGTTTGTAGCAGATTAATACAATGTGGTGTTCAAAGCTGGACTAGGTCCCAGAGTTTTTTTGCATTTGCGATTTTCCTCATTAACAAAAATTCTGGTGTCTGTGTTATTTCTTTTCCGCATTATATTTTGTTATATAATAGAAATGGAAAAAGCGTGGGTCTAACAACGTCACCCAATATTTCCCTTAGCAATCTGTATGGACTAACTCCAATATACTTTCAAGAGACTCAACTAGACTGTTAGACTCAATCTTATGAAAAGTATATCAAAGAGTTATATCTCAATTTCTCAATTCAATCCGCAATCAAACAAATATGAATTTGCGAGCCTGATTGAATATAAGAGAAATAACTTGAACGGTACCAAAGACCAATGTTCAAGGATCAATCAATTTCAATCAACAACCAAAGGTTGGATTTACCAATTGATCTATTTAACGCACAACCTGCGATATTTCAATTATATAACAAAATATAATGCGAAAAATAAATAATACATACACCAGAAGTTTTGTGAACGAGGAAACCGCAAATGCAGAAAAACCCCGGGACCTAGTTCAAATTTGAACACCACACTGTATTAAGCCTCTACAGACACTATCCTACTACAAATCTAACTTCGATCTGGAATGTAGTTGAGCCTAATAAATCTCACACTGATCAATGTACAGTCGCATTCCTTATGTCTCTGATCCCAGCAGGATACTACCCACTTGATTCCCTTAGCTGATCTCACCCACAACTAAGAGTTGCTACGACCCAAAGTCGAAGACTTGATAAACAAATCTGTATCACACAGAAAAGGCTATTGAATAGATAAATTTGTTTCCCACATATATACCTACGAGTTTTTGTTCCGTCTTTTGATAAATCAAGTGCACATGAACCAATTGATAACCCGGACTTATATTCCCGAAGAACAACCTTGTATTATCAATCACCTCAAAATAATCTTAATCGATTAACTAAACAAGATATTATGGAATCACAAACGATGAGACGAAGATGTTTGTGACTAGTTTTCAATCTTGCCTATCGGAGATATAAATCTCAAGCAAATCTTAGCAAAGATAGTACTCAATCACGATAGAAAATAACAAGATCAAATCACGCAACTACAGAGAAAATAGTTGGGTCTGGCTTCACAATCCCAATGAAGTCTTTTAGTCGTTAACCTATAGGGTTTCGTGAAAAACCTAAGGTTAAAGGAGAATCGACTCTAGCTTATACAACTAGTATCACACAGGAGGTGCGGGGATTAGGTTTCCTAGTTGCTAGAGTTCTCCTTTATATAGATTTCAAATCAGGGTTTGCAATCTAAGTAACCTTGGTAACAAAGCATTCAATATTCACTGTTAGATGAAAACCTTATTATATTCAAGCTAATATCTTTCAACCGTTAGATCTAACTTAGCTTGTTATACACAAATGAAATGCACCTTAACGTGTACACTTAGTTGGTTCAATAATAGTTAACCAATGGTTATCCATATGAGCACTTCATATCAACCTTATTCATCTTTACCATAACTAGTCCAAATGACTCAAATGAAACTAGTTAGAGAGTTGTTCAATTGCTTAGATCTCATAGAAGTATACAAAACCCAATTGAAGCAAAATCGATTTCGATTCACTCGAATCAATTCATGAACATTATAGCCACGGTTTGCAAAGATTGCATTCCTTATTATATAAATGTTTTAGTTCATGAACAAACCGATTTTGGAAAGTAACCTGCTTAAGTATGCTAACGGGTAAGCATACTTAAGTATCCGAATTGAGTTTGTTTTTACTTCCAAATTCCAGCAAAAATTCACGGACGTGAAACTTCCGCAACTTACGCATACTTACCCGGACTTCCAACAACCGCCACTATGCGTACGGGTACACAAATGTGAGAACACACTATGTTTATATCCAAACATGGTTACTTGTTCTAAACTCTCATTTAAATCATTGAAACTTTCTTAAAGGATGTTAAAATAGTTGTTATTCATAAACTATTAGCATCAAAGCGATTTTCAAGTTATTGAAATAAACAATATGACTTTCGTCACGAGTAAAGATGAACTTGGCTAAAACGAAAGCGTACCAACACATATTTCGAGAAATAGATAAGCTAGATAAACTCGACTAGAAATAGCAAACGTGAAGTCTATATAGCAATACGACTTTTGTCTCAAATAGGAGATAGAGTAGATAGACTTTTGAGTGATAGATAAGTTCAAGTCTCCACATAACTTTTGTTGATGAAGTTCCACAAGTTCCCTTGAGTAGTTCTTCGTCTTCATTTGATGAACGCCGTGGAGTCTAAAGCTCAACTACACTTACTATCCTAATCCGAGACTTAGCTATAAGTAGACTAGAAATCAAGAGTTATAGTTTTGACAACTAAACTTGACAAACAAGCTTGAGAAAGCAACGCTTGCGAGTTCGACCGAGCAATGGTCTAACAAAAATATATGTGCGTTGAATCGATCAATTGGTAAATCCAACCTTTGTCTGTTGATTGAAATTGATTGATCCTTGAACATTGGTCGTAATCATTACCCTTTAGACAGCGGCGAAGCCAGTTAAGAACAAGGATGTGCAGCCCAACTGGTTCCCAAGCCTAAATATTGCTAAAATATTAAGATCCAAGCCTATTTTTCCTTAGTTGAACCCCTAAAAAGTATTCTTGCTTCCCCCTAGTCCGAAATCTGACTCTGCCCCTGCTTTTAGATCGTAACCAAATCCATACCTCAGCCAAGAATCAATGTGCGTCGGGAATTTTATATGTTTCGTGAGTTTGAGTCGTACCACCTTATTATGCTCCATTATCAGACAAAGAGTCAAGACGGTCAACAGTGTTGACTGGGGTCAACTTTAAATTTCTGGCGTTGGCTATCTTGATGGACACACGAGTCTAGCAAAACAGCCGTATTGGCTTTTGGAATTCAACAAATTGCAAACTTTACAGAAAATCCATGACTGCATTTCTTAACCCGTACGTGCTTGATTGCTCATGAGCAAATCCAATATGTTCGAGGCTAAACTAATAAGAAAGATACCAGACCACAAGGTTAATAGCCTACTGTGAAAAATAAAAGATGGATTAAAATTGTTGCTTCATGCAACTGCTTAATATCTAAGTTAATACCTTGCAGCTGGTAGTAAGGGTAAATGCAACCGGATGACCATGACTGCAAGGCTTGACACATTCAGGACTGGAGTATCAAAATTACAACGGTAAAAGAAGTCTACATGAAATAACATATGAAGTTCTATTACATTGTGCTTTGTGCATACGCACAAGTCATAAAACTGTTTAAACATACTCTGTATGAGTCATAATTCTCTTTATGTACTCCCTCCGTTCTTTTTTAATAGGCTGGTTTTGTTTTTTGAGAAAATTAAGGAAATTAAGAGAGCCAATCATTGAAAGTGGTCCTCATGATACTTGTCAATAAAAGAAGTGAAGTGAAATGGTCCCCATGACACTTGTCAGCAAAAGAAGTAAAGTGAAATGGTCCCATGACACTTGTCATCAAAAGAAGTTAAGAGAAAATGGTCCCAGAAAAATAAAGTAACATTTGACTTTCCCAATTAGAAAACCAAATTTCTCATTTTTTTGTAACATTTATTTATAGAAACCAGCCTATTATTTAAGAACGGAGGGAGTACATACCAAAACACAATTCAATACCACTTTGAAATTCTTACAGAGACGCGCCAGAAATAGAAGAAATTAAAGGCTTTATTTCATAGATTCATAACAGTAACACGACACTCTATTTACAGCAAGGAACAGATGGATTGGTACAACTCTAATTATAGTGACATTGAAGCAATGTAAGTGATATTACATAATATTGTGTATAAAATTACAGGAGAGGTTGGCTGGTAGCATGTTTGTGGTGCAGCTTGTAGGTCATTCGCGAATAAGTAACGCCACGATCTGCATATGCACTTGAATCTTGCAATAGATTTTACAGGTAACCATAAAAGAATTTCAATTATGGTTTCTCGGCACTACAAAACTAGATTTTGTTTTGAAGACGGGTCGTTTCTTCTACTTGTGATACTGATATGGGATTCTTGAATTAGGGTTGCGAAGTGGGAATTTTTTTTACTAGTTACATATTACAACTATAGCATTTGGATCGGTCTTCAGAGCAGACTAGTGGCACTGGATTGTCCATGAGCAAATACAGTCCCACAGCTCCAATTATATCTATCTGCATGCCTAATGATATCCTACTTCCATTTCATATTTTGAAATGGAAATCTGCGTAGTTAAGTTTTTAGTTTGAAAACCAAACTTGGCATTTAGGCTATTCGCAAACGCCAAACAAACACTGCACTTTCAGAATCATTTAAAACTCTTATTTTACCATGTTCAAGAATCAGTTCAACTCTAATATTGGCAATTGAAAAAAGCATATAAGAGAAACTGAGTCTCCTCCGTACTTAATCTAAGAAAAAATTTCTTGAACGGTTCCAACCTTAGATTGAGCCTCGTATGAGACAACCTAAAAATGAGCCCCGTCCAAAAATCGATTCAGAGCGAGCCATGGAGGCATCCGAGGAACGAAAGTGCAAAATTGATGCCTTGAAGGTATCCCAATCTACTACTTAACATATGAAAAGGCCAGCATGCTTTGGTTTTGTTATAGTAACAAGCTCGCAAGAGCTTTTGATCAACCAAATCGCTTTTTAAACAAGCTGTGCCGCTTTGCTGGGTCCTTGGGCTTTGTACTTTTAAGATGACCCTGTCCAGGATACTTTCCCTTGCTGGCACCAGACATAGCACTCATTGATCCAAGAGTGCGCCGAGCTTCTAGATTTGTGTCATTTGTATCTTCGTCTAATTGCTCCATAGCAACCATATCATCACCAGCATTTAGAATCATCCTGAGAAGATGCAACTGCTCGTCACGACTGTGATAGCCTAGTTCTGCTCCAGCATCTGGTGGCGGCAAACTTGTAATGATCTTAAAGCTGTAACCTTGGTCAATCAGAAACTGTTGCCTTTTCGCAGAATAATACATCTCCTGCGTATCTGTAGATACTAAGGAGTAGAAGAATGCATTGTACTCTTCTTTACCTCCAGCCATTCGATCTTGATGTTTACCCTTTGCTCTAAGAATACGACCCAGACGTTGAGCTTCCTGGCGCCGCGAACCGGCATGAGAAGATATCTGGATAATCACATTGGCCTCTGGGATATCTATTGAGTTGTCACCAACTTTTGAAAGGAAAAGAGTGTTCAAATCTGGAGTGTTCTTAAAAGTGTCGAGAAGTTTTGTTCTCTCCTGATGGCTGGTTGCACCATAGATCATAGGCTTCCCAAGCTTCTGGGCATACTCAGTAAGCGCGAAAAGATTATCAGCAAAAACAATTATTTTATCACCTCGCTGCTGTTCATGAAACCGTATCAGAAACTCGCAAGCTCTGAACTTATATGGATTCATCACGTAAAGCGCTTGTCTTTTCTTGGAATTGGCTTCTTTCAAGTATTCAGCATAAAACTCCCTCGTCATTGGACACCATACTTCAGCACACTGAACATTTGCAATAAACCCTCCTCTTACCAAGTCCAGCCAGTTCGCTTCATACAACTTTGGGCCAATGAGGAAGTTCAAATCCGTAATGCGCTCATCTTCTCGCACTAGTGTTGCAGTGAGTCCAAGCTTGCAGTGTGATTTAGTTATACTAATGACTTTGCGGAACATGTCCGCAGGAACCACATGTACCTCGTCCATAAGCAGCAATCCCCATTCTCTATTTCTTATCTGTTCCATAACTTTTTCAGCTTCGTCAGACCGCTTACGACCATAAGCAATCATGGCGTATGTGGCCACCATAATTCCAGTATTACCGCGAAACGTTCCCCCCTTATTCTCAGATGTGAATGAAAATATCTGATCATCTCCAACAGTAGACCACAATCTGAATTGATGTGCCCATTGATCCACAGACACATTATTTGTTGCCAAACATAGGCAGCTCTTACGAATTCTGCAAGCTGCGGAAACTCCAACTAGCGACTTTCCTGCTCCACAAGGGAGAACAATGATTCCTGATCTTGCCCTACCGTTTCCAAACATTTTACTCAGACTCTTTTCCTGGTACGGTCTTAGTTGAGCTTGAGGCTTGAGTTCCATGTTTAAGTCAGGGTTAATTGTATCATTTCTGAAGTCATACTCTTCCAACATTGGGTAATTTAATGCATTCGGCAAGCAGCGTTGCTTTACACTTTCCACCTGAGCTGGATTAACTTCAAAGCTATGAACTTGTTTTTCCAACTCAATTGAACCCTGATGAGAAGAAAGGCTTGCCCTTGAAATCACGTCGTCGCGAAGCAACGTCTTTATGACCTCTGGAAATGGCGACTCGACAAAATACTGATTCCTCTTAAGCACAAGCTTGACTTTCCCATAATTAGAAGTAGATGCATAGATGAAATCAATCATTTCCTTTGGCAACTTGGTTTTCGACAATGTATTCAGCACTCGAATGATGGTTTCAGTTTCAAGGCCAATTGATACCGCAGCATATAACGAATGCGGGGTCAAGTTGTATTCGTGCAGCAATTCTGGTCTGCAAACAGGTTCAGCAATTGCAATGAGGAAATCAACAGCTTGTTTATACAAGGGTGAGTAAGTCTCCAGGATGATCCGGCCATCAGCACAAGCCCATAATGGACGATGAATATGATCAGGTTTCAGTTCTTCAAGTTTGGGGAAATCACTCATCATTTTCACTATTTTCTCGATTACCTTCCCCAAATTGTGCTTTTAAGAGGCGAGTGTGAGAAATTCAAGCACAACCCAATAAAATTTAGGGTTTCAAAGAGAGAGGGATCGTAATTCGTAACCAGAATCGTATTGGGTTTCCTCTGAGATTGTGGTGATGCCGCCCGCCTATCAATCAAACACTAACAAAATTCTAACGACCCCAAAACTCTTTTAAACCTTCCAGACTAACAGCTGGTGATTAACCCAACAAAGCCTTCCTTCTTGATTAATCCCTTTTTGCAGCTCTTTGGAAACCCTAATTTTACCTCTCAAGTAACAAGGAAACATACAACCTTCCGTCGACACTTTAAAAGAGATTTATTCCCCGGACGGCGGAACACAGGGACGGAATAAGTTTCACCAGAGGCACTATTCTTGTGGCACGAGGAATAACACTCGGAGCATTATCCATATATACACACGCACAAGGGCTACCGAAATGGCAGTATAAATCCTTGACAGGTTCATCTTAAAAGTATAAAGTCCAAGGACCCAGCAAAGCGGCACAGCTTGTTTAAAAAGCGTTTTCAGTATTGGACGGGGCACATTTTCAGGAGGAGACTCGATCCGGTTTTTTTTTTTTTTTTTTGTTTTGTTTCAATTGCGAATTTTTAGAGTTGAACACAGTAGTGTTTGTCTGGCGGCTTTAGCCAACATCATATGTCACAGCCACAGGACTGGATTTGCTCAGGAGTAGTGTCACAGGTTTCCTACTTACAACCTTCAATACTATATTGTGTCAGCTATTTTTTTTTTTTTATGGCGTCATGTATGACTTTTTTTTATTACGAATTACTTTCATCACGTCTCTCTTTGTAGGACAGAATTTTCAAATCCTTTCGTGGAGTCCACCTGATTTATCAGAAGTTTAAGTTAGTTGTGCAGCTCGTGGAAATCCAGGGGCTGCTGGTGCTGGAATTAGCTAGATTGGCTAAGTCCTTTGGGTTTAGTTTTATGGGCTAGATATTTAGTTGCTAGATTGGCCATCCACGTCAGATAGGGCAACCTTCTAATCCTTATGGGATGACCAATCTAGCAGCGAACCGCCTAACCATTCGGCGTTAAATGCCTAACGATTCGACGTTACCAATTATCTCTCCTTCTTTTCCTTTTTTTCTTCTCTCCCTTTTTCTTCTCTCTCTCCTTCTTTTCCCCCCTCTTTGCGCTTCTCTCTCCCTCATTTTCCTCTCTCTCTCCTTCTTTTACTCTTTCTCTCTCCAGAAAAAATTATATAACCGCGAACCATACAGCGTTTGGTCACTTTTTGAGCGCCGCACTATTCAGCGTTTCAATCTCGTTGATAGTTGGACTGCGAGCAAATGCTAGGAGAGAAAAGTAGCCAGATTGAGTGTTAACTTTTTTCCCACATTTTTTTCATGATTTACAGTACTTTTTGGCCAATCTAGCAGTCCAATCTAGCCCATAAAGCAAGAAAAGCTTTGAGTGGTTTTGAGGATTCAAACCAATTACATGGCGGAGACTTTTGCTGTGCTTTATGGCCTCTAGTGGGCTAACAGATGGAACATGCGAGCTATAAGGGTAAGGTCTGACACAAATGGAACATGGGCTAACAGATTTTTGTGAGGTTTATTGAAGATTAAAGTACTAAGGTGTATATGTTTATGATGTTAAATTGTAATTTTTTTGTAATCAAAAGTGCTGGACACACAAAAAAAAATGTCCAATAGACCTTAGTCATGAATTGATTTTGCATTTGGGGAGGTGCATCCAACGTACGTCTCCATATGCACACCGTAATCACCTTGGAACGAAAAACTCATGTGCACACCTTAGCGCCCATGAGCAAATGAATATAAAGTAGGTAGTTTCTTATGCCGCGGCTCCACCAGTATGGCAACGCTCAGACATCCGAAAGAAAAATAATACTAATCAACTTGAGCAATAGTTAAAGAATCCTATTATCGGGGCTGTAGGGAAGATGGGTTTTTGGGACTTAATGGGTCATGAAGTAGTGGTTCTTATAACCCCTTATCCTCCATTTTGCATAATCCCTAATATACCCTTGATTTGATTAGTGATAACTATGATGATTAAGTAAACTAATCACGATTAGCAATTGGATTATACTAATTTAGTGATTAAATTTTTGAGAATTAAAACTTTTTTTGTTCTTTTGTTCTTTTTTTGTTCATTTTGTAGGTACCGTGAGCGCATGTTTTTCTAAGAAGCTAAATGCATTGAAAGAAAAATTGAAGTTGTGGAACAAAGATACCTTCGGTAGTATTGATCAAGCTTTCGATTCGGCTCTCGACAAGATTAAAGAATTGGGTGATTTTGATAATGAGAGGGATCTCACCGAGGAAGAAGAAGACTTACTTGTGTTGGCTAAAGTTGAGTTTGAAGTGGCTCATAGGCACAAAGAAATTTTGTTGCGGCAAAAATCAAGAGTCAAAGGGATTCATGATGGTGATAGAAATACCAAGCATTTTCACCGTGTATTACAGGGTCGTAGAGCCATAAACAACATTAATAATCTTCGAATCAATGGTAGATGGACCGGGAATAAAGACGAAATCAAAGAAGGCATTGTGAATCACTTTGAGGAAGCTTTCAAGGAAGAGTCAAATGATAGACCAAGAATTAAAGATATGTGCCTAAAGAAAATCGACGAAGATGCTATAATTTGGTTGGAGAAGGCCGTTTAGTGAAGATGAAGTAAAGAAAGCAATTCATGATTTGGGTGTAGATAGAGCTCCGGGTCCGGATGGGTTTCCTATGAAATTTTATATTGTCGCTTGGGACTTCCTTAAAGATGATTTGTTGAAGGTGTTCAAAGAATTCCACGATCATAATATTCTTGACATCTCTTTAAATAACAACTTTATTGCCCTCATTCCAAAGAAGGTTGGTGTTGAGGAGGTAAAGGACTTTCGTCCTATTAGTCTTATAGGAAGTGTTTACAATATCATCTCCAAAGTTCTAGCGGAGCGACTAAAGGTATATCTCCCTATTTTAATTTCGCCATCTCAATCTAGCTTTATAAAAGTTCGTCAAATCCTAGATGGAGTGTTGATAGCTAATGAATGTGTGGATTCTAGACTCCGCCAAAAAAATCCGGGGTTGGTGTTCAAGTTAGACTTTGAGAAGGCATTTGATAATGTGAATTGGAGTTTTTTAAATGAAGTTTTGTATAAAATGGGGTTTGGGGGTGTTTGGCGAGCATGGATTCGAAATTGCTTATCTTATTCAAAATTTTCGGTTCTTGTGAATGTCTCGGCTCACGGGTTTTTTAGTAGTATTAAGGGACTTCGTCAAGGTGATGCTCTTTCACCATTTCTTTTTACCATCGTCGGAGAAGTGTTGAGTCATATGTTGAGTAAGGCACAAGAAGTTGGTAAAATTTTGGGTTTCTTGGTGAAAAACGGGGGAATAAAAGTTAATTACCTTCAACTTGCCGGTGATACCATTGTTTTTCTTGATGCGAAGCATGAGCAAGTAGATGCTCTCCAATATTTGCTCTTATGTTTTGAGATTACGTCGGGTTTGAAGATTAATTTCTCGAAAAGTTGTTTGTTCGGAGTTGCTCTTAATGAAGATATTGATGGATTTGCGAGTATGTTAGGGTGTAAAAGATCAAATTTCCAAAGTATTTACCTTGGTCTTTGATAAGCACGAAAGTGCGACACATTTTCACCCATAATTACATTAGCTAGGACTCACTATTTCTCTAATAAACTTGTTTTCGTTATTTTTAGAAGAATAAGCTCTTGAGGAGATTTGGCTTGAAAAATTGTTATTTGCAACCGGAGGACAAGTGTTATTCGGATTTTCAAACTTGGTTAAGGGGCACCTCAATTACTAAGGGGCGCCAATTGCTAAGGGGTACCCTATTTACTAATTAACGTGGATGTTCTATTCACACTTCAGCACACAGGATAAGGGGGGACCTTCTTCTCCGTTTGAACATTCAGTTTTGCGGGAAAAATGGTGGAAGAAAAACAGTGACAAGTCTCGGAGTTACCTGCGTTATTTCCTGGGAAGATTTTTGGGCGAGATATTCAAAGGATTTTCAAAAGTTTGGATTGATATTATCCTGTTCGACTAAAACAGGAAAGGTAATAGAGTTAATTTGGAAATAAGAGGAAAGATCTCACGTGATTTTTATAAACATGGAAAACGATTAACTCGTTATTCTGTTTGATTTGCTGGAGTTATTGGCGAGATTCTGTGAAGATATTTGACGCGTAAGAGAAGAAAGAATCAGCAGAATATCAGAACTTTATGTCAAAGAAAGGAACGAATATTTCGAAGTTAATTCAAAGATTTGTTGGAGGAGATAATATCCTGGGAGTTTACTCTACATTGGTTGAAAGATATTTGACATCATGTTTTGGTGTAGCGGATGAGGAAAGGAGAATAAAAAATCTTCGTAATTTGCAGTGAAAAAGGGAAAGAAGATAATGGGTATTAACTCGCCTGATTTGATGTCCTGTGGAGTATAAATACTATGCTGGGGAAGCTGAGAAGGAGATAGAGAGTCTGGGGAGGTAACAGAAACGGGAGAATCAAATTGCAGAAATTTCTGCTGCTGCTGTTCCAAGAACACCAAGAACATAAAGCTGAGAAAGCCCGTCGTTAATAAACCGTGGTTTATTCCCGGTTTTGCAACAGGCTTTCCAGCGACCGTTGAACAAAGTGACTACAACACTTTTGTTTTATCGCATCTTTTATAGAGGATTGCAACACTTCTTAGCTGTTGTAAATTCCTGGTTTATTTGATTTTTATCCTTTTCATTATTTGCAAACACTTTTGAGCCATGAATAAATATTTTAAGTGTGTTTTCGACGTGATGAACTAAACCCCAACACTGGGTCGACGGAGGAAGCCGAACTTCACACATGGGTGAATTTATTTTATTTTCTATTTGACTTTTGCATTATTTTGAATAGAATTATGATTTGATTAAATTGGTTGTTATTCAATTAGATAGGTTATGCTTTGTTTAGATAATCTATGCTTAGGGGATACAATTAATCTTTTGAGAGTCTACCTTGGCAAAAATAAGAGTCGGTGTTATTTTGTTTATTGAGCTTTAATTGTTGAGAATAAATAAATTGAACCTATTGATATGAATTCGGTGGAATCTAGGCCCAAAAACTCTCGCCTTTGTTTATTATTTTCATTAGACCTTTAAATTTAATCTTCGCAAGTCTGAAAGAACGAATCTTAATTACTACTACGAAAACTAAGAAAAATCTTAAATCAGTCTTACTTTGGGTGATAAAGTTAGTGGTTCTCATAAGTGGGAGAAGATATTGGAATCTTGTGCTTCTAGGCTTTCTTCTTGGAAAGGGCGGTCAATATCAAGAGGAGGTAAGTTGTCTCTTATAAAAAGTGTTTTGGATAGCTTGCCCATTTATACCTTTCAGTTTTTCTTGCTCCATGCTCCATAACAAATAAACTTGATAGAATAGTAAGAAATTTCTTATGGGATGATGACTCAAATAAGAAAAGGATTCATAATATTCGGCGGTCCACGGTTTTGAAGTCTAAAAAAAATGGGGATCTTGGAATTCGAAAGTATAAACATATGAATTCGGCTCTTCTTAAAAAATTGTGGTGGAGATTCGGAACGGAAAAGAATGCTTTTTGGAGGAAAATAATTGCGGAAAAATTTGGCAAAATTTCAACGGGGTGGGAAACTATTCGTCCTAAAGGGACAAAAGGTTGTAGTTTGTGGCACAATATTTACAATGAGCTTGAAGACTTTAATAAACATGTAAGATTCAAGGTTGGTGCGGGGAAAGAAACTAGATTTTGGGAAGATTTATGGATCGGTGATGGTGTGCTTTGTAATAAATTTCCGTTACAAGAACCAAAGGATGTGTAGTGGCTCGGTTGTACGAAAGCTCTAGTGACAGAATCGAATGGAAGTTTATGTCTCATGAAATATATTCTCAAGATATAATGAGGGAGGTTGCTTCCATAAAGTCATCACTTGAATCGGTTAATATACAAGAAGGAGTTATAGACTCTAGATTGTGGATGGTTGGGGATAATAATAAGTTGGAGGCATACTCGGTAAAGAATGGAATAATTTCTCTTAGTGAAACGGATGCGATAGATTTCCCAAGTGATATTATTTGGAGTCGGTTATATCCTTATAAAGTTAATTTCTTTCTTTGGCTTCTCTCTCATGAAAAGTTGATGACGAACGATAAACTTGTTCGAAGGGGAATGGACGTGGATAGGACATGTAGTTTTTGTCAAGAAGAAGATGAAACAAGCTCTCATTTGTTTTATAAGTGTTGGAGAATTAAAAGAATTTGGACTTATTTTTTTGAAGAATGTGATTTCCGTTGGAGCTACAATGATCATATTGCCACAACAATTCAAAGTTGGAATCATGATTGGGGTGATAAGTGGCTTAACCGTATATGGAACAATCTTCCGGCCGCAATATGGTGGTGCATTTGGAAGGAAAGAAATGAAAGGATCTTCAACAACAAAAGGGAAAATTTAGCAAGTATAATTAGAGATGTCAAGATTCAAGCTTTCTTTTGGGCGGAATCAAACACCAAAATGCTAGGATTAACGACTAATATGGTAGTTTGTTTGTGGGATTCGTATTTCTATTGTACCCTTTGAGAGGGCCTAAAGGGTCAATCTTATACACTTTCATTTTTTGCTTTCGCGACCGTATTTCTCTTTTTTCTTTTTTAGGTAACCGATTCACAAATCGGTTTTTTTTTTTTTTTTTTTTTTTTGTTTAGGTTGTTTTATTGGGTTGAGGTACCCCTCTTAAGTACCTCTTTTTCAATGAAATTTCCTTTGACCGATCAAAAAAAAAAAGAATCTAGAAAAAGAAGAAGGATGATTTTGATGAACTTTTTTGAAAACTTTGAATAAAAAACTGATGAAACCTATCCTGAAACTAGTCTAGAAAACATTTCAAATGAACCCCCATTTGAAATTTTGATTGATTCAACTCCGGTTGAAACGAAAAATTTCTGAGTTTATTTAAAGCTTACAGCTGGGAAAATGTTTTCATCCCAGCCGTAATAGGTATTTACGGTCCGAAGATTAAGGATTCCAGGCCGTAATATACGTTCACGACTAGGTTTGTAAGAACTTCTGGCCGTAATTCAAACACACGGCTGGGTTAGTATGAACTCCTGTCCGAATAGTTAACCAGAGTCTTGTGTGTATCAATTACGGTTCAACACCCAACCGTAAATGCAATAAACAGCTAGGATACCCAGCCGTTTGTAGGCCTGAACTCTTTTTTTTTTTTTTTATTATAAAGGAAATGCTTGTATTAACTGGTTTGAAGGTGGTTGTCTCTTGCTAGGAGACTACAAAAATCGAAGGAAAATTACTAGAGAGAGATTGATGTTTATAGCGAAGTGCTTCTACCGTTTTAGCAACTGCATCTGCAACCCGATTATCTCTCCTAGTAACATAAGAAAAAACAAAATGCTGAAAACTTAAACTTAATTGTTTTAATTCTCTTAAGATGTTTCTATTCTCCTATTGTATGAGAATACCGTCATCTGTAATGGAATGAATAACTAGTTGTGCATCAGCTTCTATATGAATCGTGAACATTTGCTTATCCTTTTCCCGTGTTAAAGCTTCACGTATGGCCATGCACTCCCCATCTTCTGGACTCAAAATTCCATTTGAGAAGCCTCCTTTGATTCCTTCACAGCTTCCTGCACCTGTGCGCAATACAACACCAGTTCCAAGTGTTTTAGTAATATGACAGATGGAGGCATCAACATTAAACTTAAAAATATCATGAGCTGGTGGTTTCCATTGAGAAATGAAACCAAAATTCAGATCAATGTTGTTGTTTAAAGGTTCATGTAGATGAGAAATCAGATGATAAGTTATTTTATGCATGGAGCTAACATGGTTGAGAGATACTCCCTGAAAAACTAAATCACAACTATCCTTCCAAATAACCCAGGTGGTTACCATCAAAGTATAGAGCTTTGTTTTATCCTTATACAGTCTGTCATCTAAGAACCAGCTTTCTACCCATTCTGACACACTGTAATGATTACTATGAAATGTTTCAATATCCACTCTTAAAAGCCTCCAGATTTTCTTGTCATGATCACATTCAAAGATTAAATGTTCTATGGTTTCTTCACTCCCTCCACATATAGCACAATGAGGAGCAATGTGCTCATTATAGATGGACAACTTATATCTAGTATTATGCAGTTCTCTGATGCATTTCCAAGCAAATAACTTAATTCTATGAGCAGTACTAGTTTTCCACAGTGATTTCCAGACCTTGTTTTGAATGTCTCTGCCATTAATTTGTGCAACTGATTTTTTTTTTTTTGCTAAGTCCATTGTGCAACTGAAGTAGTCATAATAAGTTGTTTGTATGTGATTTTCACAGAAAACTTACCATCTCTAGCTGGCATCCAAATTATTGTATCTTCTTTTGAAGTATCAAGAAAAAGACTCATAATTTTTTGGGCAGTATTGATATCGAAAAGTTTGTAGAGCAAATCGGCATTCCATATGTCGATTTCGGAAGTATAAGCTTTTCAACATTCTGATAAAATCTGAAGAAATCATTGATTGGAACAGGAGGAGTACTCATACCTGGAATCCATCTATCTAGCCAAATTTTGGTTTTCTTACCATTGTTAACTTCCATAAAGTAGTTTTGTTTTACCACCCGAATGCCTTTGACAATTCCATTCCAAGTGTAAGAGTCATTGCCAACCTTCAAAGTTTGATGTAAAATATCTCCATTTTTGAAGTATTTGCTTCCCATGATATTAGTCCAGAGAGCATCATCTTCATTACACAATCTCCATGCCAGCTTTGTAAGAAGATCCAAATTTAGCTTCTCAAGGTCTCTAAAGCTAAACCACCTAAGTCTTTAGGTATGCAGACTTTGTGCCAAGCTATTGGATTGGAGCCCCTATTTGAATTATGCTCTCAGAAGAACCTTCTTTGAATAGGCCTGAACTCTCTCAACCAATGCATTTAATGCATTTCTTGACTTCTATTTTTAAACTAAACGACTAGTTTTCAAAAAACATAATCGTTATGTCATTAAACCCTATAAAAGGAGACCATCCTATCATCTCTTGCTCACCCAAATCCTAGTTATAAGCTCTCATATTCATTCTCATCTATTTCTCATCCAAAAAAATAAGAAAAAAACACTATGATGACTCCCTACACCAATGAAGAAGATTTTGCGATTGTTAGAGCATGGGCGACGGTTAGACAACATGATGAAGATCTAGACATTGAGATAGATCAAACATCCTTGTATTTTTGGAACCGTGTTTTCATAGTTTTTGTTGCACTAAACGGAAATCATAATGGAATAATTTTGGCAAGCGTTAAGGAGAGATTCGAGAAAGTCTTTGAAGAATGCGAAGATTTCAAAACGAAATGAAAGCCCAAAAGGAAGCCAATCCCACAATTCCAAGTGCGATAAGAGTAAGTTTTTTTAATAAGTTGTTTCATTAGAAATCATTTTGAGTAACATTATCTAACATATCGTATTTGTTTCTATAGTGGTCGAGGGATCACCGCCAATATAAGGCAGTTCATGGGAAAGAGTTTCAACAAAATGATATATATCGCTTCTTAGAAAATACTACCTATGAATTTGACCGATACGAATAAGGGTTTTAATTGTTATGATCTATCTTATCAATGTAATGAAATATGTATGCTTTTCCTGATTCAATGAATGAAACACCATTTTGTTTTATGTTTTTTCTAGTATTTTCGTCTAGGTTTTAACGCAGAATGACCTAGCCGTTTTGACCATAAAAACCGAAAATTCATATTTACGGTTTGAATAACGAACCACGACCTAACCGTAACCTCCATATTGGATGGGTTTCCATTGTTACCAAATCGTAATTGATATATCGATTTGGAAGCTGGTTTTTCGGTTGGGATTTAAAAATTTACGGAAGGATATTCTGGCTGTTAATTAAGATTCCAATATTTACAGATACTTACGACTGGTAAACCCAGACGTAACTTTGGTTGACTTTGTAAATTTTGTAGTCGTATTCGATCACATTTTTCATTTTCCATTCATCAATAATGTTACCATTACGTAATTTGGCTAGTCCACGTTACATTCAATAATGTTACCATTACATAAAACATGGAGTAATACACTTAAATAGTCAAGGTTGGTTGTAAATCTCAATAAACTCTCTCGTGATCCAATAACATTTCTCATGCTCAAATTCTTTGCGACGAATAACTTGGTAACGTCCAACATCCCAGGCGACCTAAAAAACAAATCAAAGTAAAGTTAGTATTTTATTCAAAACTTACTTGATTAGAAGACATTTGCACATACTCACTCTATTGAAAAAGGACATTTCAGGACTCATCGCCTTCACCCATGCTAATTTCACCCTAAAAACTTCCATTTCTTGGTAAATCTACTTGAACCTATCCGTTATTTGGTTCATCGATCTTCCATTTTGATTACCATCTATGGCCACAAAGACCATAAATATACGGTTTAATTGAGAATCATCACTTTCACCCGCGTTAATGCCTTGATTTTCGTCATGCTTTCTCACCGTGAGCGTTGCTCTAAAGATTGCCATATCTTCTTCGGTGGTGTAGGGAGTCACCATGTTTCTTCCTTTTTTTTCTACAATTGTGAGAGAGAGATAGAGAGGGAGTGTGTTTTGTGTGAAAAATTTGATTGGAGAAGGGTCATTTTATAGCAAAAAAATGACCCATAGATAGTTTTTTCATAAACTAGCCGTTCCTCAAAAAACGCAACGCATTAACTCAATGCAGTTGGAGCATTACTGCCATGAAACATATAAATTTCTGACCGATATTAGGTATTTACGGTTTGGAATTTCTTCACTTCCCGGCCGTTTACGATGGTTACGGCTTGGTTGTTTCATGGATCCAAGCCGTAAATATGAACTTTCCCAGAACTCCCCAGCCGTTTTTAATGCGTCCCAGCCGTAATGCTGTTACGATCTGGATTTTTGATGTTTCCTAGCCGAAAATCTGAACATCAGTATCACAAAAGAATTTACGGCTGGGACGCATTGAAAACGACTGGGAAGTTCTGGGAAAGTTCAGATTTACGGCATGGAAACATCAAAAATCCAGACCGTAACTGTATTACAGCTGGGACGCATTAAGAACGGCTAGGAAGCTCTGGGAAAGTTCAGATTTACGGCTTGGATCCATGAAAAAACCAAGACGTAACCTGAGTAAACGGCCGGGAAGTGAAGAAATACCAAGCCATAAATAGCTAATATCGGTCATAAGTTTATATGTTTCATGGCTGTAATGCTCCTACTACATTGAGTTAATGCGTTGCGTTTTTTGAGGAACGTCTTGTTTTTGAAAAACTATCCGTTGGGTCATTTTTTTGCTATAAAATGACCCTTCTCCAATCAAAATTTTCACACAAAACACACTCCCTCTCTATCTCTCTCACAATTGTAGCAAAAAAAGGAAGAAACATGGTGACTCCCTACACCACTGAAGAAGATGTTGCAATCGTGTCAGAGCGTGGGTGACGGTATCAAAGCATTTCGAAGATGCACTCATTTTTATAGATGAAACCTCAGAGGCTTTTTGGAACCGTGTGCGAATTATTTTTGTGGCGTTATACGGAAATCGTAATGGAAGATCGATGAAACTCATTAAGAAAAGATTCGAGCAGATCTTTCCACAATTGGATGCCTTCAAAGATGAAATGGAAGCCGTAAAGGAAAACAATCTCAATATGCCACGTGCACAAAGAGTAAGTTTGTCGATAATTGGTCCATCAAATTTTTTTTTATGTAAAACCGATTTAAAAGAAATTGTTTTCTTTGTTTTTTCGGTGGGAGATGGCCGAAGCTGAATATGAGGATGTTCATGAAAAAAAGTTTGAACTTCAAGCTTGCTATCATGTCGTGGAAGAAAGTACCTACGATGACTTATTCCACTATCATTAAGACCCATGTTTGCAATGTAATGAAAACTTATTATATGAAATATGTATTCCTTTTCGTTTCACTGAAAAATGTATGGTTTTTCCCTTCCTTGGTTCCCAAAAATGACACAATTATATAAGACCAAAGAAACATTCATTCATACAATTACGGTTGGTAAACCCATCCGTTTGTAGACCGACGTCTGGGAACACTTTCCAACCCAACCGACATAGACCAATACGACTGGGAAAACTATCCAACCCGACCAACACAGAACATCACGGTTGGGAAAAATTTACAACCCGACCGAAAAAAACTTCACGGCTGGGAAACTAGTAGAACGGCTGAGAACCTCGGTTTCGGTTGGGAATTCCCAGCTGATTTTGAATAATTTCCTTGTTTTCTCTGATCTGAGAACAATTAACTACTGGAAAGTCCCAACCGTGTTTGATATTTTACGGTTGGGAGTTCTTTGAGTACCAACCATTTCAACACGATTACGGCTAGGTCGTAAAGAACTCCTAGCCGTAATTCTCCCCAACCAGTTTTCTTAAACCATAAATTCTTCAATCTTACCTGTTAAACCAATTTAAAGGCAAAATAATGGTGGGTTTTTGAATATGTAGCATTTTGGAGGATTTAAATGTGTTTAGATAGATTCATTCGCCTAATCTTCAATCTCTAATTTTTGGTTCAATGTATTTATATACAATAGAATCATAACACGTCTATGATAATCCAAATCGTCCTGATCTTCTCATATTGAGAATAAATCTTAATAAAATTCAAGGTTTTGTTTGATTTTGAAAGAAAAAAGAAAATCAAGGTTTTGTTTGATTTTGAGAAGAATAAGAAGAAAAAAGGTAAGGTGAATTAATTTTGGTTTTGAAAATTGATTAAGTTTTGATTTTAGGTATAATAATGGTCAAGGGTATATTTGACTTTTCAAATAACTTAAGTCCCCCTTATCCCCCTAAGTATGTTACATAGCATGTCAAGCCCCCAAATTCCAAA
Source organism: Papaver armeniacum (assembly GCA_023531295.1). Taxonomy (NCBI): domain Eukaryota; kingdom Viridiplantae; phylum Streptophyta; class Magnoliopsida; order Ranunculales; family Papaveraceae; genus Papaver; species Papaver armeniacum. The sequence goes on along the minus strand of JAJJWW010000300.1, from coordinate 193,613 downwards.
AACTTCAAGCCCCAATAATAGGATTCTAGTTGAAGGCAGTTTTCCTGTTATGAGAGAGTATTAACCAACTAGGAAATCAATCTTCCCAAAAACAAAACTCTTTCTGCAAGAGAATCAGCTATAACATTTGATTCTCCATGCACATGTGTTGATGGTGGATTTTCGTTCAAGGTTAAATTTGTAAAAAAAACCAGAAAAATCATGCGCTGACATCTTGTAAAAGATAAAGCCATTTATAAGTGTTGGATATTCCCTCACTTAATTCACCAAGAATGGATCATGTAGCAACAATCCCTTCTTGTGAATTTCATATCAGCCTTGTATTTCCTGTACTCATTATCAGTGTGGCATGACGACTGAGTGTTACTCTTATAGAATAACATGAACCTCCAAGCACTATAATGAATCATTATCAGTGTGGCATGAGACTGAGTGTTACTCATATATAGAGTAACACGAACCTCCAAGCACTATAATGAAACCATGTACGAAATACCCGTACAGCCGATGCTCGGTGTGTTATATTAGCCCGAGCCCTCTCGGTGTGTTATATTAGCCCGATTGAGCCCCTCTCGGTGTGTTATATTAGCCCGATTGAGCATCCGGACTTGATCAGTATCGGTCTCCTGATATGATCTGACAGCATCATCCAACTCCATAAGCATGATTGGGTGACCACGATCAATTCCATCACCCCCAAGCGGTATGGAATACACACGGCCTTAGCACCAAATATGATCTGATCGCAGTCATCCAACTCCACAAGCATGATTGGATGACCACGCATCAATTCCATCACCCCCAAGCGGTATGGAATACACACGGCCGACCCGCATGGTCGACCATTGGCCTTCGCTTGCCAAGAAACCGTCCATACCAAGCATTATGGGCGGAAAACCCTAAATTAGGGTTTGCGGCATATTACATGTGTCGCAAAACGGTCTCAACCGTCCATCTTCGCAGGTATAGATGGAGGGTGTAGATGTAGACTCAAAGGGCCCCGGAGCATGTCGACACAATCACCATGTGACCGCCTACACACTTGGCCAATCGGTCAAAGCCAACCGTGGTTGGTTACAACAAAACCGTCCGCCCAAAAGAGCATGGTCGCGCGGCTTTGAAAGCCAAAAATAGGGTTTGAGCCATCACGCGCGTCCATCTTCTCCGGCACGAATGGAGGGTCACAGATCAAATCGAGCAGGTCCGGTCATACCAGCATGACCACCGTGGGCCCATCTACCTCCTCTTGCGGTCGGCCAAGGCACATCATTCCCGGCCAACCCAAAACGCACGCCCAAACTCGTGCGGTTACACTCCCAAATCCTAAACTGATCTCGACCGCTCAACTTCACCGGACGAATTGGGTGGCTTAGATCACGTTTCATGAGACGGTAAGACATAGGCGTGAACATCAGCCTACCGTCTACACGCCAAACCAACCGGCCAAGACCGACCAAGCTAGGTCATTTTGGAAAACGCGCCGGAAGAGAGTATGGCGCGCGGCTTCTTGCGGAATCAAACTCCTATCGCAAATCGATCTCAACCACTCAACTTTACCGGTCGAATTGAGTGGCTTAGATCGCGCCTTCTTGGTAAAGTGAAGTATGGACGTGCACACCGGCGTGTTGTCTACACACATGCCCGGTCGGTCCTCTTCAAAACCCTTCCCATGCTTGTTTTCGACCAAGCTGAAGAGTGATGCTTGCGCACCTCTTTTAAAACCCTAATTTCATCAATCGGTCGCAATGAGTGTCTCAAACATCATCTCATCCGTCCGACCTCACCAGCTTGGTTATACAACCACAGTCGAGTTATTTGGTTAGTGAGGAGTCGTTACCCATCACTTTACCACACCGTAATGCGAAGACTGCATAAAATACACACGATACTTCACAAGTATCGACTTTCGAATAACGCAGATTATTCAATTCAAAGCATTACATGCTATCTTCCGTGGATCCACGATCCACATTCCAGGACATCAATCATGTCACAAACCTGGGGATACTTATCGGGGTATTGGTCTCAGCGGTTTACAGCGTGCGGCGTGCAACGCGCCATTACAAGAACGTGTTAGGAAGTCATGGACGGTTAGAGATGAACCGGAGAAGTGGGCAAGACCCTGGTCTATGCTACCGACACACAACTCCACCACTCCATCATTCCATTACCTCCACTTCCCACGAGAAACGTGAATGAGGCTCAATGACTTGTATAAATAGGTTCTCCGCCCTATTTCAAAAACAAGACAAGACAACAAAACAACACAAGTTCAGTCGACGAAACCAAGTGTTAATACAACATCGTATTCAAACACTCGTAGCCTGCTTGCATCAACCGTAAGCTTGCTCATCTTTACATTACAAGTCATAAGCAAGCCAACACCTTCACAATCTCAACACCTTCTTCGCTTCCCTCCCTAAGATCAACCCCATCTCCTTCACTTTGTGACCGAAACAAGTCTGGAACGGCCATTTCTTGGTTTAGGCCGGACTTGCACAGATTGATCTCTCGAATCTACAAGCACTCACCGCGCAGTGCATTTGTTGAAGGTTTAGATTCATTCCTCATCCACGCCCCAAATTACCAAATTCTGCAGGAGTAGTTTTCACCCATCAACAATTGGCGACCACAAACTGAGATTGATCTCTCGGTTACAAAAATCGAATTCTCAATTCTTCGGTTTTAGTGTCACGATGTATCTTCACCCGGAGTCCGCAGTGGTTCGAGATATCATGGGAAGCATAGCTGGAACGTTGGAGGACGTCTACGAATCAAGCCGATATCACCGAGAAGCGAGAGCGAGACATTTCGCCTTTTGAATAACATAGCAGACAATTACAAGAAGGATGCATCCACTCCGCAAGAAACGGTGAATCCTTAGCCGGGATCACACCTTTACCGGGGAAAAACAAAAGAGCGCGTAATCGCGGGGACTCGGGAAAGATGAACAGCGGGGTCCGGTCGACGATGAGAATCCGAGACGACTCCACGGGAGAAGAGACTTGTCCGGAGCACTACAATGTCTGCGAGATAAAGAAAGGGAGCTGCAGCCTATGGAACCGTGTTAGAAGATTTATATCTCAAAACCCTCGCTGAAGCCCTAAGACTGCTCGACCCGCATCAACCTTTCAACCGAGTGAAGAAATGCTTGAGGAAGGAGAGATCAATCAAGGAACGCGTGAGTACGGAGGATGGGAACGTTCAATTCGATCACTCGGCGGTGACATTACGACACCTTCCACATCACTCGCCTAGGCAAGCGATCCACGATATGATGACATCCGCAAGTCTTACAACTTCATCTCCTATTCCACATCAAGGCCACGGAGAGACATTGCAACGCCCGCTAATGCGAGGAAAAGCTAGACTCAAGGTACTTACATTTCCCCTTCCCGGTGAAGAAGATCCTGGAGCTACTAGAGACGTGGGTGCGAAATGGAGAGTTGAAGCTACCCCCAACCTACCGATCAACAAGTAATGGATCCGAGGTCTTGTCATTACCATCGGTTCCTTCATCACCCCACCGTGAATGCAACGCTTTGAAGCGCATTGTTCAGAGAAGCTCGGTTCGAGAGATAGCTTGCGGAGGATTTTCTTAGAGAGGCTACTCCGGCCTGATATGGTGAGGCTTCAAAAGGCAAGTAAGTTTTACTCAACAACTTTACAAGAAAGATAGTTTAGAATTCACTTTGGGGACTTAGCATCCCGCACGTGGAGAAAGAGGCTCGGTGATCAAACGCCATGTTTGTTTCCATTCGTACCTCCCTTTTACATAACATTTGCAACTTCATATATGTGCAATCATTCATGACCAAGATGCAAACCTCATTTAACATAATCTCTTTCAAAAAGTTTGTTCACAAAACTATCTCAAAATAAGCCAATTCAATTACCTATTCAAAACCGGAAGTCGAAGAAAATCCTCACTATCACTCAAAAAACATCTAAAATGAAAAACAAGTCGGTAGCTACAATCTTTCAAGGGAAGTCCTTCAACAAAGAACTCGTCCTTCTCGGGCAAGAGAGGCTTTCATCCTTTGGAGTACAAACTGTTTCAGCTCCAGTTCTTTAGACAACCTCTCAACCTCTTCTTCCCCGACGAGCAACACAAATCAGCGGAAGGGACTTCATCATGTAGTTTACGGAGCTCCACGAATCTCGGAGAACCCTTTGGAGAACCGGGGGAGCATTGAAGTCAGATCTTTGCGCAAACACTTCCGATGGCACCTCCAATCTTCAATCACCTCTTCGGAAACTGTTCCACCAGTCGCAGCGCTCATCCCCTGGATATAAACTAAAGCTTCTTGGACGCGGTTGACCAATGCAAGACGACTCTTGAGCTTCGTGGTGGTAGCAATATGGCCGTGTTTCTTCCAGTTGCCGTGTACAACTTTTCAAACCGAACCAGCACACTCGAATCCACCAACCAACACATGACCTGGATAAGGGACAAGTAAAGGAGGATCGAACAAAGCCCCGTGCTGCATCACCGCAATTCGGCGACCGCGGAGTCTTGTCGATTGCGGGAGGCCTTTCGGAAGAAGTCACCACAATAGCCATATGGTCCGGAGCCTGTTCGGGATGGATGCCAAGGGGAGCCGTCTCAACTCCAACTCCGACCCACGTGCACGAATCCCACAATGATGAAACAACGTCCAAGGTATTCCATACCTGGCTCGACAACAACCACTACGGAAAAACCATGTAAACCACGCTTGGGGACTGAGGCTCAGCATGAAGTTCCTTCACCGTCAGTCAAGGACTTCTTCAACATGAGAAAGATGGTCACCAAGAATCATGGATTCGCAAGGGTAATCGAACGAAGAGGAAGCCACTTCAACGCTCCCTCCAGCAGAAGCTGCTTCAATGGTCTATTCAAGAGCCGCCGCAACGCTCTCTCCGAGACCCACGTTCGCTTCGAGAATCCTTCTTCAACACTCTCTCCAGGACCCACCTCAACGGTCGCATCGAAACCACTTTAACATCCTCTCGATACGTCTCAACACTCAAGCCGCATCAATAATCTGTCAGCTCCCGGTCAAGTTATCTTTGATGTACTCATTGCTCAACATACGTCTCATCCATCCTTCATAAGGGCCCAGCGGAGCATGAAAAACCTAAAAGTCGATAGGAGAAGAGTTATCTTGTGGGACAGATATTTCCCTATAGTTGAAAAGGCGCGGTGAACAACTCATCATCAATGTTCGGCATATCTTTGAAGCTTTCAACACCTCCTGACTTGGCACCAACATTATCTTCAGAAGACATATCGACAGAAGTTCTTTTCTACCGCAATGAAATAAAAGACAGAAGTTAGAACTTGTATAAAAGCATATGAGAAGTGTAGTCACACACGGCAAGACACAACTCACACAATGGCCGGTCCAAACATCATACAAGTTTTGGTCTGGTACAAATTTCAAGTTCTCCGGTATAACTTTCAAGTCGATCGGCATTGATTTCAAGACCTATGCAAGTTTCGATCTGGTACAAATTTCAAGTTCTCCAAAGATAACTTTCATGTCGTTATAAGTTTCAAATTTCAGTCAAGCATATGTGAATAAGACCCACGTTCCGGCATACACGGCGGGCCCGCATTCATCCGCATACATCACAACACAATTTTCTTTAATCATGGGAATTGTGTCTACGGGATTCAAGCTAGATGGCGGAAAAAGCTAAGCATGCACATGTCTTACAAAAGTGTTTACCTAACAAACTAGGGTTTTACTTTCTAAAAAAAAAAAAAAAAAAGAAGGAGCGGAACTTACCTCGGGCGGCGCACAGTAGCAGTTCCGAAGAACGGCGACAGCGCAGTAGTAGCTCCCGGCAGCAATGGCGACAAGAACCGACGACGCGGTGAAGACCACGGAGGAGCTGCCGACAATAAAAAAAAAAAAAAAAAAAAAACTCGTGAGAAAAAGGAGAAGGATCTTGTCTTTTTTATAAACAAAAATTAGAAGAATCCCAGTAGAAGAAGGATTCCTCCCTTATTTGGTTTCCTCTTTTGATTCAAATACCCAAAGAAGGAAACCGCTCCACCAAAGGATCCCATACAAGCGTGACGGCGTGGGAAATTAGCGGTCGGCCGGCACTCTCCCGGGTAAACTCCTTTTATCCTGTCTTTCTCACATATGTATGTCACCATCTCATGCCTAGCACACAATAGTGTAACCATTGTGTGCTAGGCGAGGACTTAATGTTGATGGTGGATTTTCGTTCAAGGTTAAATTTGTAAAAAAACCCGGAAAAATCATGCGCGACATCTTGTAAAAGATAAAGCCATTTATAAGTGTTGGATATTCCCTCACTTAATTCACCAAGAATGGATCATGTAGCAACAATCCCTTCTTGTGAATTTCATATCGACCTTGTATTTCTGTACTCATTATCGATTGTGGCATGACGACTGAGTGTTACTCTTATAGAATAACATGAACCTCCAAGCACTATAATGAATCATTATCAGTGTGGCATGAGACTGAGTGTTACTCATATATAGAGTAACACGAACCTCCAAGCACTATAATGAAACCATGTACGAAATACCCGTACAGGCTGATGCTCGGTGTGTTATATTAGCCCGAGCCCCTCTCGGTGTGTTATATTAGCCCGATTGAGCCCCTCTCGGTGTGTTATATTAGCCCGATTGAGCATCCGGACTTGACTGTATCAGTCTCCGGATATGATCTGATTGCAGTCATCCAACTCCATAAGCATGATTGGGTGACCACAGATCAATTCCATCACCCCCAAGCAGGTATGGAATACACACGGCCTTAGCTTGCCAAATATGATCTGATCGCAGTCATCCAACTCCACAAGCATGATTGGATGACCACAGATCAATTCCATCACCCCCAAGCAGGTATGGAATACACACGGCCGACCCGCATGGTCGACCATTGGCCTTCGCTTGCCAAGAAACCGTCCATACCAAGCATTATGGGCGGAAAACCCTAAATTAGGGTTTGCGGCATATTACATGTGTCGCAAAACGGTCTCAACCGTCCATCTTCGCAGGTATAGATGGAGGGTGTAGATGTAGACTCAAAGGGCCCGGAGCATGTCGACACAATCACCATGTGACCGCCTACACACTTGGCCAATCGGTCAAAGCCAACCGTGGTTGGTTACAACAAAACCGTCCGCCCAAAAGAGCATGGTCGCGCGGCTTTGAAAGCCAAAAATAGGGTTTGAGCCATCACGCGCGTCCATCTTCTCCGGCACGAATGGAGGGTCACAGATCAAATCGAGCAGGTCCGGTCATACCAGCATGACCACCGTGGGCCCATCTACCTCCTCTTGCGGTCGGCCAAGGCACATCATTCCCGGCCATCCTAAAACGCACGCCCAAACTCGTGCGGTTACACTCCCAAATCCTAAACTGATCTCGACCGCTCAACTTCACCGGACGAATTGGGTGGCTTAGATCACGTTTCATGAGACGGTAAGACATAGGCGTGAACATCAGCCTACCGTCTACACGCCAAACCAACCGGCCAAGACCGACCAAGCTAGGTCATTTTGGAAAACGCGCCGGAAGAGAGTATGGCGCGCGGCTTCTTGCGGAATCAAACTCCTATCGCAAATCGATCTCAACCACTCAACTTTACCGGTCGAATTGAGTGGCTTAGATCGCGCCTTCTTGGTAAAGTGAAGTATGGACGTGCACACCGGCGTGTTGTCTACACACATGCCCGGTCGGTCCTCTTCAAAACCCTTCCCATGCTTGTTTTCGACCAAGCTGAAGAGTGATGCTTGCGCACCTCTTTTAAAACCCTAATTTCATCAACGGTCGCAGATGAGTGTCTCAAACATCATCTCATCCGTCCGACCTCACCAGCTTGGTTATACAACCACGGTCGGGAGTTATTTGGTTAGTGAGGAGTCGTTACCCATCACTTTACCACACCTTAATGCGACCACACATAAAATACACACGATACTTCACAAGTATCGACTTTCTCGAATAACGCAGTTATTCAATTCAAAGATTACATGCTATCTTCCGTGGATCCACGATCCACATTCAGTTTATCAATCATGTCACAAATCGGGGATACTTACTGGGGTATTGGTGCAGCGGTTTACGGCGTGCGGCGTGTAACGCGCCATTACAAGAACGTGTTAGGAAGTCATGGACGGTTAGAGATGAACGGAGAAGTGGGCAAGACCGGTCTATGCTACCGACACACAACTCCACCACTCCATCATTCCATTACCTCCACTTCCCACGAAACGTGAATGAGGCTCAATGACTTGTATAAATAGGTTCTCCGCCTATTTCAAAAACAAGACAAGACAACAGAACAACACAAGTTCAATCGACGAAACCAAGTGTTAATACAACATCGTATTCAAACACTCGAGCACTGCTTGCATCAACCGTAAGCTTGCTCATCTTTCTGTACAAGTCATAAGCAAGCCAACACCTTCACAATCTCAACACCTTCTTCGCTTCCCTCCCTAAGATCAACCCCATCTCCTTCACTTTGTGACCGAAACAAGTCCGAAACGGCCATTTCTTGGTTTAGGCCGGACTTGCACAGATTGATCTCTCGAATCTACAAGCACTCACCGCGCAGTGCATTTGTTGAAGGTTTAGATTCATTCCTCATCCACGCCCCAAATTACCAAATTCTGCAGGAGTAGTTTTCACCCATCAACAACATGGTTACATTTCCATGCCACAAAATCCTTAATAGTAAATGCTTAAAGTCAATCATTAAACTTGCTCAAAACTACAAGGCCGATAAAGAGGAATTTTGGGACAATGCTCACTAAATGGTCATTCTTTGGATAAACAATCCAATTTCCTAATACATATACTCCTTTTTTTTTTCCCCCTGTAGACGACACATTTATGAACTATCTAATGATGTGAAGCATTACCTTCATGCTTAGGGATAATGGTAGTAAATCCTTTGACCGTATTCCATTGTCCAGGACCACCTTGTTGCGGACTCTGATCCTGAAATAATAAGGCAAGAACTTACAAACTCCTACTTTTCCGAGCTAACTCGAAGATTTAGCAGTACTTAGGGGTGGGACTTGGGTCGGGTTAGCCCACCCAATCCATACCCAACCCGAATATTGGGCGGGTATGGGCAACGTATTTCAAAACTTTGGGCAAGCTTGGGCATAGGTTTTACAAACCGGAGTTAACTTTGGGCAAGCATGGGCACAAATATTTCTAACCCAAACAACCCGCCCAACCCGAAGAACTATGATATTGTTATATAAAACTATTTTTAAGCTTGATTTGCATGCATGGTACCTGGATGATGGTACTATCATTGGTGACACTTTGGAGGTTTCCAAGGCTTTGAGTATTATTGAAACCGAGGGTCCGAGCAGAGGTCTCCATCTCAATATAAAGAAAACTGAGGTTTTCTGGCCTACAGTTGATCCACGAAGTCTGGAGGTGGGTGTTTTTCCCCCTGATATTGGTAGGCCTAGCAAGGGAGTTAAGCTTTTGGGTGGACCTGTGAGCTTAGATTTGGATTTTATGAGTGACATGGCGGTGAATCGTGTTAATAAAACCATTCAAATTCATGTCTCATATCAAAAACTCAGGGATCCCCAAAGTGAGATGTTGTTACTCCGAAACTGTGTCGGTGTATCAAGATTATATTTTGCTATGCGCACTACTAATCCGGAAGCTCTTCATCGGGCCTCTGACCTCTTTGATGACCACTTGCTACAATATTAAAGGCTTTTAATCACCGGAGATGGTCCTGGTTTTGGGCCTTTGCAACAGAGACTGGCTACTCTTCCTATCAAGGACGGCGGGCTTGGCATATATACCATGGCTGATACTTGCACTTATTGCTATCTTGCTTCTCAGAGTCAGACTGCTTCGGTGCGGAAGGCGATTCTTGGTAATTCTGTCACCAGCGACTATGGGGTCGCCTACCAATTGGCTCTTCAGAAATTCATTCAGGTATGTGGTTTGCCTTCCACTTTTTGCGTCGATAACACTGCCCCCTCTTCTATGCACTCCCTGGCAGTCGCTTATTTTGATGCAATCAAGAAGCAAATCCCCGACCAATTTACTTTATCTGTAAGAGATTCCATTCTTTGGCAATGTAACTGGATCAAACATGCTCAAGACTACCTTTTGGCTGTTCCGATCAGTGGTTTAGATCAATGTCTTGGCCCCAGACAGTTTAGAGCAGTGGTTTGCTATCGTCTTGGTATCCCTTTATTTGTTGAAGGCGGTTTATGCTCATGTTGCAATAGGTCTATGGATATTTTTGGTGATCACGCGCTTCACTGTGCTAACGAGGTTGGACTAAAATTCCGCCATGACTTAGTACGTGATGTAATTGCGAATATTTGTTACAAAGCTGGTGTCCATGCACGCAAGGAGGTGAATTTGGGTCTTATGACAGATAGTAACAAGGATTTACGTCCGGCGGATATTCTTGTTCTCAATTGGGAAAATGGCCAAGATGTATGTATGGATGTCACAGGGGTTTCACCCTTTACTGGTGATGGTGTTCGTTCTTTCGTCCCAGGCCAGGCCATCTCTAGAGCAATTTCGCGTAAACGCTCTAAATATTTGGATGAGTGTACCTCGCATGGTTATGGTTTGGGTGTTTTAGCTTTTACTACCTTAGGGGAACTTAGTGAGGATTTTATTTGTTTTTTCAAGCGTCTGAAGAATTGTTTAGTCAGTCATGACGCTGGTAGTGGTCTAGGTAGTTTTATTTTTCATAGATTGGGTGTCGCAATTCAAAAAGGAGTTGGTGCTCAGCTTGTCGCTCGGCTACCAGCTTAAAACTCTGTTTTGTACTTTTGTTTAAAGTTATTATTTTTTGGATTGTTTTTATAATTGGTATTATTATTTATTTAGAGTAATTTTAGATATTATCTTCAAATCTAGTAATGAAAATATAAATTATATCTACCTCATTAATCATTCAATATGAAAAGAAATTATATTATTGGAGATAATCTTCAATTAATTGGAAATTTATGATAAATGTAGCAATTAAATCTTATAACATCTAAAATTTGGTATTATCATAATAACAAAATCGCATGTCTAGAGAAACTTGGGCCAACCCGAGGAACCCAAGGAACATAACTTGGGCGGAATTGGGCAATACCTCCATGGGTTCCACGGGTTTGATGGGCAATCTGGACAAAGAATTGCTAGCTCGCGTCTGCCTTGTCCAAGCTTTCTAACCCGCCCAACCAACCCAAGTCCCACCCCTAGCAGTACTTTAGGGAAACATATCCTAATGCTAATGTTGTATTCATCTGAAATTATACTCTCAAGTTTCACATGTACAAATGCGTCATTAATTAAAAGTTCCGCGAGTATTAAATCATTGTTATAATTTATAAAAAGACATGCACTTTGACTATGTGATCAAAGAGTCAATCAACGGACAAGATTTATCACGGAAGCCCATCCTGCGGTCCATGACATCCAGATGGAGTTTTTGACACGGACGGCTGGGAAACATATGTCATATGTTTTCTCTTTCCACCTCTTTTTTTTTTTTTTTTGGATAACAAAGACAAAGCGAAAGATGGTTTCCTTTTCATCTCATACCCTAACAGCGGAAATTCTTACCTTGAAGAAAAACAATCATCCCTGTGAAGACCAAGAATTATAAGAGAGATGAAAGCTTGGTTAGTAAACACGAATTCTAGGGTTTGCTCTTTAATTTTTAGCTTTTCTCCAGTTCTTAATTCTTCCATACAATCTCACTAGATTTTACTTTGTCATCAACTTATAGGTAAATTGGATAAAAGGATTGGAAAAGGGTTCTTGAAGCGTCAATTGTCTTGAGAAATTGGAGCAGATTGGTGATGGTGAAGGAAAAAATGAGCGAGTCAATTTTTTTGGTGAAGGAAAACATGGGTAAGTATAATATTTTTTTGGTAATTTCTTTATGAACTGACAAGGTGTTTGAATAAATGCCATAGCTTAACACTTAATAACTTTACTGAATCCGGAAAATTAAATGATGTTTTAGTTTAAATTTAATGGAAACTTTTGGTTTTAATTTAATGGAAAAAAAGAATTGATGCGAAACTTTGCAAAGTCTTCTGTGTTGTCTTGAAAATTGAATTAAAAAAAAAAAATTGCGTTCTCAAGTGTTATTTCAGTTTTGATAAATGTAGGTTATGTGCATAATCAGTTTTACATCCAGGAAAAGTATATATTAAGATGTTAGTAACAAAATGGTGGGATGCTTGAATCTGTTGATTTTAAGGCCAATAATGATGGCACAATTGATTATTATAAAGGCAATGGTGACAGTTGCTCATTATCAAAAAATAAATAAAAAATCATTAGCAATCTGCGTTACATGTGAGTTCAAGTATCAATTAAGTGTACTGCGTAGATTTATGATGTATGTTTGGTACTTATACCAGGTATTTTTTATGCTTATACACCATGCTGTGTCAACCCACTTTACACCTCTTTATCAAGTGGAACTCAAATTTTTTGCATTGTTCTGTATATATATCCCTATAGAGTTTTGTGTTTCAAGGAAGACTTAATCAGTAGATCTTGATGTCGACAATAGGGACTGTGTAAATACTGCAGAGATATCTGTAAGTTGTTTTGTATGAGTCTTATGACCATTCATGGTTGTATTATGTTATTATCACTATGGGTATGTTTTTGATGCTAATCCAAGGTTCGGTTCTCTAAGATTATATCTTTTCTCACGATTTCTAATAGCAGTTGTAAGTTGTTTCCAGTGGTTTACTTTCATATAATCTTCCCGTATAATCTTAGGATCTGATATTTAGTGTTGATATTTTTCTTTTGATTTCAACTGAATACTTATGTTTTCGCTCATGTATATAAACAGAAATAGGAGTATCCGTTATCAAAAAGCTAACGAAGAAGGATGGCGTACTCCATCTAAAGGCTGGACCTTATTAAAACCAAGTTTTGTAAGTCCAAAATCTACGAAAGCTTAATGGATCAAATAGCAACTTATGGTCAAGTAGCTTTGTAGATAAAAATTGGACTAAATTTACTAAAATATCAAATGTTAAGCAATAATATCACGGTTTTCTTTTGAGATCTTTGTAATTCATTATTGAATTAGGATTTGTTTGATGTGAATGCTATAGCTAATATCTAGATATATATGTATGATGGGATTTAGTGGACGGCCTTTTAACTTGAGTTGACAATTTAGACAAGATATAGTTCTGCAAGTCCAAGGTTCGTGTTGCTTTAAAACCTGTATAATACTTCCTCTATAGGCTAGAAAGGTATTTGGTATAGTATACAACACATGTTTATTGAAAATATTGGATAGAAAACTTTATGACGCCTTATTTCGTTAATTTTATAATCAACTAAGAGGTTCTAGGTTCCAAATGGCAAAGAGTCTACAAAGCAAGCTCATGAAGTGCCTTGAGTTCATAATCTGATTAGCTACAAACTTTTCCAAATAGCTGCCGTGCTAATGAGCTAAAGACTGTTGGAATTTAGTTTTTTATTTAAATTTTTACTGTGAATTCTATGTAAAGGAACACATAAGAGTGGTGCATAGAATCCTGAGACTGCACAGGAAAATACAATGCAGTTTTTTGGCAGTACTATTAACTAAGTCTTTAGTTTTCTTACTGATATATAGGTTATATCCTCAATTGCTTTTGGTTTTTTACAACCTAACTTTCTGTTTTTCCTTTTTGCTAGGAAAAAACAAAGAGAAGTTAGAATTTTGAGACAATTGGATGCTACTATATCGTCTGTTCTTATTCCCGTGAATGCAAGTTGCGGTATTATTTCGACTAATTTCGTTGAATTATTAGATCAATTTCTACTTTTTTGGTTGGATGCATTTTTTTTGCGATTTTTGCAGAGATATTCCCTGTTGTTTTAGGCCGTATGGGGCTGCCAAGATATTCCCTGTTGTTTCTGGCAGTTGAAATATGGACCCCTAAATTAGGCTTTTCATTTGCTAGAATTTCTTTTATACAAAAAGATTTTATAACCAAAATTTTCCTTTTTTTTCCTCTCCAAACACTTATCCTCTCGCCCTAATTTTTTTTTGTATGTACTTTTTTTTCCCGATTATTTCTTTCTTCTCTGATGTAGTTTCCTGAATTTTATTGTATTGATTTCAGTTTGTTGTTTTTCTCAATTATTTTTTACTGGGGTTAAAGTAGAATCAGAAAGATGTGCAGCTTTTGCGTTGTTGTAATTGGATTCATGCAGAAAAACTATTAGGTATCGGAATTTTTTATATATTGTTTTTTGTTTGGAAAAATCTTAAATTTCTCACTCTACTGTGACACTCTTCTCTTCTTCTGGCTTACTGACAACAACGAAATCGTAGAAAACCTTCCTAATCATCCCCAGTGTTTCAGAAAATTCGAGCTTCTGTTTCAATTCCAACTGAAATTTCACTTCATGAAGTGGCTTATATATCAGTTTTGTATTTGTTTTCTTGAATAAGTTTTGATTAGGGTCTTTGGTTGATTAATGTTGTTTTCTTAGCTACAATTTGATCTTTATAGCAGATATCCAGTGTTTTTAATCCAAATTTTAGTTTAATTAGTTTGAATTAGGGTTTATTTGATGTGAATACCATAACTGAATTGTGCAAGGAGTTCAGAAATCAAGATCTAATTTTCGTTTTGTTCAGGTTTAGAGGTTTAGCACTTTTTATTAGGAATGGAGAAATTAAGATTTAATTTTCTCACCTTGCATGAATTTTATGGGTCTTAGTTCCTTTGGTTGATAGCTCTATCATATGAAAGTGTATCTCAAAACTTTTAGGTTTATCATAGGAATGGCAAAGTCGGTGTGTATGAATTTAATGTTTCAGTTCCATCCTTTGAAAAAACTTTGTATTATTCACTTGATTGATTCACCACCATAGTTTAATGTTGCAGACCTGATGCTGCAGTGATTAAAGTCTAAAGGTGGTCACTACTCTTTTCACAAAAACGTTGTGATATTGATTCTCGTCACGACTCTTTGGTCCTAAGAGCTGGACGTTTTTATACTTTGACAACTTTTGTTTGACAAAAGTTTTCAAACATATCACCTTTTGTTTGACAAAATTTTTCAAACATACCACCTTTCACAACCTTAAATATAAGAGTTGTGAAGTTACAGTTGTAGATTACTATTTTTCCCGTAGTGATAGCGTTTCGAAGGAACTTGTTCTATTATGTTGGCAAGCTGATTTTTGACCCACTTCTTTTTACTTCGATCATGATAGTCACCTTCTTGAAGGAATACTGGATTAATCTTACACACGCATAAAAATTTGGATCATATCCGGATGCAAACCACGATTTTCTTAGCATCCACTTAGTAGTTGGGCCGTAGACGACTTTGCAAAAACTTCTTTACAGACCTCCAGTGAAGGGGAAACAAAAGAGTTGTGGCTAACTTTAGTTTTGTTGAGAGGCAAAACAGGAAAGAGGCTTTCCGTAAAAGTTGTAACGAGGGATCTCCAGGAGTGAAGGGTAAACGAGGAGACTTCATCCATCTCAATCTTTTTGCAGGTCTTTTCCTTACGATCATAAGAATACAAACAGACAAAGCGTACATTGTTTTTGCATCTCCGACATTCAAATATTATCTTGTCAATACTTTCAGCAACTCCCAAACTGCCAACCCGTCTATCACAACAAAAAGGTAGTGTAATAGACTCGGTGCTCCAGTTACTTTTGCTTCCTCGACAATTTTCCAGTTTTTTGCCGCCTCCATCATCTAACATCCATAACTTGACAATGTACGGCTCCATCCGGTATAAGAGACTTATATGTCCACCCAATATAACCATACCAATAGGCAGCCTAAAGGATTCATCACGAGACTCGTCAAGAATGAAATTAAGAATTGGGATAACTCTATACTTTTCGCTTCCAACATCGAATGCCACTATAACTTCAGGATCATCAGGATTAGTGTGCCCCAATTGATCCTGGTAATACTCTTTGTTGCTCCAGTATATGGTACCATCTGTATACACCTGCCGCCAACTACTTCCTGGTGGGAGCACCTCCTTAATTTTTACTCGGTTGTTCTCATTAGGAACCGCTTTAATCCTTCGCCATTTAGTGTGTCGGACCACGGTAAAAGCTTCCCAACTTTCGTAATCAGGGTGTTCCCAGGATCTATAAATATGTTGTTTGCGTCTAGCAACTAATCTCCAAAAGCAAAATACTTTATGTTCCTTCTTGTCTGGATCGAACCCAAAACGATAAATTGGAGTAGAATGACATTTTATCTTCTTTCTGCTTTTAGTTGCAATAAGCTTATCATTTTCTTCTGCTAGTAACTCTGATTTGACCCACTCCGTCTCTTCTCTTGTACTTGCATTGTATACCTTAATAGCATGTGTCTTCGAATCTACGAAACAAACCAAACCATTTACCGGTTCTAGGACTTCCCTATAAGGGAACCATTTATCATCGGTTATCCTAACCTTACTAATTATGCCTTCCACTTGCTCGTCATCACCACTGCCTTCAAATAACTCCGCACATGAAATGTTTTGTTGTAACGTTTTTCTTGCTATAAAGCTAACGTCTAAGCAAGTGTGAAGGACGCCCTTCTCTGGCAATGGGTTGATGTAGAGGAGATTTGGACGTGATTTTGAACGGTCGAAATATAAATCAATCAACTGCCGATCTTGTTTAATCAAAGACAACCAATGTTTGCATACTAACTTGAACTGCATGAGTGATTTCACCGGGAGTCTGCTTAAAATTTCTATCACTATCTCATCGGGTAAACTAGTAACATGATCAGCAACCAAACCGAGAGAATTATAAACACCACGACAGTTGGTGTTAATACACATCTCTGTGCTTGTCTTCCTTGATGTACCACCATGATGCAAGTGTGACGGTACAACATCATACCTAGTTATTATCTCCATTGGAAGACCCAGATCAAATAACTATCCAACTAGGTTTTCGATTATAACCACAATCCTCCTCCTATAACAAAATAAAGACAAGTTTAAGTATATTGTTTTTTTAAAAGAATTTGGTTCGACAGAAACAATTTGAATATATTCGGAGAATACCTCTATCTATGAAGAACAAGAAAACCCTAAACGGGACCGAGACTTAGCTATGCAGAGAAGACCGGAAAAAGAAAAAAGAATAAGTGGTATACTTGATCACTAGTAGAGCTGCAAATTTAGGGATAATTGGAGTTTAGTACTCAGGTTTAGACCAACACTAGGCTTTGGTCTAACATTTGTCCAACGTTAGGGCTTGGTACCTGGATCAGACGTTGACCACGATTGACTAGGTTAAGTCCTGACTTCTGGTTAATAATTATTAAAAAATTTATATAAATTGCTATTATCAAAGGAGTTTACCATCATACCCTCCCATTCATTAATATTTACAAAATTTTAAGATCTTAGAGCAACTGCAGTGGCGCGACTATACCTAAAGACTAAAAACTAAAAAAAACTGAAAGAAATGGGTTTAGTCCGTGGTGTGACGTTACGGTGGAGGAGTAAATTTGGTGGAGCGGATGTATAAAGGTTCGTCTGACATGGGGCGTAGGTATAAAATGCGTCCGGGTGGGACGTAAGTTTAAGTAACGCCTGATGTGGGACGTAGTTTAAATTTGCGTTTGGTATGAGGCGCAATTTGAAATCACGCCTGATGGGGCGTAATTTAGAATATCGCCTAAATTGCGCCTGATGGTCGGTAAATAATATAAAAAAAAACCAAAACTTTCAAACTTTGAAAGTTTGATGGGGCGTAACTTAAGTGACATGGGATATTTGCGCCTCATTAAGTGACAGGCGTAATTTTCAATTGCGCCTGATGGGGCGCAACTTAAATGTTCGTCTGGTGACAGACGCAAATTAAAATACCGTCCCGTCAGGCGTATTTTAAAATTACGCTTCACACAGGCGTAACTCTATATTTGCGCCTCACGGCCAGACGCAAATAATAACTCCGCCCCACTCCAGACGCAACTTGTATTTGCGTCTCACGGCGGGCGTAGTTTCAAATTACGCTCGACCAAAACCAAACTAAAGACCAAATATGGTTTGGTTTTTTGTTTTAGTTTAGTTTTTGGTCTTTAGTCCGTTCGATAGCGCTTGGTTTCTCGACCAAATTTTTAGTTATACTCGTCGACTGTGGTTGCTCTTAAGATAACGAAAAGATATCTTTTCTTATTTTCCTTCACTGCTGCAATCACTTCTCTGTATTCATCTCCCTGTCATTAAAATCACTTCTCTGTTTCTTTTTTTCTTGTGGTTGAGGGTGAGAATATGTGAAGGTATTCAAAGACTGGGTATTTAAGTCGTAGAGGCGAAGTATTCAAATCGATGAAATTAGGGTTTATAGATGCAGAACCAGAAGAACATGTTAATTAGAGAAATTGAAGTTAGGATTTTCTTTTGGAAATCGATTTAATGATGGATAAGAAGAGATTGATGATTGTGATGATTATTTGTGAAAGTGGACCGATATTGCTGAACTCAAATTTGAAAAAGGGGATGAATTGGAGATGAGAAAGAATTTAGGGAATTAATTTAGGGTTTCGTCTTAGAGTTAGTGTTAGTGATGAGGATTGTTGGGAAGTTAAATTGAACAGAAGGGTTATTGTCATACTGATGTTGTTGAGTTAAATTGATGAAGAATTGAAAAAGTTAGGGTTACAAAACTCATAGAAGAATTAGAAGATGAAACTGATGTTCTAAGGGAGTGATTAAAGTTGGGTATTGAGTAAATGAATGGATTATGGCGTAATTGCTTTGTGTGATGGGGTGATTAATTCCAAGATTTGAAATGGTAATTTTAGGGTTTCTATAGAAGTGGTTGGTGGTTCAACAATTCAGAGGATGTTAAGGTTTGGGTAAGTCCCTAACTTGTTTTAATTTCAGTATTTTGAATTGAGTTGATTGAACTGTTTAGTAGAATGTAGTTGTGCTTGTGGTGATTGTGAAGTTGCAGGTGATATAATGGTGGTTAGCTACAAATGGTGGTGTTACTGAGTTTACAATGAAGGGTTGAATTGGTGGTGAATTATAAAAGGTGTTAGTGGAGTCATGATGTGCGTGTTGCCTAAAATGAAATTTAGCTCCGTAGTTTGTACAATCAATCATGATGAATGATGTAATTGATGAGTTAAGAGTGAATTGAAGCTGTAGGTGTATGTTAGGTTGTTGCAGGTGGCATGGTGGTGTTAATGGTGAAACTACAGGTTGAAGTGTAATTGATGAAGATAGCAGTGGAGTTTAGAATGTATATAATGGATGTGTACTCAAGGTGAAAGGTATGGATTGATGACGGAACTGGCAGCATCGAATTGTTGTTGGAAGTTATTGAAAACTGGAACTGCAAGTGGAGGAGTGGTGAAACTATTAGAGTGAATGTTACAAAGAATAAGTAGATACTGTAAGTGATTGTGGTGTATTGTGTTGAGTATTGTGGATTACTTGAAATGGTTATGGCATTGTCGGTATTATGAATTGAAGGTGGATATATAAGGCGAAATGGAGGTGGTAACACCAGTAGTTTTCTTCACCATTTGATCCGAGTAAAGAAAAAATATAGTCGAGATTCTAAAGAATCGAGATGGCAGTAGCATGGAGCTAGATAAGAGAGGAGAAGAATTCCATATATGTGAATGAGCCTTCTGTCGGAGATAAGAGAGAAAAACGGAGACATCAGGACCGTAAGATTATTTATTTTCTTTATAACCCTTGGATACTTCAAGGGTATACTTGTAAACTCAGTAATGTAAAATATTTTTATTTCATAAATTTAATTAAAGTGTGGTCATTAACGGTCAACGTGGGTCAACGTCTGGTCCAGGTACCAAGCCCTAACGTTGGAAAAATGTTAGACCAAAGCCTAGTGTTGGTCTTAACATGAGTACTAAACTCCAATTATCCCGCAAATTTATATGTGAAGATCAAGAAATCCTAAACGGGACCGCGACTTTGCTATGCAGAGAAGACCGGTAGACCTGATCACTACTGGTAGAGCTGCAAATTTATCTGTGTAGATCCTATAATATTGCTGTGACTTCTCTTTTTAAAAAGATTTTTTACCATAAATATGCTGAAAATACTATAATTAATACTTTCTTTAAATTTTGTGTAGATACCAAAAATATCACCTTTTCCGATAAGGACGGCAAATCAACAGAAAATACCAAGTAAATACCTTTAGATTACCAGGTTGCTTAACAAAGTAAGGACCGATTTTAATCCAAATCTGTCTTGTAACAGGACTGCTGAATGTATAGGCAAATCGTTGAGGGTCCGTTTGGCATGGGTGTGATAGAAGGGTGTGGTCGGGCTGCATTGAACATAAACATAAACATATTTGGCAAGGCATGCATCTATTTAAGGAATTACATGCCTAAACAAATAAAGTTCCCACGCGTTTTGGTGAGGACACCAACGTATAATTAGTTTTAAAGAAATAGAAAAAGATTAAAAAAAAAAAACCAAATTCAATTTAGAATTCATGACATGACAAGGTTTAGGGAAACGTATGCCAATTTGGAAATCGAATACATACCATATTACGACTCTTATGAGGCTCAATCCAAGATTCATCCTATTCCTATCATACTTCCATACTTTCTTTTCTAGAGTAGGATTGTTTTTTATTTTTAGAGTTGAACAAAGTAAAAATAAAATTGTTCGTTTGTCAAGCTAAAAACTTAGCTAGGCTGGGCAATGTCGATGTAGGAACATAATCTCGCAATAGTTATATCTCAGCGAAGCTTTAACTAAAGAATGGGTGCGAAGATCATCGCAGAGTGTTAAAGAAGTGATGTAGCGAGTGACGTCAGCTTAGTCATAAGGAAAGTGTGAAGATTCTGCGAAGATTGGGATTACCTTGCGAAGAAAACCCTTATAAGCTTGCGAGAACAACGCAGATTAGATCCGAAAATAAAGGCTGGCTTAGCTGTCATCCACTATGTAATATCCCATATAAAAGACCAAGCAAAGTCGAGAAAGGAGAGATCTTTTTGAGAATTAGAGGAGAACAAATAGGAGAGAGAAAGTCCAGAGTCATTTTGATTTCCTTGTATTCTTATTATTTTTGTAAAATTCATCAAAAAGATAAATAAAGTTTTGTGAATTGATCATGGAATTTGATTAGAACATTGTATAATCTTGGAGGGGTGTGGTAGTAGGAAATCCTGCAACCACATATTGTTGCTAGAAACAGGGAACAGATTTGAGGAAGATTTTAAGAAATTGGTGAAAAATTTGTGAAATTGGTAAAAGATCACTAAAATTGAAAAGATGGTAAGGAGAAGCATAAGAATTGCAGGAAGGAGGAGAAAGGAAATGGGAGAATCTTTTAAGATGGGAGCAAGAAATGAAGGAGAAGAACGAATTCAACTCCCAATTCAGCAGACATCAATACAAGCTGGAAACATTGATTACGATAGAGTCAGTGTACACACATGGAGGACGGACTCAACAGAGGGAATGGAAGAAACACAGCAATTGAGGCGAGTATAAGGAGGAATAATCCATGGAGAAGAAGGGAATGAAACACTAGAGACACTAAGACAGTGGATATTTGAAGAAAGGAGATTAGAAGCAGAAGAACGTGCAAATTTAACACGACAAAATCACGAGTTGAGAATGGAAAATATAAGGTTACAAAATACAAGATCGAGAAGTACTACAAGATCAAATCCAAGATCAATTAGAAGAGAAGCAAGACGAGATTTGCTTGAAGTAGGTGCTGTTGAGGATATTCAAGAAGATATGCAGAATCCTGGTGATGGACATCGTGAAGAGAGAGAAATAGCTGAAGATCGTTATATTCAACGTGGAGAAAATTATCATATTGAACAAAATGATAGAGATCAGAGAGATGAGCAACGTCATGGACGAAGTAATCAAGATGGTGAAGAAAACCGGGAGGAAGGAAGAAGGATATTGTATGGGAGAGAAGTACAAAGGAATCGACAAACAATGGAGGATGAGATTGAGAGGCGAAATGCAGAACAAACACGTATAGCGTGCGAAAGAGAAAGAAGAAGGGAAAAAAATTGAAGAACAAGAATTTCAGGAGGCTATACGCCAGAACAATCATGATAACCGGGAAAGAAGGCGCGAACGAATTCGCAACGGTGATAATATTAATGAAGAAGAAAATAGAACATGAGGAAGGATTGAAAGGAGAGAAAGAAAAATAACGAGGAATGAACCAGAGCGCAGAGAGCGGCGAAAAAAAGAGGATGAAGAGGAATTACAAAATCTCGCAAGGCAAGATAGACATGAACGTAGAAGAAGAGAAGCAAGATTAAAGAGACCAATGGACCAAGGGTCAGGCACAAATGAACAAATTTTAAAAGAATTTGCAGAGATAAGGGGAATGCTCAGTAATAGAAGAGAATGAGGTAGAAGCCAATTGGATGAATCAATAGAGGAAGCTGCGAAGACGCCGTTTACACAAGAAGTACAGTTAAGGGGAATACCTCCAAAATGCAACTTACCTACATTAACCAGCATCTTTGATGGGACAACTTGTGCCGTTCTACATATCAAAGCTTACGTGAGATGCATGCTGCAATGGGAGAACCATGACGATGTGTTGTGCAAATACTTTGCATCAAGCTTAACGGGAGAGGCATTTAAATGGTTTGAAGGATTTCCAAAGGATACCATAGCATCTTTTAATTAACTACGAACGGTGTTCTTAGGAGCTTACATAAGTAACAATTCATTGCATCCTGGTATTGAAGATGTATTTGGATTGAAACAAAGAATTGGCGAAAGTTTGAAGCATTTAACTATGAGGTGGAAGACAATGTGTAGTAACATGGCTGGCCGTGTGGATGAGAGATACCTTATTTTATCATTCATTAATGCAATGTTCGCAACAAATTTGTTGTATGTTCAAATATTTAGAATCAAGAATACTATCACAATGACTGAGTTGAGAGAGTTCCAAGAGGAATACATTGCTCTTGAGGAGAGACAAAATGAGATGGAGTCGTACCCAGTTGCGAATACAAGCTCAATAATTGTGAATGCAAGCTTATTGCCTAGATTAACAAACACAGTGGCGAGTACTTCGCAAGCTTTGCAAAAAGAAATGGAAATCGAAGGTCAACAAAAGTTGGTTGCGATGGGAAGTGAAGATCAAGAAGAGTTCGAGAAAGAGAGGAGGTTCTATAATCGTGGTGGAAACAACAAGATTCAGAGACTTGACCAGCCTCAAGAAACTTATGGGGGACAGAAGAATATCTATCAAAGGGGACCAGGATCTAACATGGTAGTATGGGAAGAAATAATAATGCCTCCTTTAAATGCTAGTGTGGAAAAGATATGGGAAGCCATAATTTTGATGGAAAATATCCCATCACCTTGGAACATGGGGAAGGAGCCACCACCGAAATACAGAACTCATGAATTCTGTTCATATCATCACTTTCATGGACATTCCACAAATGATTGCAGAAATATAAAGAGAATTATCCTTAAAATGATAGACCAAGGCAAATTGGACCATTTTCTGATAAGACAACCACACCCCAGAAGATCGCAGAGCAAATGCAGCGAAAAGAGAAGATACATTTTTAATTGAAGTCGGATCGAAAGCAAAAAACTTATTCTGCAATTCTATTGTACATTCATACAACACAGTAGAGGATTTTCATGATAATGTTCTGAGCAGAGTGTTCGCAAGAGATGTTGACGGTAGAGAAATTATGAATAAAGTCTCACCACTAAAAGAATGATAGAAACAACCTATTTCCTTTACAGCTGAAGAAATTCCCGAAGGAGGAGAAACGCATGACAATCCTTTAGTGGTAAAGTTAGACATCAACCCGAAACCAAAGGAAGATGAAGATGATGTAGATGAGGATTCATGGGCGATTAATAGAATATTGATTGATACTGGAAGTTTTGTAGACATTCTATTTTACCATACCTACAAAACTATAGGGGGAAAGGATGAAAATTTGATACCTTCGACTTATAAGATTTATGGTTTTAATGGTACTGCGAACAAGCCCAAGGGAGAGATTACCATGCGAATTCCTTTGAAGGAAGATTATCTTCCGAAATTCTGTTCTGTGTTGTTGATGTAGAGTTACCATACAATGCGTTGATTGGTCGACCTTGGTTGCATGGGATCCTGGGAGTAGCTTCAACCTTCCATCAATGCATTAAGTTTCCTCATCCTAGTGGTGTTGGAATTATAAGAGGATATTGGGTGGAAGGGAGAAAATGTCATGCAATCGACGTAGAAAAATGTGAAGAAAGAGTAACTAAAAAGATCAACTGGAAGCACAATGTCAGAGAAAAGCAACGAGGTGAACGATTGATGGTAGACGCAGTGGAACATGGGAGAGAAGAGATTTTTGCGAAAGCAATGATTGCTGAGAATGAGTATCAGCGAATATTTCGCAAAGGAGAGTTGGTATTACTTTAAAATTACGAGTTGTCAATCTACAATTGTAGATTACTATTTTTCACGTAGTGCGTTCACGCATTGCTCTACACTCTTATGTTAGTTTCGAAGGAAATTGTTATACCATGCCAACAGTTACGAAGACCAGTACGTGTATTATATTGACAAGCTGTTTTTTGACCTGCTTCTTCTTTCTTCGATCATAATAGTCATCTTCATGAAGGACTAGTGGCTTAATCTGACACACGCATAAAACTTTGTGTTGCTTAGTAGTTGGATCATATCCGGATGCAAACCATGGTTTCCTTAGCATCTGATTAGTAGTTGGGCCGCAGACAACTTTGCAAAAGCTTCTTTACAGACCTCAAGGGCACTACAGGAAAAATGTACATCTACAACTAGAGATTTACAACACTTTTCTAAAAATCGTAGAAAGTCCTATGTTTTACAACTGGTTTCAAAGGAAGAGTTGTCGTATATCATCACTGTCAACCCTTAGGAAACAAAGGGGTGTGCTAAGAAAACAAACAACAACTCCTTAAGCAAAACAGTTGTGACGACATTTAGCTATAACAACTCTGTTCCATATATGTAGTGACTTAGACTATCACAATTCTGACAAGTGTTGTTGAAGAACACAAAAATATGATAATGAAAAAAATGTTAAAGGGGAGATTCGAACATGAACCTACTGCATGGAAATCTAGCTCATCAACCACCCTTTCAGTTCACAAGTTTCTTTTTTTTTCTTTTTTTTTTTAAAATAGAAACCTACAACAACACTTGTAAGTGTTGTTGAAGTAAAAATATATAATGTTGGAAAAAATGAGGTTATAGGGGAGATTCGAACATGAATCTACTGCATGGACGTCTAGCTCATCAACCATCCTTACCATTCACAAGTTTTGGCTTTTTTCTTCTTTTTTTAATAAAAATGTATAACAACACTTATAAGTGTTGTTGAAGTAAAAATATAGAACATTAGAAGAAATGAGGATGGGGGGGGTTTGATCCTCAACCTCCTGTATGGAAGTCTACACCACTAACCATACCTACACTATTACATGTTCTGTCAAGTTTGTGGTTCTTTAATATACTAACTTTATGACAACCCTTCATAAGAGTTGTAAAACAAAATGTAATGCTCAAAAATAATGCTCATGGATCGAGCCAGCAAACAAACACGAAGCCTTCTATGTAAACAATCACATACACGCCTTCTCTGTAAATAATTACATACATTTTTCACTATCTGTAATATTTACTTTACTCACTTCAGATAAGGGTAGTCTGGTAATTTTCACAGTCTCCAAAATATTTATTACCTTTATTTCTAGTAAGGGTAATATGGTGATTTTAACAATTTATAATATTTAGTTTACTTATTTTCCGATAAGCATGGTCTGGTCATTTTCATAGTCTTCATAATATTTATTGCATTAATTTCCAAGAAGGGTAATATGGTCATTTTCACAAGCAAAGAATATTTACTTTACTTTTTTCGATAAGGGTAGTCAAATCACTTTCACAATCTCCATAATATTTATTGCACAAATTTCTATGAAGGGTAATATGATCATTTTCACTATCTGTAATATTTACTTTACTTATTTCAGATAAGGATAGTTTAGTAATTTTCACAATCTCCGTAATATTTATTACCTTTATTTCTAGTAAGGGTAATATGGTCATTTTAACTCTGGTAATCTTCGAACCTGGGATGTTCAATTATGATATATTTCTTATCCAATTCTGATATATTTTTTACCTGTAAATGGATGGATTCGTCGTTCTTACCAAGTTTCTGACTTAGAGTAGTCAACTCGCGGCCAGGTTTCGATCTCGGAGCATGGTATGCATAGAATATGCATAAATAAGGTTTGTTTAAGGTTTCGTACAATATCTCGAAGGAATCTTACCTGTAAATGGATGGATTCGTCGTTCTTACCAAGTTTCTGACTTAGAGTAGTCAACTCGCGGCCAGGTTTCGATCTCAGAGCATTGTATACACAGAATATGCAGAAATAAAGTTTGTTTAAGGTTTCGTAGAATATACCGAAGGAATCTTACCTGTAAATGGATGGATTCGTCATTTTTACCAAGTTTTTGACTTAGAGTACTCAACTCGCGGCTGTGTTTCGATCTTGGAGCCCGTATGCATACAATATACGAAATAAGGTTTGTTTAAGGTTTCGTATAATATTTCGAAGGAATCTTACCTGTAAATGGATGGTTTCTTCGTTCTTACCAAGTTTCTGACTTAGAGTCGTCAACTCGCGGCCAGGTTTCGATTTAAGATCCTGGTTTGCATATATTTATGCAGAAATAGGGTTTGTTTAAGGTTTCGTAGAATATCTAGAAGAAATCTTACCTGTAAATGGATGGATTCGTCGTTCTTATCGAATTTCTGACTTATAGTAGTCAACTCGCGGCTTGGTTTCGATCTCTAATCCTAGTACGCATACAATATGCGTAAATAAGTTTTTTTAAGGTTTCGTAGAATATCTCGAAGGAATCTTACTCCGTAAATGGATGAATTAAATCGTTCTTACCAAGTTTCCGACTTAGAGTAGTCAACTCACGGCCAGGTTTCGATCTCGGATCCCGGTACGCATACAATATGCAGAAATAGGGTTTTTTTTTAAGGTTTCGTAGAATATTTAGAATAAATCTTACCTGTAAATGGATGGATTCGTCGTTCTTACCAGTTTTCTGAATTAGAGTAGTCAACTCGCGTCCAGGTTTCGATCTCGGATCCTAGTAAGCATACAATATGCACAAATAGGGTTTTTTTTAAGGTTTCGTAGAATATCTCGAAGGAATCTTACCTGTAAATGGATGAATTCGTCGTTCTTACCAAGTTTCTGACTTAGAGTAGTCAACTCACGGCCAAGTTTCGATCTCGGATCCTGGTACGCATACAATATGCAGAAATAGGGTTTTTTTAAGGTTTCGTAGAATATCTCGAAGAAATCTTACCTGTAAATGGATGGATTCGTCGTTCTGACCAAGTTTCTAACTTAGAGTAGTCAACTCACGGCCAGGTTTCGATCTAGGAGCATGGTATGCATAGAATATGCAAAAATAAGGTTTGTTTAATGTTTCATAGAATATACCGAAGGAATCTTACCTGTAAATGGATGGATTCATCTTTTTTACCAAGTTTTTGACTTAGAGTAGTCAACTCGCGGCCAGGTTTCGATCTCGGAGCCTGGTATGCATACAATATGCAAAAATAGTTTTTTTTTAAGGTTTCGTAGAATATTTCGAAGGAATCTTACCTGTAAATGGATGGTTTATTCGTTCTTACCAAGTTTCTGACTTATAGTAGTCAACTCGCGGCCGTGTTTCGATCTCTCGAGCCTAATTTGCATGCAATATGCGAAAATAAGGTTTGTTTAAGGTTTCGTAGAATATTTCGAAGGAATCTTACCTGTAAATGGATGGATTCGTCGTTCTTACCAAGTTTCTGACTTAGAGTAGTCAATTTCGATGATGTATCATGCTAAGTTTGAAGTCAGAACCCTCTCAGAGCTTCTTGGTTCATAGATTGTATGCTATTATACCAAGTTTGAAGTTCGAATCGACATTGAGCTTCATACTTATCGATTTTGAGGATGTATCATGCTAAGTTTGAAGTCAGAACCCTCTTCGAGCTTCTTGGTTCATAGTTTGTATGTTGTTATACCACATTTGAAGTTCGAATCGACACTAAGCTTCATATTCATCAATTTTGATGATGTATCATGCTAAGTTTGAAGTCAAAGCCCTCTCAGAGCTTCGTGGTCCATAGATTATATGCCATTATACCAAGTTTGAAGTTCGAATCGACGTTGAGCTTCAAATTTATCGATTTCTACGTTTGAAGTCAGAACCCTCCCAAAGCTTCTTGGTTCATAGTTTTTATGTCGTAATACCATATTTGAAGTTCGAATCGACACTGAGCTTCATATTTATTGATTTAGATGATGTATCATGTTAAGTTTGAAGTTTGAACCCTCCTGGAGCTTCTCAGTTCATAGTTTGTATGCCGTTATACCACATTTGAAGTTTGAACCGACATTGAGCTTCATATTTACCGATTTCGATGATGTATCATGCTAACCTGAGTTTACCAGTGTGAACTAAAGCTACTTCATGATCTGTATGACTTTTCAAAATTACTTCATGACCTATGCGGCTAGTCGAAATCCAAACCGGAAGCACAAAGAGAAAGCACAATAAACAAAGAGAAAGCACAAAGAAACACACCAATTATCGAATTCATTTTTCATTTTCCCGATTCATTCTTATACATTTTTTGGATTTTTTTTATATCAAAATGTCGATAACAATGTCCTAAATTTATTAATATTTTTTTGGATTTTTTTTTCATGTCAATGGTTGATAATAAACCGAATACATGAGTTCGTATTAGCACAAAGAGAAACACAAATGCCTTTCAATCCGTATGAGCATCACAAATACAATATCAACCGTCAGATTCTTTTCTCAATCTGTATGAGTGGATCAAACAAAATCTGGTCCGCCCATCATTTTCATTCACCCACCAAACCCTCCCTCAACCACTTGAGCTCTATCTCTTTCTAACTCTGCAATTCGTGAAACCCTAACCCAAGTTTCGTTAGCTTCAATTGCATCAAATCTTCGACACAGAACTCGATTCTTCCATCTCTATATTTCAGTAAAACTCATATCTAATCTTCCCCGAAGACTCTCAATTTCATCTTCTACATATTCTCTGAACAATTCCACGAAACCCTAATTCACTAATGTCCAGTTTATGTTGACAATTGATTGAATCAATTTTTTCTTCAGTGTTTCTTTTACCAAGGGTCTTGATATATGGGTTCTGCAAAATTTTGGTTTCGTTTCACGCGTCTCTCACCAAACCCTCTAGCCCCTTCCTATGATTTCCTTAAAAGATATGAAAGTAAACCAAATATTTGCTGAAACTGAGTAGAAGAGCGAGGGAATGATCATTTGCCATGAATATTTGGTGTTTGTGAGCTGCAGATGAAGAATTCTGGTGATTTCATCGACATGGAAGATCTAAGATGCTTGATTGATGAGTATATTTGTAATGGGTATGATTGAATTGGCTTCTGAAATTGATGAAATTAGTTTTCACAAACAAGTTAGATTCGAAATTGGATGGGAAGAGAAGATTCAGATGAGTTGAGATAACGAAAATGAAATGGAGACCGAGAAAGAAATTGATGGAACCGAAATTAGATAGAGAATCAAGACATCCATTACTTATTGGTGATGAGTGAAATTATGATGATGAGATGGAATTTGATAGAATTATGGATGTTCTTTGAATAAAGAACAAAGGAATCCATTACTTGTTGGTGTTTCTGCAAATGATGTTCTTCATAGTTTTGAAGAAATTTGTAGGAGAAGAGGAGGAAATATTGCTGCTGCTTTGCCTGTTGAGTTGACTGGATTCAGATTTATTAGTATTGAGAAAGAAGTACTGGAATTCATGAATGGAAATTAAAATGAGGGTCTGTTGATATCAAAATTTCAATAGTTGGAATTAGTACTCCAGAGTTGTCCTGGTCCTGGAATTGTGATTAGTTTTGGAGATTTGAAAGGTCTTGTTGATGGAAATTGTGATGGGATTTTTATAGTTACTGAATTGATGAAGTTGTTGATTTATAATTCGGCCAAAAAAATTTGGTTAATGGGTTCAGCTTCTAGTTATGGAACTTACTTGAAGTTGCTAAGAATATTTCCATCTGTTGAGAAAGACTGGGATTTGAAGCTTGTGCCCAAACATCTATAAGAGGTACTAATGGAAGTGTTTACGCAAGGCCACACAGGTGTGTGTCACTTAATTTCAACTTCCTTTTATTTTTTCAGATTATATATTGCGTAATTCGGCTTTCGTTGTAGCGTATGAGTAGTTTTTTTAGATCAAAATAAAATAACATGAGCACTTATATTTTTATCTTAAAATTGATTTGCATCTGGTGAAATGGAATTAGCTGGTGGAGTTGGATGATACAAGATCTGATGCTGATGGTGTTGGCTTTTAGTCTTATTCTAACCATGGTTTTGGTTATTGTATTCTCAGTTCAAATACCTGAATTTAGAGAGAGAACTCGTTTCACATACATTTTATTGTCCTGGACTCCTTGCATCTTTTAAATTGCATTGATGCTCGTAAGAACTTTTTGTGTTGATTTAGACTGACTGGGTTTCTTGGTTTGCTTTGACATGAGACGTAGACGTTGACTATCCAGAGATTGACTCATAACTATGGAAGTACTGAGACACAAACATAGCAATGACAGGTACTACTCCATTGTTATTTTGAATATTGTTAAGTGCTTCCAAATTCAAGTGAGATTTTCACCTACGGCGAATTATATCTAATTGCACATGGGTTGTCAATTACAGGTACCATTTTGAATTGTGCAGCCCAAGAATCTATCTATTTAATGTTTGGAAAACTAAACTTGTCTATCTTAATGTTTGGAGGTTTCATTGGAGGATGAAGATGACGACGAGGAAGACGATGATGAAGATGAAGGCAAGAACAGGAAGAAGGTAATATCATCAACCCCCGAATCGAACTCGCTTTGGTTATGCTACTCAATTCCTTCTCTTCTCAAATATGTTCTAATATGTTCTCTTTGTTTGCTCGCTTGACTTAAATCCCCACAGCCAACATCCGAAAAGGTAAAAAAATCTCTCTCTCTCTCTCTCTCTCTCTCTCTCTCTATTTTCTCATTTCCTTTTTATTGAGTTCATGTCGATTCAATTTATTCACTATTGTGGTTTGTATGTTAGATAACTGTATCTGAGGTTATCAACTTTCTAAGTTGCAGAGAAGTAGAGTTCCAGCTGCTGAAAGACAACAAGGGAAGGGACCTCCTGAGTGCAAGCAGAAGGAAGGTTTGGTTTAGCAGCAGCCAAGTAGGTGGAATTGGTTGTTCACCAAAGGAATTGAGATTGAGTTGGAACGTCTTACGCGTGTTTTCACTCAAAAGATTCATGATCTAATTGGGGTTCACACGGACATTCCTGCACCTGACATGGGAACTAATGAACAGGTATATTCGTGTATGAAAACTACTTATTAGTCATATAATTTACAATAATTTTGTGGTATTTTCGCATCGTTAGTTCTGAAATTTGTAATCCTAATTGGGTTTTACGCAGACAATGGCATGGATTTTGGATGAGTACTCTAAATTTCATGGTTACTCTCCGGCTATTGTTACTGGAAAGCCAATTGTAAGTACCTATTCAGGATTTGGAAAAACGTAAACGGTTTATTGAGATTTGAATGAGGCGTTTGTGTTCGTAAATGTTCACCTACGTTATTGTTTGATGCTGTAGGACCTCGGCGGATCACTAGGTAGAGAAGCTGCCATCGGACGAGGTGTTGTATTTGCAACAGAGGCTTTGCTCAATGAATATGGACAGACCCTTACAGATTTGAAATTCGCCATCTAGGTAAATAGAAAGATACTCTCTAATCTTTCTATTCAAACTGTAAATCGAGCTTGCATTTCGAATCTCTCTAAATTTGTTTCTAAACTAGTTTTTGAACTATTTCAGGGGTTCGGTAATGTGGGTTACTGGGCTGCAAAGCTGATTCATGAGCGAGGTGGTAAGGTTGTGGCTGTAAGCGACATCACTGGTGCAGTTCAAATTGATTAAGCACAAAGAGGCTACGGGTAGTTTAAAGGATTTCCAAGGTGGAGATTCTATGGATGCTAGTGAATTGCTTGTCCATGACTGTGATGTTCTTATTCCCTGTGCTCTTGGCGATGTTCTTCATAAGTTAATCTCTTTTCTTCTCAAGATTTGTTTTTGTGATGCGTATTAAAAACCTTACTAGTAAGTTCATACCATTTTATTCGTTTTCTTAAAGGGACAATGCTGGAGATGTGAAGGCCAAATACATCATAGAAGCGGCAAATCACCCTACTGATCCTGATGCAGACGAGGTAATTTACCACTCATTTTGTAAACCGTGATGCGAACATATGTTGGGTTTTCATCTAGTTAAGATTTTTAACTCTTGACATTTATTTTCAGATTCTAAGCAAGAAAGGAGTTATCATACTTCCTGACATATATGCAAATGGTGGAGGTGTGACCGTCAGCTATTTTGAATGGGTTCAGGTTCTACTGGATTTTGCAGGTACACTCCTCTGTAAATGGCAGAAACTTCAGATCTAAGTTGAGGGTTGAGCACATTGAGCTCCTTAAATCTCCTTGGCTAATAGATTTGGGTTCCTTTTATATAAATTTCAATGGATTTAATGAAGTTTCAGGTATAACCTCTGAAGCTGGAGTATAACCCGACTTGCGTTGTTTTATTATGGGGATGGTTAACTAATCAGATATCATATATACTTATGCCAATTTTTCGGTTTTTTATTTGCAAGAGATTGCTTTTAATCCTTATGCTTCGAGCTACGACCATATTTTCTGCGAATCATGTGCTTGTTCTGCAGCTTCTGTGATGATATTCCAAGGTCTTAAGGCTGCTGAACCAAAATGCAAGTGCCCTGTTTGTAGAGAGGTACTAATTTATATATTATATTTTTGCTGGATCTTCAATTTGTGTGTTTCTACGGTCACCCTCTCGCAGTTAGGATCTAGTTCGCCCGTAATGGTTTTCTCGATTTTGTTGCTTGCTAGGAAAGCTTCATTTTGTCATCTATCACCCAACTTCTATCCGGTGTGAACGGCCTAGCTATAAATTTGTACTTTTTCAAAATAGAAAAAACAACAACAAAAAACTATGATATTATCAGCTAATCAAATTATATGTTCTTTCTTTGCAGGTTGGAGTATATGCCAATCCAATTCACATGATTGAGCTAGATCTTCTCTTGAAAAACAGGTAAGAACATGAAACTAGGAATACTGGTCAATCCTTTGTTTGAGAAGCTTTAATCTTTACTAAAACACTTCAGCATTACAGGCATAAGGATTATTAGAAATAGCGGATGCTTGAGGAACGTTCTTAGATGGTCAAACAATCTAAAGAATACTGGTAGTCGCAGACCAAATATGTCATTGGATATTGACAGCTTAATAGCTTCCGCTCTTCTTCAGGGAAGGGGAAAAGTGAAAAAAAAAAGAAATGAAAACTTTGCTCTTTATCTAGTTCTAAAATGAATGTTATAGGAATAATTGCATTGTGGTATTGTAGGCATGTATTCATTGGTGGGTAAAAAATTGGGAACTGAACTTTCTTTGTGAACTGTACAATGTTAGAATGAATGTAAATGTGTTACGCTGGCAGGTTAATGTGAATGTGAAATACTTTCGGCAATTTGGTTTCAGCTATAAATATTTTTTTTTCAAAATAGTTATATGCACACAACTTCTAACAAGAGTTGTGTTCCATATTCCAACTACACAAACCAATGGTTGTGAAAGAATGTCTTTACGACATAATTAGGTGTTGTCCAACATAGTTCTACAACACTAACAAGTGTTGTGCAAATCTTATTCATCATAGTAATAAGAGGTGTTACATATTTCTACAATACACATCCTGGGTTGTCTAAGATAGTCCTTCAACTTATACAAGTGTTGTGTTAGATATTTCTACGATACACATCCTAGGTTGTCTAAGATAGTCCTTCAACTTATACAAGTGTTGTGTTACATATTTCTACGACACACATCCTAGGTTGTCTAAGATAGTCCTTCAACTTATACAAGTGTTGTGTTACATATTTCTACGATACACATCCTAGGCTGTCTAAGATAGACCTTCAACATATACAAGTGTTGTGTTACATATTTTTACGATACTCTACTTGTATTGTCCAAGATACTCCTACAACAACAAGCAAGGGTTGTGTTAGGCTTTCAAAAAAAATCGAAACAGAATCACAACTTTGGCAAAATATTGTCGAACCATGAATCACATCACCCTTAACAACACTTAGTCAAGTATTGTAGAACACCTTGGACTTTCTACAATACCCCACCCACACAATACACAAAAAAACGTTGTAGTAGGGGTACTACAACCCTATACAGTGTTGTAAATGATAATTTTTCCCGTAGTGGGGAAACAAAAGTGTTGTGGCTAACTTTTGTCTCGTTGAGAGGCTGAACAGGAAAGAGGCTTTCCGTAAAAGTTGTAACCAGGGACCTCCGAGAGTGAAGGGTAAACGAGGAGACTTCATCCATCTCAATCTCCTTGCAGGTCTTTTTCCTGCGATCATAAGAATACACAAAGCTTACATTGCTTTTGCATCCTCGGCATTGAAAGAGTATCTTATCTGTACTTCCAGCAATTCCCAAACTGCCAACCAGATTATCACAACAAAAAGGTAGTGTAATAGACTCAGTGCTCCAATTACTTTTGTTTCCTAGACAATTTTCCAGTTTTTTTCCGCCTCCGTCATCTAACATCCATAACTTGACAACGTATGGTTCCATTCGGTATAATAGAGTTACACGTCCATCCAATATTATCATACCAATAGGCATCCTAAAGGATTCATCACGTGCTTCGTCAAGAATGAAATTAGGAATTGGGATAACTCTATACTTTTCACTTCCAACATCGAACGCCACTATAACGTATGGATCATCAGGATTAGTGTTCCCCCTCCATTCCAGTAATACTCTTTATTACTCCAGTATATGGTACCATTTGTATACACCTGCCGCCAACTACTGTATGGTGGTGGGAGCACCTCTTTAATTTTTACTAGGTTTTTCTCGTTAGGAACCGCTTTGATACTTCACCATTTAGTGTCCCGGCCCACGGTCAACGCTTCCCAACTTTCATAATCAGGGCGTTCCGTGGAACTATAAATATGCCGTTTTCGCCTAGCAACTAGTCTCCAAAAGCAAAATACTTTATGTTCCTTCTTGTCTGGATCGAACCCAAACCGATAAATTGGAGTAGAATGACATTTTATCTTCAACCTGCTTTTAGTTGCAATAAGCTTGTCATTTTCTTCTGCTAGTAAATCTGATTTGACCCACTCCGTCTCTTCTCTTGTACTTGCATTGTATACCTTAATAGCATGCGTCTCCCAATCTACGAAACAAACCAAACCATTTACCGGTTCCAGGACTTCACTATAAAGGAACCATTTATCATCGGTTATCCTAACCTTACTAATAATGCCTTCCACTGGGTCATCATCACCACTGCCTTCAACTAACTCTGCACATGAAATACTTTGTTGCAACGTTTTGCTTGCTATAAAGCTAACCTCTAAGTAAGTGTGAAGGACACCCTTCTCTGGCGATGGGTTGATGTAGAGGAGATTGGGACGTGATTTTGAACGGTCGAAATGTAAATCAATCAAGTGCTGATCTTGTTTAATCAGAGACAACCAATATTTGCATACTAACTTGAACTGCATGAGTGATTTCACCGGGAGTCTGCTTAGAATTTCTATCACTATCTCATCGGGTAAACTTGTGACATGAGCAGCAACCAAACCGAGAGAATTATAAACACCACGACTGTTGGTGTTAATACACATCTCTGTGCTTGTCTTCCTTGATGTACCACCATAATGCGAGTGTGACGGTACAACATCATACCTTGTTATTATCTCCATTGGAAAACCCAAGATCAAATAACTATCCAACTCGGTTTTTAATAATAATCACAATCCTCCTATAACAAAATAAAAACAAGTTTTAAGTATATTGTTTTTCTAAAGGAATTTGTTTTGACAGAAACAATTTGAATTTAATAAGGAAACAAAACTAATTTAGATAATTTCAAACGATGCAGAATTTGAATATAAACACAGGAAAGCCTCCTGCTACAACGAATTGCACATATAGGAACAATGCCGAGAATACATCTATCTATGAACACATGAATAACGAAATTTCCGAAAAATACAAACCTAATCTTGAGAACAGTACTGATTGACAGAGCTGCAAATTTATCTGTGAAGATCAACAAACCCTAAACGGGACCGACACTTACGTACGTAGAGAAACCAGAAAAAAAGGAATACGTGATCAAGAAACACTAAACGGGACCAACCCTTAGGTACACAGAGAAGACCGGAAGAAAAAGGAATATGTGCTGATTACTGTTAGGGTTCTAGACCTTTAACACTGGAGAAAGCCTTGCAAACAAGTAATAGAGCCGGATAAACCCTTTGATTGGGGGTTAGCCACCAGCTTTGATAAGAAAAACAAACTAAAGATAAACTGAATTGTTATTAATTGATGCCTTTTCGTAAACAAGGCTAGCATATTTATATGTAGCATAACTTGTTAACCAAGTCGCAGTAATTAAAGAGAACTAAAAGATTTCTAACTAAACTAGATGAATTAAAGGCAACTGCCTATCTAAGGAAAATAATAACTAAACAGGGAAATACTAAATAAGGTAGTAGAGACTAAGGTGTTGGTACTGCAACATCCCATCCCGCCTGAAAAACGACTTGTCCTCAAGTCTGAAAGTCTGGAAAACGATCAATAAGTGCATCCGCATCTTCCCAAGTTGCTTCATCATTTGAACAATCTTTGCATTTAATAAGCCATCGAGTACCTGTAGCATTCCCTTTTTTGAACATCTTGCGATCCAATATTAACTCAGGTTCCCACTTTTCATAATCCACAGTAATTGGTAAATCAGTGTTGACAACAATGGAAGAACCAAGTTTCAATTTCAGCTGAGAAACATGGAAGACTGGATGTATGCGACTAGATGCTGGCAATTCCAATCTATATGCTGCTGTACCAATCTTCTCCAGAATGCGAAATGGTCCATAAAACTTTGGAGATAGTTTAGAAAATGACTTGTCACGAACTGTTGTCTGTCGATAAGGCTGAAGACGTAGGAAAACCCAATCATTAACAACAAAAGAACGTTCAGTTCTGTGCTTGTCTGCATAATTTTTGATCCTGACCTGAGCATCTTGTAATTTGGAGTGAAGAATTTTCAAAATATGATCTCTAGCTCTTAGTAAATCATCCACAGCATGCACAAGAGTTGTGCCAGGCTGATAAGTAGAAACTGTTGGAGGAGCTCTACAGTATAAAGCCTGATAAGGAGTCATTTTTATGGCTAAATGATAACTGGTGTTGTACCACCATTCAGCCCATGGAAGCCATTTAGACCAATCTGTTTGTCTAATACTAGTAAAACAACGTAGATAGCATTCTAAAGTTCTATTGGTTACCTCAGTTTGCCCATCGGTTTGAGGATGATAAGCTGAACTCTTGCAAAGCTGAGTATCTTGCAGAGTAAAGAATGTCTCCCAAAAATTACTCATGAAAATAGAATCCCGATCACTAACTATTGTTTTAGGCATACCATGCATTTAACAACTTCACGTATTAAGACTTCAAAGAATAGTGGAAGCAGTATAAGGATGTGATAATGCTATAAAGTGAGCATACTTAGATAAACGATCCACTACCACCAAGATGGAGTTCTTCTTGTTGGATAAAGGAAACCCATCAATAAAATCCATAGAAATATCAATCCAGACATCAGTAGGGATAGATAACGGATGTAGTAATCCAGAGGTGTCAAGCTTCATATTTATTGCGGCTTGACAAATATCACAATGCTGTACAAATGTCTTGATGGAAGATTTCATACCTTTCCAATAAAAATTTTGTTGAAGGCGCTTGAAAGTTCTCAAATATCCAGAGTGTCCACCAATTGGATTTGAATGAAACTCATGAAGTAGTTTAGCACACCATTCAGAAGTAGATACTACAACAACTCGATCTTTAAAACGTAAAACTCCATCAACATATGAGTAATTACGTTTATAAGTTGGGTCTTGGCGCAAATTTTGAATAAGAACTCCTAAGACAAAGATTCGTATGACATTCTTGAACAATTTCATTGAGTCCGGAAAAATGGGAGTAGAGATGGCCAAAAGTTGAGGATTAGCCATTCTTGATAAAGCATCAAAGACTTTATTTGCAGCTCCACACCGATAGATGATTTCATAATCATATCCTAAAAGTTTAGACAACCATTTTTGTTGTTCAAGAGAAGACAATCTCTGCTCAAGGAAATATTTAAGACTTCTATGATCTGTGTAGATTTTGAAATGTCTTCCAAGCAAATAAGGTCTCCATTTGTTTACTGCAGAGACAATAGCAAGCATCTCCTTATCATAGACTGATAAATTCAAATTCTTACCTGACAAAGGTTTGTTGTAATAAGCAATAGGCTTGATAGACTGCATTAAAACTGCTCCCAATCCATTACCAGAAGCATCACATTCCAAACAAAATTCTTTTATAAAATCTGGTAATGCTAAAAATGAAGTGCTGGTTAATGCACGCTTGAGTTGATTAAATGCTGTTCAAGCTTGTTCAGACCATTTGAAAGCATCTTGTTTTAACAACTTAGTGAGTGGAACACAAATTTTCCCATAATCTTTCACGAATTTGCGATAATAACCTGCCAAACCTAGGAATCCTCTAAGATCTTTAATGGTAGAAGGAATAGGCCAATCCTTAATGCTTGAAATCTTATCTTCTTCCACAGCAACACCTTCAGCTGACACGGTATGGCCAAGATATCCGATAGAGGATTTTGCAAAATCACACTTAGATTGTTTCAGAAAGAACTTGTGTGTTCTTAGTAAGTCAAACACAATCTCTAAATGCTGGAGATGTTCAGATAAAGAGCTACTGTAAATCAATATATCATCGAAAAATACCAAGACGAATTTTCGAAGGTAAGGTCGAAACACATCGTTCATTAAACTCTGAAATGTTGCAGGTGCATTAGATAATCCAAATGGCATTACTAAGAATTCATAGTGGCCATCATGTGTTCTGAAAGCTGTTTTATGAATATCTGCATCGAATAATCTGATTTGATGAAAGCCAAAGTGCAGATCCACCTTTGAAAAAATTATCTTGCCATTTAGTTCATCAATCAACTCATCAACAACTGGTATTGGATATCTGTCCTTGACAGTAACTTTGTTAAGTGCCCTGTAATCAACACACATAAGCCAACTAGAATCCTTCTTTCTAACTAGTAGCACATGAGAAGAGTAAGGGCTAGAGCTTTGGCGCATGAAACCAGCTTGTTTTAGTTCAGACACAATTCTCTCAATTTTAGCTTTTTGAAAATGTGGATATCTGTAGGGTCTAACATTTATTGGTGTTGTGTTAGGAAGCAGATTTATGTGATGATCATGAGCTCGACAGGGTGGGAGAGATGTTGGGGTTTCAAAAATATCTTTATAACGCAAAAGTAATGCTGAAATTTCAGTAGGTACCTTATCAGAAGATGTTGTTCGCAAAGTAGGGTTAAGCTGAAGAAGAAATCCACTGTGTGCATAATCCAAGAATTTATGTAGTGGAGAACTATCCAAAAGCATGACTGAGGCTGAAGAATTGCCAACCAACAAATAATTACTATTGTTTAACTGAAATTTCATGTGAAGTTTTTGAAAATCCCACATTATTTCACCCAAGGTGCGTAGCCATTGTACGCCTAACACAACATCGCATCCACTAACATTAAAAACAAAGAAATCAGTAGTGAATGTATAGTCTTGTAATTGAAGAGAGACATCTTTACAAAAACCACTAGTTTCGAGAAAACCACCATTACCAACCATAACCTGTAAGGCAGCATCACTAGATTGATGAGAAAAAACATGTTTCTGGGCAATGGATGGATGTAAAAAATTATGAGTTGATCCTGAGTCAATGAGAACTGTAATGGGTTCTCCCTAAATATAACCCGTGACTCTCATAGTTTTAGGAAAGGAAGATCCCAGAAGAGAATGAAAAGAAATTTGAGAATCCTTAGGAACCTCAACTTCACTGTGAATTTCTTCTATAACATGTAGATCATCTTCCCCTTCAACAATATTGGCAATCTCATCCTTGTCAGAAGTCATATCTAAAATTAATAATCTTGGCTTATCACATAAGTGACCAGGTGTGTAGAGCTTATCACAATTAAAACATAAGCCTTTTGCTCATTTTTCTCTTTGCTCTTCTAAGGATAACCTTTTAGCTCCTGGAGGTAAAAAGAATCTATTGTATGGGGTAGGTTGTAATGTTGCAAAGAAGTCCGAATTGAGGAGGACGATAAGGTTGCCTTGTAGCATCCTTTTTATTAACCGCCGCATAAGCTTCTTCCTGATGAATGGCTTTGGTAAAAGCCTCAGTTAAGGTTTGTGGTGCCAATAATTTAACCATAGTGCCAATGTGAGATTTCAAAAAACGGATAAAACAGCTGATCAAGAAATCTTCAGGAAAATCAACCAAGTTCAATAGATGTTCAAACTCAGGGATATGTTCACGGACAGTACCTTTCTGTTCAATGGTGCTTATAGCCAACCTAGCATCCACGAATTTTTCTAGAGCAAATCTTGCACGAACCAAAGTGCAAAATTGTTCCCATGTAGTAATCACACTTTGGCTTCTTCTCCATCGAAACCACTAGTTTGCCTCACCTTTAAGATGTGCAGCGGCAAGAGTAAGTTTAAGAGCATCAGATGCATTGTAAACACTAAAGTATTGCTCTGCATTGAAAATCCAGCCATCAGGATCGTCACCAGAAAAGTTAGGAAATTTGATATTAGGGCGTAGTTGCTGTTGGTGACCATTATTTGGCTGTGGGGGTGGATGAGGAGGTGGGGGAAGATTCGCAGTACCAGGACGCTGTTGTAGAAGAGGAACAAATTCTCTAAATATGTTGCGAAAAGAGGTTTCTATGGTTGTAGCAAGAGCAGTACGTTCTTGTTCTCGGAGCAACAACTTTTCTGCAAGCTTCTTCTGTTGAGTTTCTTCATCACTGGCATGAAGGTTAGTAATAGCGTCAACAAGATTGTCGACCTTGTCTGCTAAGACTTCAATACTTTGATGCACGTTTTTCAAATTTTCTGTGTAAGACATTGGAAGAAACAAAGAACCCTAAAAAAAATTGGTGGATTTTTGAGATTCAGCTGAACCTGCTCTGATACCAGATGTTAGGGTTCTAGACCTTTAACACTGGAGAAAGCCTTGCAAACAAGTAATAGAGCCGGATAAACCCTTTGATTGGGGGTTAGCCACCAGCTTTGATAAGAAAAACAAACTAAAGATAAAATGAATTGTTATTAATTGATGCCTTTTCGTAAACAAGGCTAGCATATTTATATGTAGCATAACTTGTTAACCAAGTCGCGGTAATTAAAGAGAACTAAAAGATTTCTAACTAAACTAGATGAATTAAAGGCAACTGCCTATCTAAGGAAAGTAATAACTAAATAGGGAAATACTAAATAAGGTAGTAGAGACTAAGGTGTTGGTACTGCAACAATTACTAGTATAGCTGCAAAATTTATCTGTGAAGATCAAGAAACCCTAAACTGGGACCGACACTTACGTATGCAGAGAAGACCGGAATACAAAAAAGAAAATATGCGGTATACCTGATCACTAGTAGGGCTGCAAATTTATCTGTGAAGATCAAGAAACACTGAACGAGACTAATCCTTAATTAGCTATGCAGAGAAGACCGGAAAAAAAAGGATATCCTGATCACTATGTAGAGCCGACCCTTAATATTGCTGTGCCTTCTCTTTATTTGATGAACCGTGTGTAGTAGAAGATCCTATAATATTGCTGTCCCTTCCCTTTTTAAAAAGACTTTTTACCATGAATATGCTGAAAATACTATAATTAATACTTTCTTTAAAATTTGTGTTGATATACCAAAAATATCACCTTTTCCGACAAGGATGGCAAATCAAGGGAAAATACCAAGTAAATACCCTTATTAGATTACCAGGTTGCTTAACAAAATAACCGATTTTAATCCAAATCTGTCTTGTAACAGAACTGCTGAATGTATAGGCAAATCATTGAGGGTCCGTTTGGCATGGGTGTGATAGAAGGGTGTGGTCAAGGCAGCATTGAATATAAACATGTTTGGCAAGGCATGCATCTATTTGAAGACTTGAAGGCTTAGACAAATAAAGTGTTGGAAAATTGGGTTAAAAACAAGAGGATGAAAAAAACAGAAACAAAACAATGGTGTACCCCTGACTTCAAGGCTCTTTCGATTCTTTTAGACAATAATTCGACCTTTCCCAATTAACTTGGTGAGTATAACAGGTCTCTCGAATTATGCCTTCAGGATTCAATGAAGCCCTAACACCGTAATCGAATTCAAGGATTGTACTTCCTTGACCCGAACAAGAATCACACCGTATAAGGTTCTGATGATGCTATTAGAGAAGAAGAAAACAGATTGCTTTTTGATGTGATGATAAACGAGCAAAGGGAGATGCTATTTATAAATGTTTTCGCATCTGTTGGGAATGGCGTCTGTTGGAATCGAAACGATGAGTCTCTTCATCATCAGACATGAATGGCGTCTGTTGGAATCGAAGATTCTGGATATGATTCTAACTGTCGAAACAGTTACGTACCACCAAAAAATTCTTCCGGGGGCGTTGCCCCCTAGACATAAAACAAAGTTGAAAATATTCCAACATTCTCCCCCTATTTTCAAAAAACATAAAACAAAGTTAAAAAACTTTTAAATCAGAGTGGCTGCATCACAAAAGTGACTGCCTACGTACCCGAGTGGGATCAAGCCAACGTAGTTCACGCTTAGTTGAGAATAAGCATCATCGTTGAAACCAATACATAAGTGATAGGTATTTTTTGGATTTGAACCTTCACTTAGTGTAAGAAATTCAAAGCCTTATCGAGGTTCAGTGGTGAAACTAGTCTTGAACCTAGTACCCCTAATGATAAAACCGAAATCTCCACACATATTGATTTCAGAAGATAGTGTGTTCTGTAGCTAGCACGTTAATGGCCATGTGCTTAAATCCTGGATTCATGAGTCTTCTTTAGAGAACGGTCTTTTCTCTTAGGAAACGGCCTGATTTCCATACTCATATAGGTAAGTCTCGAAGGTGTTTCGCGAGACACCTTATGATAAAAGTTAGACTTATTAAGGATTTTCATCCATCCCGATTTCTTAAAACCTCGCACTAATAAGAAAATGGGAAGTTTTA
The DNA here is from genome assembly GCA_023531295.1 of Papaver armeniacum. NCBI lineage: Eukaryota > Viridiplantae > Streptophyta > Magnoliopsida > Ranunculales > Papaveraceae > Papaver > Papaver armeniacum. The sequence goes on along the minus strand of JAJJWW010000300.1, from coordinate 150,234 downwards.
ATTTTAGTGCACCATAATCACTTCCATAACTTGTTGGTACCACATTGAACCTTGTTTATCCTTTCCAAAACATAGGTTGGGTTTCTGCTATGGGTGATCAAACTTCATTCACAGACCTCGGTCCCATTTCCTTACACTTTATTGAAACCACTGCCTTTGGAAGACTTTTCGTAAATGGGTCTGCCAAGTTCTTACTTGTTTCAATATAGTTCACAGCAACTACTCCTCTCTTGAGTAATTGTCTTACTATTTGATGTCTAAGACTTGTATGTCTAGACTTTCCATTATAAGTCTTGTTAGAGACATTATAGATAGTAGCTTGATTATCACAATTAATCAAAACTCGGAGATGGCTTCTTCCAAAATGGGATTTCAACAAGTAAGTTCCTAAGCCAGTCCGCCTCCTTACATGCATCAGTTAACGCTATCAATTCTGACAACATCGTTGAGTCAGAAATACAAGTCTGCTTCTTGGAACTCCAAGACACTGCATCACTTCCTAATGTAAATATCCATCCACCAATCGACTTGGAATTGGATTCTACATTGTTCCAGTAGCATCACCGTATCCTTCTAATACAATCGGGATAGCCTTGATAATGCAAACCATAATCAATGGTTCCTTTCAAGTAAGCCAACACTCTTGAAATTGCTTTCCAAAGTGTTCATCTCCTGGATTACTTGAGAAACGACATAGCAATCCCACGGCATGAGCTATGTCCTAGTCTTGTGCAATGCATGGCATACATAAGACTCCCAATAATACTAGAATACTCAAGTGGTGCATGAGTACGCCCAGTATTCTTCATTAACTTTATAGTAGGTTCTAAAGGAGTAGGGACTGGTTTGTCATCAAAATGACCATACTTCTTGAGAAATTTCTCAATGTAATGAGATTGGGTTAAAACCAACTCATCTCCCTTTCTTAGGATTTTGATTCCTAAGATCACATCAGCCTCCCCTAAGTCCTTCATATCAAAGTTAGAATTAAGAAACTTCTTTGTTTCTTCCACACGAGATATGTCAGATCCAAAAATAAGCATATCATCAACATACAAACATAGAATCACACATCATTTATCACCACAGCCTGGGGGGGCTACGCCCCCCGGGACCCCCCCTTGGATAGCACAGTTGAAAATATTCCAACATAAAGCTCCCACGCGTTTTGGTGAGGACACTTAAGAACATATAATTTGTTTAAAAAGAATAGGAAAAGATTAAAAAAAAAAGGAAACCAAATTCAATTTGGAATTCATGACATGACAAAATTTAGGTAAGCACACTTGGCAACGTATGCCAATTTGGAAATCGAGTACATACCATATTACGACTCTTATGAGGCTCAATCTAAGATTCATCCGATTCCTATCATACTTCCATACTATTTTTTTTTTAGAAAGTAAAAATAAAATTGTTCGTATCTCAAGCTAAAAACTTAGCTAGGCTGGGAAATTTCCAAATGGACACTGTAAGTAGGAATTATTGGGCCGACCGAGCGAAACGAGGGAGGACCTTTATATGGCCACTTTTTTGTAAAATCTAATTGATCAATTACCACAAAAAGATTGGAAATGGTTAGGGCCGAAAAACCAAAAATGTCCCTCCCTTTTAGTCCAATTACTATAACTCCTTATGTATCCTATCTTTTCAGGGGTATAATTGGCAACCAAACTTTAATATAACATATCTAAAAATCCGTGCCTTGGAATTTTACAAATTTTATCTCGTTGGAAAGGTTATAAAAAACTCTACGCAACGAGTACAAACAACAATAATAAATTTAAAGTTTTTGCGAAAAATTCGGAGGTATTTATCATTTTAGGCACGATTTTAGAAAATTAAATGTATATCCATTATGCAAACCACCACAAAGGATACATAATACTTTATGTAGCAAAATTTTGGTTTAATCATCAACTAATTTTCCGTTGCAATTAATAAAACGATGTACTCCCTCCGTTTCAAGAAAAATGATACTTTCATTTTAGGCACAATTCTCGAAAATTGAATGCATGCATAGCCATTATGCAAACCACCACAAAGGATGCATAACACATCATGCAACCATATTTTGATTTATGGATCGACTAATTTTCCGTTGCAGAAAAAGTGATACTTTCATATCCCGTTTCAGGAAAAGTTATACTTTCACTCCGTTTCGGGAAAAGTGATACTTTCACTCCGTTTCGGGAAAAGTGATACTTTCGCTCCGTTTCGGAAAAAATGAAACTTTCGTTCCGTTTCAGAAAAAGTAACACTTTTTCTGAAACGGGGCGAAAGTATCACTTTTTCCGAAACGGGGCGAAAGTATCACTTTTTCCGAAACGGGAAGAAAGTATCACTTTTCCTGAAACGGGGCGAAAGTATCACTTTTTCTGAAACGGGACGAAAGTATCACTTTTTCTGAAACGAGACGAAAGTAATCGTAGACAAACCCCATCTTCAGATTCTTCTTCGGTCGGCCTTTCCACCGTGGCAACGGTCGTACTAGTTTAAAGCTATAGACTTGATTTGTTCATGAGCAATCCAAATCTATCCGGCATATTTAATTATTTTTGTAAAGAAATTCCAAAATTTGTAACTAGCGGGCACGTTCGCAATTTGTTGAATTGCAAAAGCCAATACGGGTATACCGCTGTTTTGTCGTCTCACTGTAATGAATGTATGAAATGAAGCCTTTCTTCCATTACGAGCGTCCCTGTAAGAATTTCAAAGTTGTATTGAGTTGTGTTATGGTTTCTTTCAGAAAAAGAATAATGACTCATATGTTCTAGCAGTTTATGACTTGTGCGTATCCACAATGTAATAGAACCTCATATGTTGTTTCATAGACTTCTTTTACCGTTGTAATTTTGGTACTCCTGAATGTGTCAAGCCTTGCAGTCGTGGTCATCCTGTTGCATTGATACATGCATTTCTTGGGATTTACCCTTGCTACCGGCTGCAAGGTATTAATTTAGATATCAAGCTGTTGCATGAATCAACAATTTTACTCCATCTTTTATTTTTCACATTAGGCTCTTAACCTTATGGTCTGGTATCTTTCTTATTAGTTCAGCCTCGAACACATTGGATTTGTTCACGAGCAATCCAGTATGTATGGGTACGAGTTACGACTAGTACTGCTCATAAGACACATCCAAACCAAATCTATCCCGGCACTTTTAATTATTTTTTTCTAAAGAAGTGCAGTAATGGTTTTTGTGTGAAGTTCGCAATTTGTTGACTCGTGTGTCCATCAAAATAGCCAACGACAGATATTTAAAGTTGACCCAAGTCAACACGGTTGATCGTCTTGACTCTTTGTCTGATACTGAAGCATAATTTTAAGGTAGTACGACTCTCAAGCTCACAATTTGAACTGTCTAGGAAACATATAAAATTCCTGCTTCACAACCCTAATCCAAGAAAACAAAATCAAGTACTAGTTTTGTAGTGTTTTAGTTTTCGAGAAAAGTGTTTTAGTTTTAGAGAAGAAGAACTGTTTGCGCCGGCAACTGAACATTAGATCATGTCGACGTCGAACATCATCGTTGAGATCCCACAAGAAACCATATTTGAAATTCTTTCATGGTTACCCGTAAAATCTATTGCAAGGTTCAAGTGCGTATGCAAATCGTGGCGTTACTTATTCGCGAATGACTTACAATTTGACAAGCTGCACCACGAACATGCTACCAAGAAAAACATTAATATAACCCGCTTTATTACTAGCAAAGCAAACAGATTACTCTTTTGCTCGGTCGATGTTCATGATACTCGTTTACGATGGGACTATAAGTATCACCCGTTGTTTAGGAATAATAAAGATGAGTCTGTTGAGATTCTTGGTTCCTCTAATGGCTTAGTTTGCCCAAGTGCTCAAGGGGATACTATAATTTGCTTTTGGAACCCAGCTATGAACGAGTATAAGACTATACCGATGCCCGAAAACGAATCCCCTACGCACATTGATTCTTGGTTGAGGTATGGATTCGGTTACGATCTAAAGCGTAACGATTACAAGTTGGTAAGAATTCAAAGCTACGGGAATACAGTTAATGTTTCAGTTAAAGTTTATTCATTAATTTTGAATGCATGGAAATCTATTTCTGCGTCTGACAATATGCCTTATAGACTTTCTGCTGCCGGACCAGCAGCATCGTATTTGAATGGAGCTGTTCACTGGTTAACTTTGGACCTTCAAGTTATAGTCTCTTTTGATCTTGCAGAGGAGATATTTCATGAAATACCCGGACCTCAAGAACTGGACCGTCCTTCCAGCGTTAATGACAGGTATTCGAAACACTTAGATGTTGTGGAAGGGCTTCTCTGCATTGTTAGTATCCTTCTTGGTGGGATATACGGCGATGTGTGGGTGATGAAAGATTATGGTGTGACAGAGTCTTGGTCTAAATTATTCAGGATACCGCAATATGCAATAGGTTTTTCATATTTTAAGGTTCTTAAGTCTATGCACAATGGTACTAAGTTTCTGTTAGATGTTTAGTTACAAGAAGGAGATGATACAACTGTTTGGGCTTTATATGACCCGGAAGATCGATGGGCAGGAACTATTAATAAAGATAATACATTGCGTTGGTCCAAGGCAACAACTGTTTACGAGGAGCATTTAGTTTCTCTACTTAATGCACCGAAGCAATTATATGATGCACCTGCTCCAGAAGAAGAAAATGAAAGATGCAAGAAGAGAGCTAGATTAAGTTAGACTAATGCAGTTGTGATCCAGTAGTTGGTGATGAACCAGTCTAGTCAAACCCAACATTCTTCCCTGACTAATTGAGTACGTTAAGAAGAAACATAAAGATTATGCTACTTGATGCTTAATTTTTTATGATTATGAATGAGTTAGTTTCTACTTATCTTACTTTTAAATTTGTCTGCAAATGAAAGAGTCAGGTTCTATAAAAATCCCTTCTTCAATCAAAAATGAAATAAAAATATAAAATGATTTTCCCTCCTTGTGACATAATAAATTCTACTAGTAGTTTGCGTAACTCCCAAACCACAACTATGATGACAATGAATGAGACCAAGCCAAATGAATTTGCTATATTTTCAATCTATTAAGACCTTTTCCTGAGAATTGAAAGTCCACCTTAATAAGTTTTCCTCCAACAACCATCATCTTAATCTCTTATATCCTTGCAAAACCAATATCTCCTCTAGTGATTTTGAAGGTACAATTATTATGGATAGAGAACTAGAACCAGAAGAACTAGCGTATAGTATTATGCCTTCGAGGAAAATATTTTCACAAATTATTTTAGCTTTTGTTTTCCCTCTTTCTTTCATTTATTTAGCTCAAATCAAAATTTCTGATAACCCAACTGGTGGATGGTTTTCTTTTTTCCTCTTTGGTTTAACATCGGAATTCAGACCGATGAAATTCATCCACTATGCATGGCTTAGCATCGATTTCGGAATAGGATTTTTTTCATTATTCAGGGTCTGGTTACTCTTGTACTCTATCTTCTTTCTTGTTCTTTCGCTTCTCTCTACTTCAGCCGTGGTTTGCACCATTGCTTGTTCTTATATATACTAAGAAAGAAATCGCTTTTAACAAAGTTACAAGTGTAGTTTCCACGGTTTGGAAGAGACTTACGATCACTTTCTTATGGGCCTTTCTCATCATGTTTTTATACACCTGATTTACACTTCTAATTAATAGTATATGTTAAGCTTAGTCCTCTGAGCTAGATATTTAGCTGCTAGATTGGCCATCCACGTCAGATAGGGCAACCTCCTAACCCCTATGGAATGGCCAATCTAGCAGCGAAACGCTTAAAGATTCGGCGTTAAACGCCTAACGATTCAGCGTTACCAATTCTCTCTCATTCTTTTCCTCTTTTTCTTCTCTCTCCTTCTTTTCCTCCCTCTCTACGCTTCTCTCTCCCTCTTTTTCTTCTCTCTCTCCTTCTTTTACTCTTTCTCTCTCCCTCTTTTCCTTCTCTCCAGAAAAAATTATATAACGCCGAACCATTCAGCGTTTTGGTCACTTTTTGAGCGCCGCACTATTCAGCGTTTCAATCTCGCTGATAGTTGGACTGCGAGCAAATTGTAGGAGAGAGAAGTAGTCAGATTGAGTGTTAACTTTTTTCCCACACTTTTTTCATGATTTGCAACACTTTTTGGCCAATCTAGCAGTCCAATCTAGCCCATAGGACTTAGCCAGTTAAGCCATTTAAGGGTCTTGATGATATTAACGCCCATATTATTATTGGTATAATAGATAATATCATTTACACGATCGGGTTCGTTTACATAGCATAATGTGGCACTTGGCAATTCTAAAGAAATTCTAAAGAGCAAAGCTTTGATTAAAGGTAATATTTGGATGGCTTCGTTTATCTTTATTACGGTACAAATATTTTTAATGATCGTAATAGCCACCTTCCATAATCTAGTAATTGCTAATGGGAGAATAGGTGTAATGGGCAAAGTTAGTTTGGGAATATTTTTTTCACAAAATTGGTTAAAAAGACCAAAATCAATAATTCCTGGGTGAAAAAGACATTTAGATTTTGATACTGTTTAAATGGACAAAAATATAAAAATAGCCAGGATGTAACCAGTTTCATCCTACCCATTTTCAAATTCTTTTTCTTATTTTTAATTTACATCAGGATGCATCCAGTTTCATCCTCGCTATTTTTTAAGTTTAAGCAAGGATGAATCCAGTTTCATCCTTGCTATTTTTTTTGTGTCCATTTCACCCATAATAATTTTTACTCGTCCATTTGAACCATGTTTTAAAAAAATTTGGACAAATGACCCATTTTCCGTATTTTTTTTCTTGTTGATGTCTATTTTGATTCACATTGGTCTTGTGGTCCAAATTGTTGTGTACTTCGTCTGCAAGTCGTATCATCACGAGGACATCGATAAATCTTGGTTAGCCGAACATTTGGAAGCGTATAACGTAGGTGATTATGATCCTTTGATGGGAGACAAGGATATTGTGATTGCAGGAAATCCTATAACACACCCCTTATAATAATTTCTAGATCTAAATTTTATTAATCATCTAAATCTCAAATATAAGTACTAGAAATATAAAGAGACACAAGTATTTTTTTACATGGTTCGATCAATGTGATCTACATCCATGGTTCTTCTCTATGATTGTTTGGATTACATGAGTATTACATTTAGAATCTCCATTAATGGGTTTTTGATAGAGCTCTAGATCTAGTTTTTGGGGAAGAAGATGATAAAGAAAATAAAATCTCTCTCAACAAATGTGTCTCTCTTTTACAATTATGTGTATCCTCTCCTTCTCTCTCCTGCCTTCCTCTTTATATAGGTGTTTACATAGCGGAAAATGGGTCATTTGTCCAAAAAAATTTAAAACATGGTTCAAATGTACGAGTAAAAATTATTATGGGTGAAATGGACACAAAAAAAATAGCAAGGATGAAACTGGATTCATCCTGGCTTAAACTTAAAAATAGCGAGGATGAAACTGGATGCATCCTGATGTAAATTAAAAATAAGAAAAAGAATTTGAAAATGGATATGATGAAACTGGTTACATCCTGGCTATTTTTATATTTTTGTCCATTTAAACAGTATCAAAATCTAAATATCTTTTTCACCCAGGAATTATTGATTTTGGTCTTTTTAACCAATTTTGTGTTTACATAGTGGATGACAGCTAATATGTAGTGGAGTACAGCTAATTTCACCTTAGCTCGTGATGTGCTACGTTCTCTCGCGCGCTAAGGAAATGAATGAATCTCGCGCGCTAAGGAAACAAATGAATCTCGCGCGCTAAGGAAATGTGTTATGCGATACTTTGCCCCTACATTTTGCCTCTTTTTTCTTGAATATTGCTTGAAGAGCAATCTTTAAGGAAAAATACCCTTGTTGTAGTTGTTGGAGTGAGACGCGTGATGTTGAAGTATCCTTTGATCTTTGTTGATGAAGGAACTACGCGAAAGAATAGTTTTCTTGAAAAGTACATACTTGCCTCTATTCTTTTGTGAAGTTCCGAAACTTTGTTGTGTGAAGTATGTGCGAAATAATGAGTGTCATTCCTTGAAGTATGCGAAGTATGAAGTATCCTTGAAGAAGTATAGAAGTGTCCGTCCTTGAACGCGATTAAGAAATATCCATCCTTGAATGGGAAAATATTACTTCATGTTCTTTGCCTCATGTTGTGCTCTATTCTTTTGCGAAGTTCTGAAGCTTTGCTGTTGTTGATCATAAGCTCTTGATGAAAATATTCAGTATTTTTGATTTTGGATCTGCGTACTTGGTGTTGGAGCAATTGAGATGATGCTGTACTTGTGCGAGGATCATGTTGTTTGAGGTTGAAAATTGGTTGTCGATGTTGAATGACTTGGAGCTTTAATGGGCTTGGTACTTTGGAGATTTTGTTGAGCTTGAGTGTCTTTGGTCTTGTAAAGACGATGCTTTGTAGGCTATTGATGAATTTTTGTGTGTGGTTTCTATGACATGTCTTCAATTTTGCTTGCTCCATTATTGGTGAGAATTCTTGTTATTCATGAGTGAGCGTCTTCTTTGGAAATGATTCTGACCGAGAAGATAAAGAACATAAAATGATTCTTTGGTAATCCATAGTTGCCTCTGTTCTTTATCTATGAGGGGAGAATCCTTGAGAAAGCGTTGGATGAGTTAGTTGTTTCTTCAAGTCTGTCTTCTTTGTTGTGGATACGGAGTACTTATCTCTTTGAATTGTTGATACCGCCCTTCATTCTTGTCATGCCTCTGCCTCTTCTTTTCTTCTCATGCGGTTGTATAATCGGTTTCAAGTTGTTGATGCGAAATAGTTGAGCGAAATAATCACATACTCCTTTGGTGATGTCATCATGTTTATCGTGCCTCAACTTCATGCATGGTATTGATTCCTTTGTGCTTTATCATGTGACATTATCCCATAAAATTTTGGAAAACACTTGTGAGATTATAACGATAATGTGATATTGGTTATGCCATGAAATGCATATGCGATGCTTATGCCATGAAATGCTTATGCGATGAGAATGTTTGTGCTATGCGAATGTGATGCTTATATGATGAGAATGTTTGTGCTATGCGAATGTGATGCTTATATGATGAAAATGCTTATTTATTGTTGATTAAATGGAATGTATAGATAATATGTGTGTTACTTAGCTTATTGTGTCGCGCAAGTGTTGACGCTATTTCAAATTGCTTCCACTCTTCATTGATTTTGCTTTGTCTTTAGTATATGCTTTCCTCTTCGCACACTTATTGTTTCTCGCATGTTCTTTTACTTATGCTTCATCTTTCTCACCTTTGTTCTTTGTCCATCTTTAGTTCATTCTATCGCATTGTATTATTGCCTCCCTTGTTTATTCCTGCATTATTAGTATCGCATAATAATAATATGATCACGATATAGGTCTTCGTGTTTTTTATGGAGGTCTTATTGTGCCCCCCCTAAGCAGAGGTCTTAATCAGCCTCACCCTATTAATAGGACTTATTTTTGCTCCAAGGTATTCATTTTGGTCGCGCGACGAAACCGCAGGAGGTCTTTACGCTTTCACACAATGACCCATTGATCTCGCCTTATCATCTTTCGTATTATTGCCTCTACAGGATATATTTATGCGCCAATACGACAGGTCTATACTCTTGTTTGAGTCATAGTCCCATGATATTGACTTCTTTTGACACAATTCAGCTCCCAAATGGAGGGTGTCGTCCTTATCTTCCCCCTGATTGCCCCTTTAAGGAGACGTACCCCTACCGGGTTAGGGTGGGCTCCTCCCATCCAAAGGATGCAATAACTGGGTTGTTTTCGCACTGCTCGAGTCTTCTCCCAAAGTGGGGTTTCTTGAGGACCGAGTGTATCATAGCCAGGACTTTCCAAGAGCGGCAAGGTATGCTCTAGACGCCCCCGGCACCCTTGGCTCAACTGTATACCACGAAGTCCTGATCGAGTTTCTACACTCCATGATAGAGAACTTATTACCTTAGCCTTTCGACTAAGGAGTCTCTACCGGATGGGCTTTTATTTCGCCCCCACCTTCCATGACTCAGATCCCAGGGATAGTATGGCTTTCGCCTGAGCCATGCATTACCAGGTTCTCTCCAATTATGACGCGCGTTAGGGCTTATCTATATTGCCTCTTGCACAAGTGCGAACTAGGGTGCATGCCACAATTGGATGCCTAGCCTCCCTAGTTAGAGGTTTTAAATTTTGTTGCCTCCTAGCGAGGTCTTATTTATGAGGTCTTATCTTTGCCTCATTCTTTCTCTTGATATGATCTTTGTGTGGGTTCCTTTTTGTTCGTTGATATCGCCTCTTGGATGTGATTAACACACCAGGTTTGATGATGCTTTACGAATCTTAAGTTTACTGTTTAGTGCGCTTTATCGCGAACTTCATGAACCTAACCAACTGTGCTGGACCTTGTTTGTGCTAAAATGTAACCATGCCTTAAGTTTATCATTTCCTTTGCTCATAGTACTCCAAAAATATGTAAAAAATATGCGTATGATAGGACTCGAACATGCGAAGTCAAACTCGTTGTCTTCACATCTGACCAGCTGTGCAGCTTCGCGCTTGTGACATAGAAAAATTGCTGCTCTCTTATTTAATGCGAGTTGTTGTTGTTTTCAAAGAACCGAATAATTTAATTATCGCAAATTATCGCACAACAAAAAGAAATGTGAGAAATGAGACTTGAACCCTTGACCTGCCTCTTGCATTTTCTCGCACCATACCAACTGAGCTAACACCCTTGTGTGAAATAGTCAAAGACCGTGCGAAGTAATCAAAGACCAACTGTGCGAACCGTGCTAACCTTCTCATGCGAACTAATCAAAAGACCGTACGAAGTAATCAAAGGCCAACTGTGCGAACCCTCTCATGCGAACATCTGTGAAGTGTTTGTTCGTGCTGCAAATGTTCACAAGGTAAACGTTTGCGAAGGAAATGCTTACGATATAAATATTTGTGGGCCAAAAATTCTATGCGAAGGGGGAGACTCGAACCCGAGTACTAGAATTCGCTCTGCCGAAGCTTGACCAACTGTACTGCCTCTCTTGTGTGAGATAACCTAATGACCGCACTTCTTTATATCATACGTCCTTAGCAGTTCAACCAAAAATACGGGTGAAAGCTTGAGCAAGATGGGACTCGAACGCGCGACCACAAATGCACACTCTACTACCTTAACCAACTGTTCAAGAGCCTCTATGCAAAATTAACGCGTAACATTTTTTTTTTTCGCCTTGGAGTAAACATATGTGCGATAAAAAACATGTGAGAGGCAGGATTCGAACGTGCGATGTGCAACTCACAGTGTCAACTTCTGACCATTTGTACTGACCCATTTGTACTGACTTCATATGTGCGAAGTGAACCATTATGTTTGATCCTTATCTTTTATACGCCTTTGGAAATGAGAAGAAAATGAAAAATATGTATGTGAGAGAATTCGAACGCATGACCTATTGCTTATTCTCTCCTCCTCGAACCATCTGTGCTAGAAATCGTTTGTGATAGAAACCACAACAATTGCCTCTTATCCTTATCTTTTCATCTCCTTTTAGAAGAACTTAGAGGTGCAACTCTCTTTATCTTTTCAGCTCCTTTTAGAGGCAATTTATCTTTCGTGTCCATTTTTTTTTTGAATTTCTTCGTTCGCACGTTAAGATTTAAATCAGAAGAGTGTTATGGAGAGGTATGATTTTCAATTTGCCGCTGAAGATGCTCGCGATGACAATAAGAAGTTGCAGACCAAATAAATCAGTTAAATAACGAGCATTCATATTTGCTCGACCAGATTGAAAATCTAACAAATGAGAATGTCTATTTAACTCAGCAATGTGAGACATTGGATTCCCAAGTTTCCCATCTATCTAAATTATTGTATAGTGCTGATTTAAGACATCAAACTTTGTCATATGAGAATCAAGGTCTATCCATGGAGAAGCGATCTTTCATAAAGAAAAAAAGCGATGTTTTCGCATCAATATATTATTCTCCAGAAAACTTGTGATGACCAAGAGCAATCTCTTCGCACGTTAAGGAAACAGCGTGATGAATCAACTAAGTCATTAACCACTCAAAATGAAAAGATTATTCAAAGTAAGATAAATTTGACTGTAAAGATGAACCAACTCCAAGAACAACATATCCAGTTAAAAGAATCCCATGATGTCCTAATGAAAGAGAAGGCTTCCCTTTCTTTGGATGAGAAGAAGATTCGATCTCGCCTTAAGGGTTTGGCTGGTGATGATTTTGATAAGGTCATGGAAAATATGAAAAATAGTGGTTTTGCTTTAGCTCAATATCTTATTTGGCAGAAGGAAGGTAGTCACATGGAGCTGACTGCCTTAGTTTACTTGTCCTTTGTTGATTATTATTTAAATCTTTGATGTGCGAAAGCTTCGCTCCGGTTATAATTCTGTATTTGTTTTGCAACATCTGAGAAATTGCATCAATCTACTATCTCTCAATTGAGATCCGATTTGGCTAAGGCTTGTAAAGATCACGCGAAATTATCAACTGCACTTAATTCTTCCCGTGATCGAGCAGAGAGGAGATGCTCGTATCTTCAAAATTTCATGGAGGTTAGCACAAGAAATGCTGAGAAAGGCGTCGCTCGTGAAGCTCATATTAAGACTCAAACTCTTGTGAATATAATTCTTCTTGAGAGATCACTTCCTTTGGTGACTGTTCCACCTCTTGATATAAGCGATGATGAGCAACTTCCCAAGCCTGACAGTGATTATGAGTATGTGAGCGATGAGGAGGAAGATCTTGAAGTTCCCCTTCAAGAAGATCAGCTTGAAAAGGATGATTCTGGTGAAGGTTTATCCAAAGACCCTAGCAGCGAAACCAACGCTGGAAAAGATCCTAACAACGAAGTCGACGTTGAAGCTCCTTTGATTAATCAAGACGTGCCTTCTAATGTTGCTTATCTTTTTTCTTTCTTTTGTCGTTTATGACTTTACAAATGTATTTTGACGTATTTGAAACATATTCTTGCCTTTTAACATTTGTTTCCTGACAAGGAAGATAATATATCTCCTGATTTAATTCCCATACTTGCCTCTTATTATATTCCTTGTGAGAAACATTTGGGTATTTCTGTGCATCTTTGTATCTCTTTTAATATTTTCTGCAAAACAATGTTAGTGTGAATTTTACTTCTGGCAAAATTTCTCATGAGGTCTTATTGGGCCTTCCTAAGTAAAGGTCTTATTTTGCCTAGCTTATAACATTTTTTATGTGCGACGAGATCGCAGGAGGTCTTTACACTTTCGTGCAATGACCCATTGATCTCGTCTTATCATCTTCTTGTATTATTGCCTCTGCAGGTTTTATTATCGCGCAAATACGACAAGCCTTAATACTACCATGAGTAAAAATCCTCATGATATTTGCGTCTTTTGACACAATTCAACTCCCTAATGGAGGGTGCCGTCCTTATATTCCCCCTGAATGCCCCTTCAAGGAAGCTTACCCCTACCGGGTTAGGGTGGGCTCTTCCTATCCATGCAATAACCAGTTGTTTTCTCGGCCTCTTATCGCTCCACCGATATGGTTTATGGTTATGAGGCCGCACCCTAAGTGGGGTTTCTTCGGACCGAGTGCATCATAGTCAAGACTTGTCAAGAGCGGCCAGGTATGCTCCAGACGCCCCAGGCACTCTTGACTCAACCGTGTACCTCGACGCCTTGATCGAGTTTATGCACTCCTTAGGAGAGACCTTGTCACCTTAATCTTTCGATTTAGGCTCCTCTCCTGGATGGGCTTTCGTTTCACCCCAAATCTTTATGACTTGGGTTTCAGGGTCGATGTAGCTGTCCCCCAAGTCATGCTAACTAGTTTCTGAATTATGACACACGTTAGGTCTTATTATTGCCTCTTGCTGTATGCGAACTAGGGTGCACGCCACAATTGGATAACCATCCTCCCTAATTGGAGTTTTTACTTCTGTTGCCTTCTATTAAGGTCTTATTTTTGCCTTTTTGGTATGAAAGAGCGGAATCTTAAAATTTATTCAAATGTTTGAATAATACATGCTTGTTGACTGTTTATAAATTCGCGGCTTCAATTTCGCACACTTCACTCTCAGTTACATGATATTGTTTTCTTCATGCGTGCGACCATTGCCACATATCTTACGGATAGTATTTCTTCAAATATAATCTGTTCCATGGATATTCGAGTTTGCGACCTGTGTTTCTCCCCTCAGGATCTATCAATTCATACGCTCTATTCCCAACTATTCTCTTTATTATTTAAGGTCCATCCTATCTTTTTTCTAGCTTTTCCATCACCTCCTTTCTGATAGGGAGGTATTTCTCGCAGCACTAACTCTCCTGACTGAAATTCTCTTTCTTTTACGCGCTTGTTATATTCTCGAGCGATCCTCCGATGGTAATTTTCCATATGTTGCAAAGCAATTTCTCTACTTTCTTCTAGATCATCAAGTTTTGTTAAGATTAAGTCTGCGCTTAAATTCTTCTCCCAGGATTCTTTCTTAGTTGCAGGAATGATCACCTCAGTTGGCAATACCGCTTCAACCCCATATGTCAGGCAAAAAAGCGACATTTCTGTGGCTTCTCTCCTTGTCGTTCTGCAGGCCCACACTGCATTGTGCACTTGTTCGCACCATCCCTTGTTGTACCCTTCCAACTTCTTCTTTAATATATCTGCGATTTTTTTATTGGTTGCCTCAGCTTGTCCATTGCTCTGCGGATATAAAGGTGTAGACTTTCCGCTTTTTATTTTGAACGCATTAAGCAACATTTCTATGTTTTCTCCTTCAAACTGTTTTCCATTATCGAAACTAATCACCGGATTCCAAATCTACAAATGATATTCTCAAATATGAATGTAAACACATCCTTATCTCGAATATGTTGCACCGCTTTCACTTCTGCCCACTTTGTAAAGTAATCTGTTGCTACTATTAAATATCTCCTTTGCCATGTTCCTGGTATAAATGGACCTACAATATATAAGCCCCATTTTCCAAATGGCCAAACACTTGTTGATGAGTTTAACATCGCACCTGGTGCGTGTATTTTATTTCCGTGACGCTGGCATTCTTCGCACCGCCTTGATACTTATTTCGCATCCTCATGCATGGAGGGCAAGTAATACACTTGTATCTTTGTTCTGTATGCTAAGGACCTCCCTCCACTATGATTTCTGCATCTCCATAGTGTAATGCTCTCAAGATTTCCATTACTTCTTTTCGCATCAAACATCTAAGAGATGGTCCAAGGAATGACCTTCGATAGAGCACACCATCTCTGAGTTCATAATTTATCGCTCTACTCTTTAACTTGTGTGCCTCTAACTTGTTTCTTGGGATTTCTCCTTTTTCTCTAAATATGAATGGAGTTGAGTTCTCCAATCTGCTTCTTTATTCACTTGTTCTTCTTCTATGTTGTCTATAATCATTACATCTACGTCTTCTTCTGTGTTGTCTTCCTTGTTGATGGATGGTGAAAAGAGCGTTTGTATCTTTATACACCTTGCGGTTGGGTCCACCATCATAGATGGAATAAAAGTGAATGCGTCCGCTAGGCGATTATCTTTTCTTGATATGTGTCTCCAATTTATTTTCGGAATCTGGGAAGATAGCTATGAAACAAGCTTCTTGTATTTCTGTAGAGATGGCTCATTCATTCTATATGTTCCTTCTATTTGGCTAATAACCAATTTTGAGTCACTAGTTATTTGCGCATCTTCTAACTTCATTTCAATTGATAACAGTAACACGTGCACTACCGCTTCGTATTCAGTTTCATTATTGGTGGACGCTAACTCCAATCTGAATGAGTAAGCCATTCTCGATCCTACTGGTGAAATGAAAACTATTCCAATTCCATTGCCTTCTCCATTTGATGATCCGTCCACCAGTATCTCCCATCTATTATGGTCTATCAATAGGTCTTTAGGATTCCCATGTTCTTCTTCTACGTCCATCATTTCTTCTACACTTTCATCTTCTTCTAATGGGAACTCTTCCAAGAAATCCGCTACCACTTGCAATTTTGGTGAAGACAATATTTCATATTTAATGTGAAAGTGCCCCACTTGTGCATTCCATCTTTTAATTCTCCCTGACCTTTTTGAATTTTTCATTACTGATTCAATTGGTACTTTTGTCAATACCTTAACCTTGTGGGCTTGAAAATATATACGTAACTTTTGTGTCGCATAAACCAGTGCGAGGATTAGTTTTTCAATTTTTGATTAGTTTTTCTCTGCGGCATTGTTCGTCTTACTTATGTAGTATATTGGTTTTTCCACTCCCTGATCCGATCGTAGTAATACAACACTTAATACGTGCGGTGTTGATGATAAATATATTAATAATTCTTCCCCTAGCTTCGCCTTTTGTAAAATAAATAAATTCATCAGATAGTTCTCTATATTCTGTAGTGCTTTATCGCATTCATCTGTCCAGTTGAACTTAGCTCCCTTCTTTAGGATGTTGAAAAAGTGCTTGCACTTGTCTGATGAGCGTGAAATGAATCGCCCCAATGAAGCCAGAATTCCATTCAATATTTGTACATCTTTCACAGTCGCTGGTGGTGGCATGTCACGAACCGCTTGTACCTTTTCTGGGTCGACCTCTATCCCTTCCTTCGGTACAATATATCCTAAGAATTTTCCTGACGCAACTCCAAAAATGCACTTTTCTGGATTTATCTTGATATTGAATTGTCGCATCTACTCAAAGATTTCTCTCAAATCATCAACATGATTTTCAACCTTTTCACTCTTCACTAGCATGTCATCAACATAGACCTCCAATGTTTTGTGTATCCATTTTTCGAATCCCTTTTCTACCATCCTTTGATATGTCGCACCTGTATTTTTCAAACCAAAAGGCATTTTTGTATAACAATACAATCCTCTGGGCGCGAAAAAAGCAGTGTGTTCTTGGTCTTCTTCCGCCAGAGGAATTTGATTGTATCCTTTATGTCCATCCATCAATGATAGCCTATCTTTCCCTGACGCCGCTTCAACCATTTGTGGTATGTCTGGTAATGGAAAGTTTTCCTTTGGGCACGCCTTGTTTAAGTCACTGAAGTCGATGCAAATCCTTATCCCGTTATTCTTCTTTGGCACTACCACCATATTTGCTATCCACTCTGGGTATTTTGCAGGTCTTATTATTCCTGCTTCAAGCATCTTCTGCATCTCTGCTTCTATCTGAGGATGATATGTGGTTGTTATCTTCCTTATTCTCTGCTTGAATGGTCTTGCGTTCTTGTTTATATCCAACTTATGACATGCGACAGAAGGGTCTATTCCTGGCATTTCTTCCATGCTCCATGTGAAGACGTCTTTGTATTCGCGTAAGAGGTTGACTGTTTTCTCTTCTTCTTCTTTTCCCATCTTGGTTCCAATTTTTAGTATCTTTGGTTCCTCTGTTGTTCCAACATTTATTTCTTTTATCGGCTCTGCCGCGGTGAAATTCGCTTTTGGTTCTCCCAGGGGTGTTGGATCTTTTATTTCATGCACCAGTTCGCCCTCTTTTTCTGGAATTTCGCTTGGTATTCCTCTTCCTTATTGTGCTCTTATCATGTATATTCTTAATTCTTCTTCCTTCCTTATTTCTTATGCTCTTCTCCAACGATCTTTTCGCTTCCGTGCGCGTCCTTATAATTTCTTATATCTACCTGACTGCAGAATTTTGCACTCTTATTATCTCTTTTGATTTCGCCAATTCCACTTGGTATTGGGAATTTTACAGATTGATGTAGAGTTGATGCTACGGCTTTTATCGCATGTATCCATGGTCTCCCCAAGAGCATGTTGTATGGCGACTCTACATCAACTACACACAATGTTAATTATGTAACACCCCGAGTTCCGGACCAGGGTCAAACCCATATGGAGATTCGAAATCGAAGCGTTACGGGTCGGAAAGAGACTTAAAAATTTATTTTTATACTAAACATGATTTAATCTTTATATACATGAGTTGATTCATATGAATTTATTTACTAAACAGCTTTAACAACATTTCAGTTAAGATTTACATTTCAAGCAATACAATAAAACAATTCAATCATTAAGTTACTCATTCCTAGATTTCGTTGCGCCACTCGGATAAATCTGCAAGGATGTCAATTGGGGTGAGATGACAGCTCAATAGAATGCATTCCCAATTCTCCACAGATACGCAAACATAATCATTTTATCAAGCAAAAACATATACCAATAAACACATCACGACTTCAACGAATCAATGTTATATTCAATAGTCACATTACCAATAATGTTTCTAATAAATTATCTTATTTAGATTCCAATCATGAATTCACAACGCCAATAATATTTCAAACAAATAATCCAATTTACGATTCTTACATCATTGATAATAACACAATTCATCCATTTGAATTTTACACATCAATTCACAATTCATCCATTTAAGTTTCAACTCATGAGTTCATAAAATCAATTATATTTCCAATAAATCATTTAATATATATTTCAACATATCTCACCAACAAATGTTGAGTTCACAACATTTACAGTATTATCAACAAATCATTTATCAAATCATCCATTTAGGATTCAACTTATCAATTCACAACAACAATATTGTTTTCAACAATTCATCCATTTGAATTTCACAAATAAGTTCATAACACCGATTATGTTTCCAACAACTCATTTAATTTAGATTCCAAGCACATTATTCACATATTTATAAGTCACCTCAAACAATGAGTTCACGGTACGAAAACCTTGGTTCGTACACCCACCTATCGTTTATCGGCACGGACAGCCTCCATCGATGGTCAGGAACAAAAGTTCCCATGGGGATCATACCCATTTTCCCTCGGGGATCACTACCTGTTTCATTCACATTACGAAAACCTTGGTTCGTACACCACCTATCGTTTACCGGCACGGACAGCCGTCATCGATGGTCGGGAAACACAAGTTCCCATGGGGATCATTACCCATTTAACTCTCGGGGATCATTACCCGTCGTTAGCATGGAATCATATTCCATCTGACGGAAAAACATGAACTCATTTCCTTTTTAAAATCATGTTACAAACAATACAAGCAACCATGGCTTAACATATGAAAAACAGCATGAGTTTCTTTCAAGCATTTATGCAAACAAGTTAACTGCATCCATATACATTATATGTTTCATGGTAATAACTTTATCCGATCATCTTCAAACTTTACAGGGACATACATGAACCAATCATATACAACATATCAAAATTTCACAGTAAACCAACGGTTCAAACAAAAGATAATGAATTTATAATGACAACCTAAAAACTTGGCAGATTACATGTCATTACCAAAAGATTCATGATAAATTCATATCAACTTGAAATTGAGCAAATCCAAATCACAATGAAAGATATCATATATTTCTACAACTTTTATTCAGAGTCAAATTCATTCTAAAATCATTAAGGGTACCTTAATCAATCAAAAACGTGATAAAGAGAATCTGTCCAGAATTTTCAGAAATCATCACCCACATTAATTCAAACATTCAACAGTGAATTTGGATTAATCTCAAATTTTTACCAATGATACCCAATCATGTTATATACCAATGTTCAAAGGCTGATCATCAATCAGCTTCATCAAATTATATAGATAAATTCAGAACCCTAATGATATAAGATTAAACAAATTTAATATCAAAGTATACCAAAGAAAAACACAAAGAGAAAAGGGTTAAACATTCTACCTTTTATTAGCTACAATATCCTCTAGATTGTCCACAGAATTTTCCTCTAAAACCACGCTTCATCTTCTTCTCTTTCTCTCTACTTTTGGTTTCTAACCTCTTTTTTATTTTTTTTAATCTATATTCCTCCCTATTTATAATAAACTTAATACTGATTACTATACTATTTTTTTTCTTAATTGTTTTATTTGTCCTTTCATTTTTCTATTAACAAAAATATTTATTATATTATTTATTTAGTTACCTCTTCAATTTCCCTAATTTTATTTTCCTTTTATTTACTCATCCAAAACTATAATTAGGTGACTATTTCCACCCAACATTTTTCTAAGTGACAGGAGAAGGATTTCAAAATATATAAACTAATGCAACCCATATAGTCTAAGGAAAAATAAACTACTCATCAACAACTCAAACCACATGGTTAGCTAATTTGGGTATAACCCTACTTGAACGATAATTAAAAATACCGGGTATTACAACTTGTGTTTCTATTTCAATAGTATTCTTATTGTTATTTCCCCTTTTGGTTTTGTTATTGATTTATTAAAACCATGATTGTTATATGTTGAGCGGGCCATATCCGTATCTTTGTATCCCATGCCTTTGAACGCATGATAGAATAAGATATCCACCAAACTTCCCGTATCTACCAAGGTTCTATCTATCGCCCATTCTTCTGAAAATTTCGCTTTCAAGCTTCTTCATTTCGAACTGCAGTTACTGTAACTACCAGAGGATCTGTTCGTCTTAAGCTTTCTTCTAGTATCTCTTCTGCTGTGAATGTGATTTTCTGTTTTTCCCATTCTTTCAAGGGAGATATCTTTTCTACTGTCATAATTTTCTTTCCTTCAAAATCACGCTTGTGTATTCTTCCTGTGATTCCTTCGTGGAACTCGTTGATAACTATTTTGGTGATTAGGTTACACTGTAGTCTTCTGATGCCTTCTCTTGCTATTATGATTTTTATCCTTTTCTGCTCTTTGATTTGCTGTAGATTGTTCTTATGTTTGTTCATTCTTGTTGATGGAACAATTTTATCCATCTTTCTACTTAAGATAAGATCTTCTCTTGGTAACAAATTTCTTCTTAACGAAGGATCACTAACTACTCCAAATTTGTTTTTTAATTAGATTCACCAACAGAACATATCACTCCGAGTTGTTTCTAGTGCCAAATGTAGTTGCAGGAAATCCTACAACCACACCATTAATGATATCTAAAGAACAACTCAAGTGATCATCATAAAATTCATAAGAACATTCATTAAAATCTTTAAGTTGGATACAAGATTATGAGAGAGCTCTAACTTGGAGAACAAATAAACTTTCTCTCTCCTAAAATTTCTTATCTAAACTCTCAAAAAGATCCCCCTCATACAAGGTCGCTTAGTCCCTTATATAGGGGTTTACATAGTGGATGACAGCTAATAAAACCCTTATTTTCGGATCTGGCGTGCATAATGGACGCACGCTTACATTGACTCTTCCCGCACGTACTTTATAACATCGCATGATCTTCACACTTTACTCGTGATCAGGCTGACGTCATCTGGTACGTCATTCTGAATGGGCTGTGCGCGAATGTCTTCGCTTGGTCTTGATAACCATTACCTCGCATACGCTATTGGTATGCGGTGTTTTGTATCTACAGCTTCAGTTATCTTTATTATACTACAAAACTCTTTTATGATCATATTAGTTGGCTTTGAGAAACTGATTGCTCATGGGAGAATTGGTGTAACGGGAAAAGTATGTTTGGGAATAATTTGTTTGTTGTTGATGTCTATTTTGATTCACTTTGCTCTTGTGATCCAAACTGTGGTGTACTTCATCTGCAAATCTTATCATCACGAGAACATCGATAAATCTTGCTTAGGAGAACATTTAAAAGCTTATAATCTAGGTGATTATGTTCCTCTAATTAGGAATAAAGATATCAAATTAGAACAATATGAGGTTTTGATAGAATCAACTCCTTAATGGTTTTGTAATTTTATACATACATGTACTGTGAGTCTCTTTGGCAATAAACAGTTGGATTTTGAGCAAGCCATAATGTGTATGCATGCACAATATAATAGAATCTCAGATGTAATAGTCTGGTTGCAAGGCTCGGCTAGTCATCGTCATGGTTTACCGGTTGCATTGATATAAGCATATCTATCATAGCTGCACGATATTATTTTATTTCCTACTTAAAATCTCCAAATTCCAATAGACTATTGTGTTAGGTTATTGAACAACCAATGCAAGATATATTTCCCTAATACACTATTGTGTCAGGTCATTAGTCCCATGGGTAAACTTTTGACACCTATATGCTTAAAGTGTAATTTATTGTTGTCAAATAGAAGGGAAACAACCACTGACTACTTCAAAGAAGGGAAATATACCACTGACTATCTCAATGATGATGACACTGTTGGTGCAAAAATGATGTGTGTAAGATGATTGAATCTTCGTCGTTGCTTTATTTCTTCCGAAATTGTAGATGAAAAATAGAGGGGGTACCTGCAGAGACACTCCGATGCTTAAGTCAGGGAGAGTTCTAGACAGGTTTTTTCAGAGGAGAAAAGGAATTATCATTGTGTACCTTTTGAGTTGGATTTCAGCCTCTATTTATAGGCAGAAAACAAATCTTATTTTTATGATTTGTAGTTATCTCAAATAACCACCAAGATTTACCTTTATCTTATGAGGTTTGTAGTTATCTTAAATAACCACTTATATTTGTACTTATCTCCCCAATATTTTGTATATATCCTGGAAGATTCATGTTTATCTTCATCATATTTGTGCACATCTTGAAAGATTCGTATCTATCTTGTAAAGATATGCATTTATCCAAGAAGATCTATGTTTATCTTTATAGATCTGGATATATCTTGTGAGATTCTAAGTTACCTTCCCCAGATTCATAGTTATCTCAATATAACCATATTTATCTCTTGAGATTTGTATTTATCTCTAATGGTTTCCATAATATACCATTGGGCCTCTTTAATAAGCCACTTTTGGTTTCCTTAATAAGCCGGGCTTCTTTAATAAGCCATTTTTTGGTTTCCTTAATAAACCACTGGGTTACCTTGATAACCCAGCCGGGCTTCTTTAATAAGCCATTTTTGGTTTCCTTAATAAACCACTTAGGTTACCTTGATAACCCAGCCGGGCTTCTTTAATAAGCCATTTTTGGTTTCTTTAATAAACCATTGGGTTACCTTGATAACTCATCCGGGCTTCTTTAATAAGCCATTATTGGTTTCTTTAATAAACCACTGGGTTACCTTTAATAAGACATTTTTGGTTTTCTTTAATAAACCACTGGGTTACCTTGATAACCCAGCCGGGCTTCTTTAATAAGCAATTTTTGGTTTCCTTAATAAACCACTTAGGTTACCTTGATAACCCAGTCGGGCTTCTTTAATAAGCCATTTTTGGTTTCTTTAATAAACCATTGGGTTACCTTGATAACCCAGCCTGGCTTCTTTAATAAGCCATTATTGATTTCTTTAATAAACCACTGGGTTACCTTTAATAAGACATTTTTGGTTTTCTTTAATAAACCACTGGGTTACCTTGATAACCCAGCCGGGCTTCTTTAATAAGCCATTTTTGGTTTCCTTAATAAACCACTGGGTTACCTTGATAACCTGTGACGGCTTTTTAATAAGCCATTTTTGGTTTCCTTAATAAACCATTGGGTTACCTTGATAACCCAGTCGGGTTTCTTTAATAATCCATTTTTGGTTTCTTTAATAAACCACTGGGTTACCTTGATAACCCAGCTGGGCTTCTTTAATAAGCCATTTTTGGTTATGTGGCGCTTGTGTGCCCCATACGTACATCATTTTATGATGGTACAAACATCGTCTCCTCTTAATTCTCAACTTGTTGAAGAATTAAGAAGAGTATAATCCCAATTGTCCGTCGCAGCGTGCCTACGATAACCCCGTTGCTTTTACGATCATCTTGCCGTGAATTTAGCGTTGCTAACTTTTCGGAGTGCGCCCGGGTTTATGTCAACATTTGTAAGTATAACAATTATACTTAAAATTTCCATGCACCCTCATATTGCAGGTACTTATCACACTGGAAACACATTCAAAGTACTAATAATGTACTAAAAAATTTCTTATATAAATTTACGCACGTACCGACATGTGAGGCTTGACGTGTAGATGTGCTCTCTATTAGCACTTCCTTGTTTTGACCTGGAGTTAGTGACCATCCACTTTTCTGTTTCTCTTTCTCTTTCATAGAATAGCATTTTATTTATCTGTTTTCAACTTGTTCGAATGCAGGCACCACCAAGAGCTAACTGCACACGTTAATTTCCCATGCTACTTCGGTCTTGCTTTGGCACATTTGCTCCATCTCTTTGGTAAGTTATTGCCGTAACTCACTCGAATGCAGGCTGCTCACAGAACTTGTTAGGAACAATGATTTCCTACATGCTCTCATCTTTGGCGTAGAATTTGTCGACTCAAACCTCTTGTGCCTGCGAATAACTAATGTATGACAATCTCCGGTGTACAGGTTGACCGACTAAAGCTTTTTGTCATATATTTCCTTTTGCTTCATCTTTTATTGAAACATTTTACTCTTATTCTTGAAGTACTTCTGTCAAAACACTTCGTCATTGTTTTTCTCTTTTCTAGAAAAATATTGCAACTATTTTTTTGAAAAGCAAAACACTTCGTTTTTATTTTTCTCTTTAATAGAAAAACAATGCAAGTATTTATTTAATAAATACATGCGAAAGTGCCTTAAATTGTGACTATAAACTCGATTTATAATGTAATAATAATCGGTGAGGACTTACCTCCCCAGGCGTTCGTTCCTTAAACCTTAGCCTCCTCCATTACTTTCCATGATACTGAAAAAGATGTCTTATATTTTTCGACTTCTTTAAACAAGTTGCTTTTGATTGCATGCTCGGGGTCACTTTAGCCGCCCCCAATATCTGTAGAAATATTCCCAAGTAGAAAAGACGCCCCCATGTGAAGCAGGAATTAGATCTATAATATTTGTTCCTCACTTTCTAGATGGCTATGGGATTATGATCAGGTATCTTTTCCGTTGCCATCTTATTTTTGGTTTTATCGTGATTTTTCCTTTTGGAATCGCCCTCAAGCGTGAGTAGAGACATTGCAAAGACGCCCCCAACTGTAATAACCTGCAATAAAATTTGCTCACGTGCTAGACGAGACTTTTTGCCACATGGTGGACTTGTGATGCTCGAGAGCTAGTCGATTCTTGAAAGGAATGTAGTGTGTGTTTGCGGCTGGGGCAAGGCTTTTAGCTCGCAACGTAACAAGGTTGAAGCGCTCGCTCCTCAGACATGATGGTTGTTGCTTGTGTTGAGTACGAGTCTTTGGACCAATATCGGGCATTGGGCTCGTGGTTGAGACGAGACTTTATGCTTGCCAAGGTGCAAGTATTTCATATTCGCGTGCAAGGCGAGATTTTATGCTTGCGATAACAACAAGACTTATATGCTCACGTGAAGGTGAGGTTTTAGGTGCTTGCGATGTGATACAAGGCTAAATATTGAAGGGTCTAGGCAATCCTCATCTCGCACTCGATCATGTCATTGATCACGAACCTCGAAATCGATTATGTCGCTATCCACGAACCTCGAACTCGATCATGTTGTTGCCCCAAGTGCACATAAAAGTTTCTCGAACACGGAAACTTTTGCTTCCATGTTGTAGTGAATCGAAATACGATTCGAACGAGCCAAATATCACTCAATTCGGACTTAAAACGAAGAAGTTATTGATGAAACAATATTTGCACGAAGCATGCGTGAAGAACAGAGTAAGAATACTGAGTCATGTATTATTGCAGAAAACAAGTGGCGGTACAGATGGTTGAAGAGTGGAAGGTGCAACCTACAGGTCATGAGATCGATTCCTCCCTCCTGAACATAGTTTTTATCTTTTTCTTGAACTACCAAGGCACTATCCTGATTGCATCTGAATGATGACATGGCAGTCAATGAGTGGACTGATGCAGCTGATATGGTGGGCACGTGCTTACGTGTCGATCAAGTGCTCATGTGTCTGGCACATGCTGACGTGGCACGATGAAATGGAACACACTGCTGCAAACACAACACACCTGCTGACGTGGCAACCGTACGTGCTGACATGGCAACCAAACGTACTGGCGTGGCTCTACGTTATGCTGACGTGGCACTCGAGCAGTGTTGACATCTGATGACGTGGCACATGATGACTGGCAAGATGGATTACGTGGCTAGATGTGATTGTCCAACGTCTGGTGACGTGTCTGTATATGAATCCGCTGACTTGGCAGCGCCTGATGACGTGGCACAGAGGTGGCGTGGGTCATTTGATGACATGACACATACTTAATGATGTGGCGCAGATGTTGACGTGGTAGATTAGAATTGCTGACGTGGCAGACACCGTTGACTGGATCCGATCTGCTGATGTGGCAGTTGCACCACTGACACGTCATTACTGATGTGGCGGATGTTGACACATCGCCGCTGACATGGACTAGGTTGGACCAGCTGTTGAAGAGGTTATACCAGAACCAAACCGAACTGGATGAACCGGATCTGCTGCAGAACCGGTTGGTTAACCGGAAGCTGGATCTGATCCTATGGACGAGATCTTCTGAATCTGACAGTGAAGATTCTCTTGATCTGAAGTTGTACGTGAGGTTGGACAAATCTAACAGACTAGATCTCATTGATCTGGCGGATCTGAGTGGATGGATGATAAGCTTTCACAACGCTTTCTGCAACATCTGTACTCGTTACTGTTTTCTAGATTCTGTAACACCTCTGCTGCTGTCTTCGCAACAGTTTCTGCAACTATTTGCAACGTGGTTTTGTTTGTAACAGTTACGGATAAACTAATTATTTTTCTTCTTTTTTTTTGCTGACTTTTGTTGGAATCCGTGTGCTTTCTTCCGTAACTTCTCTCAATGGTAAAATACGATTGTTTTCACGAATCCCCTTAGTCGGCGCCAAAAGATGTTGGTGCACAAATGTTTACCCCAACACTCATCGAGATGTTTGTAAGATGATTGAATCTTCGTCGTTGCTTTATTTCTCTCGAAATTGTAGATGAAAAATAGAGGGGGTACCTGCAAAGACACTCCGATGCTTAAGTCAGAGAAAGTTCTAGACAGGTTTTTTCAGAGGAGAAAAGGAATTATCATTGTGTACCTTTTGAGTTGGATTTCAGCCTCTATTTATAGGCAGAAAACAAATCTTATTGTTATGATTTGTAGTTATCTCAAATAACCACCAAGATTTACCTTTATCTTATGAGATTTGTAGTTATCTTAAATAACCACTTAGATTTACTTATCTCCCCAATATTTGTATATATCCTGGAAGATTCATGTTTATCTTCATCATATTTGTGCACATCTTGAAAGATTCATATATTTCTTGTAAAGATATGCATTTATCCAAGAAGATCTATGTTTATCTTTATAGATCTAGATATATCTTGTGAGATTCTAAGCTATCTTCTCCAGATTCATAGTTATCTCAATATAACCATATTTATCTCTTGAGATTTGTATTTATCTTTAATGGTTTCCATAATAAACCATTGGGCCTCTTTAATAAGCCACTTTTGGTTTCCTTAATAAACCACTGGGTTACGTACCCTGATAACCCAGTCGGGCTTCTTTAATAAGTCATTTTTGGTTTCCTTAATAAACCACTGGGTTACCTTGATAACCCAGCCGGGCTTCTTTAATAAACCATTTTTGGTTTCCTTAATAAACCACTGGGTTACCTTGATAACCTAGCCGGGCTTCTTTAATAAGCCATTTTTGGTTTCGTTAATAAATCATTGGGTTACCTTGATAACCCAACCGGGCTTCTTTAATAAGACATTTTTGGTTTCGTTAATAAGCCACTGGGTTACCTTGATAACCCAGCCGGGCTTCTTTAATAAGTCATTTTTGGTTTCTTTAATAACCAACTGGGTTACCTTGATAACCCAGCCGGGCTTCTTTAATAAGCCATTTTTGGTTTCCTTAATAAACCACTGGGTTACCTTGATAACCCAGTCGGGCTTCTTTAATAAGCCATTTTTGGTTTCCTTAATAAACCAGTGGGTTACCTTGATAACCCCAAAGGCTTTTAATAAGCCATTTTTGGTTTCTTTAATAAACCAAAGGTTACCTTGATAACCCAATAGGGCTTCTTTAATAAGACATTTTTGGTTTTCTTAATAAACCATTGGGTTACCTTGATAACCCAGTCGGGCTTCTTTAATAAGCCATTTTTGGTTTCTTTAATAAACCGCTGGGTTACCTTGATAACCCAGTCGGGCTTCTTTAATAAGCCATTTTTTGTTTCTTTAATAAACCACTGGGTTACCTTGATAACCCAGTCGGGCTTCTTTAATAAGTCATGTTTGGTTATGTGGCGCTTGTGTGCCCCGTACCTACATCATTTTATGATGGTACAAACAGACACCATAAAAGTTCAACAGGTCTGATCATCTCATGCCATTAGGGATTTGGATCCCTTATATGAACCTCCTCTTTAAATTTCTGAAAAGGCAAATGCAGCGTTCACTCAGATTTGGTTTCTTAGAAAGCTTCTGTATAATTAATTTGATTTTCAGTAACTAGCAAATCAAAATGAAAACTCAGATATACTACAAAGTGGCCGATTTAAAACTATTTTCTGGAACATAAAAAATTAAATTTCAAGAAGAATAGTATTATTTATTTTATTTTCATCATAAATAATTTAACACTTACTAAATAGCTATTTTCCCGTGTAATCTCTTACTAGTTTCAATAAATTTATCATGCTTCCAAGAAAAGAAGAAAAAAACCTAGCAAGCTAGAATAGAAAAACATTGAGATGACTTTATCAACGGAACTTCATTCAACTTTCCAGTCATTTCTTTTTTGCCACTCATATTTATCTTCACGATATAAATAAAATCCATCTCGACGAGCAGAATACTGGCAATTGTCAAGACAAAAGTCAAAGTATTTTTCGTAGAATGGAAATCTATCATAAACAACAAAAGTGTCATTTTTCCAATGATAATCCCAATTATCGTACCAACGAAACTCACACCAAAAGTGTGTACGAAAAATAGAGTCTTTAAATTCCCAATGCCACTCGTCACCTTGATGGAGCAAATGATGACCTAGATCATCATCGTTGGACATGCAGTGCATGTCCAGCGCAACTTCATAACCTTCGATATCATTCTGTACATGCACTGTGATCTTTTGAGATGAACATTCGGAAATTAGAACTGAAAACAATATCACCAGTAACAACAACGACAAACTTTTATTTCCGTAGCTACGAGTACCCATTTTTGAATCTGATAATAGGTTTTGAGGCCCTATAATATTAATATATATGTGTATAAATGGAAGTGAAAGTTTTTCCTATGTAGGAGATAATAACACAGAATGATGATGTTATTACAGTATAATGATGTTATTTACAGTATATATATATATGCAATACAACATTCAATCACCATTCATTTATGGTTGATCCTGAACATATTTCAATATCCTAAAATAGGCCGACTAATAAGGAATTACCCAATTAGTCTCGTGCTTTCATAGTCCTAATAAGGAAATACACAATTAGTCTCGTGCTGTTCTTCGTAAACCTATATCCTAAAACAGGCTAACTAGTGAGGAAATACACAATTAGTCTCGTGCTTTCATAGCCCTATATCCTAAAATAGGCTAACTAATGAGGAATTACACAATTAATCTCGTGCTTTCATTCTCAGATAGTAAGATTGAGTTTGGACGGGGCTCTTTTTCCGGTTGAGTCTTGATCAATCCCGTTAATTTTTTTTTGCAGCTGCCGGGCTGGACTTAATTTTGCTCATCCAGTATCAGTGCTTTGAAGACTGACTACGTCAACGATGCCTGTAAACAATAAAAGTTGTCAGCAGACCAGACCTTATGAACTGATTTTGCTTTAGGGATGTGGATTATTCTCCTTTGCGTAAGTGCTCAGTGGGGTACTATGTTTTGCTTTTGGAACCCAGCTATGAATAAGTATAAGACTATACCGATGCCCGAAAACGAATCCCCTACGCACATTGATTCTTGGTTGAGGTATGGATTTGGTTACGATCTAAAGGGCAACGATTACAAGTTGGTAAGAGTTGAAAGCTATGGGAATACACTTAACGTTTCAGTTAAAGTCTATTCATTAACTTTAAATTCATGGAAATCTACTTCTTCGTATTTGAATGGAGCTGTTCACTGGTTAACTTTAGACCTTATAGTCTCTTTTGATCTTGCAGAGGAGATATTTCATGAAATACCCGGACCAGGGGAACTGGACCGTCCTTCCAGCGTTGATGAAAGGTATTCGCAACACTTAGATGTTGTGGAAGGGCTTCTTTGAGTATCCTTGGTGGTATATACGGCGATGTGTGGGTGATGCAATATTATGGTGTGAGAGAGTCCTGGTCTAAACTATTCCGGATACCGCAATATGCTATAGGTTTTTCATATTTTAAGGTTCTTAAGTCTATGCATAATGGTGATAAGTTTGTGTTAGATGTTCAGTTACAAGAAGGAGATGATACAACTGTTTGGGATTTATATGACCTGGAGGATGGGCAGGAACTATCAATGAAGTTAATGCAACACGTTGGTCCAAGGCAACAATTGTTTACGAGGAGCATTTAGTTTCTCTGCTTAATGCACCTGCTCCAGAAGAAGAAAACGAACGATACAAGAAGAGAGTTAGATTAAGTTAGACTAATTAATGTAGTTGTGATCCAGTAGGCTGGTGACGAATCAGTGTAGTCAAACCCAACACTCTTCCCTGACTAGCTAGTTGATTATGTTAATGCTTAATTCTTATGATTATGAATGAGTCAGTCTCACCTTATCCTAATTTAAATATGTCTACAAATGAAAGAGTCAGCTTCTTTGAAGCATTGTGTAATGGACGGTTCAAGTTAATAATATAAAAGTCCTTCAATCAAAAATAAAATAAAATGAATAAATTCTACTAGTACTAATTAATTCTATGCAATTGCCGGCTATATTAGCTGGCTTCCAAAAACTTGTTGCTCATGGGAGAATTGGTGCAGCGGGAAAAGTATGTTTGGGAATAATTTGTTTGTTGGTGCTGTCTATTTTGATTCACTTTGCTCTTGTGACCAAACTGTTGT
Source organism: Papaver armeniacum (assembly GCA_023531295.1). NCBI lineage: Eukaryota > Viridiplantae > Streptophyta > Magnoliopsida > Ranunculales > Papaveraceae > Papaver > Papaver armeniacum. Next base: position 119,333 of record JAJJWW010000300.1, on the reverse strand, counting down.
GTATCTCGTCTGCAAGTCTCATCATCACGAGAACATCGATAAATCTTGCTTAGCCGAACATTTGGAAGCTTATGATCTAGGCGAGTATGTTCCTCCGGTTAGGAACAAAGATATTCAATCAGAAAAATATGAGGGTTTGATAGAATCAGCTCCTCAATGGTTTTCTACACCATCCCCTCTCCTGTAATTTTATACATACATGTACTATGAGTCTCTTTTGCGATAAACAGTTGGATTTCGAGCAAGGCATAGTGTGTAATGTGTATGCATGCACAATGTAATAGAATGTCAGATGTAATAGTCTCTGTTACAATTGTAATTCTGATACTCATCAATGTGTCATAATCAAGGCTCGACTAGTCGTCATCGTGGTTTACCGGTTGCACTGATATATAGCTGCAACATATTAGTTTATTTCCTACTTAAAATCAGATATACAACAAAGTGGCGGATCTAAACAAATAATAATTCATCGTAAATAATTTAACACTTACTAAATAGCTAAGTAAATTTATCATGCTTCAATAAAAAGACTAGAATTGATTTTATCAACCGAATACAACTTCATTCAACTTGCCAGTCGTTTCTTTTCTGCCACTCATATCTATCTTCGCGATATAAATAAAATCCATCTCGACGAGCAGAATAATGGCAATTGTCAGGACAAAAGTCAAAGTATTTGTCGTGGAATGTTGATCTATCGAAAACCTCAAAAGTGCCATTTTTCCAATTATAATCCCAATTATCGTACCAACGACACTCACACCAAAAGTGTGTATGACTAAAAGCTTCTCCAAAATCCCAGTGCCACTCGTCACCTTGATGGAGCAAATGATGACCTAGATCGTCATCGTTGGACATGCAGTGAATGTCCAGCGCAACTTCATAACCTTCGATATCATTCTGTATATGCACTGTCGTCTTAGCTGAGCATGTGGAAACTAGAACTGAAAACATTATCACCAGTAACAACAACGACAAACTTTTATTTCCGTAGCTACGAGTACCCATTTTTGAATCTGATAATAGGTTTTGAGGCCCTAATCTATATATATATAGATGGAGGTGAAAGTTATTCCTATGTAGGAGATACAGAATGATGTAATAATGTTATTACAGTATATATATGCAAATCACCATTCATTTATGGTTGATCCTGAACATATTTCAATGTCCTAAAATAGTCCAAGTAATAAGGAATACACAATTAGTCTCGTGCTTTCATAGTCCATATATCCTAAAATAGGCTCACTAATGAGGAATACACAATTAATCACGTGTTTTCATAGAAATCTATATAATCAGGTTATGTACTCATTCTCAGATGGTAACATTGAGTTTTGGACGGGGCTCTTTTTCAGGGTGAGTCTTAATCTAAGATTGAATCTGGTTTTTTAGCGTTGAACACAGTAGTGTTTGTTTGGCTTGGCGAATAGCTTAAATGCCAAATTTGGTTTTAGCCGACACCACTCGCTAAACTTGCAAACCTCCCACACCACTGTGGATGGATGGTCTAAGTTCATCAAACTAAAAACTTAACTACGCATATTTCCGAAATATGAAACGGGAGTAGGATATCATTGGGCATGCCGATAGATATAATGTTATTGGAGCTGCGGGACTGGAATTAATTTTGCTGATCCAGTGTCAGTTCTCTGAAGACAGATCCACTAGTGCCGCAGGTTTCCTACTTACAATCTCCAGTATTATTGTGTCAGATTTATTCTCATTGGTAAACTGTAACATGTACTATATGTTTATTCTCAAAATTTGTGAGAAGAAAGGCGTGGTTTTCACTGTATTTTGGGTACTTGTTGCGCCTTTGGAGCTTGGTCAATTGTTGCCGCTGGTGCTAGGTTATCTGATTCCAAGGAGCTTGGCCTTTGAATCACCTCCCTAATGGTTTTCTACACCATATCCTGTATTGTAATGTCGCACATAAATTATTATGAGTCTCTTTTGTAATGGACGGTTGTATTTCGAGCAAGCCATGTCCGGATGCATATTGCCAGTGTAATAGAGGATTCATATGGACCTCTTTAACCATTGTAATTTGGTACTCCTGAATGTGCCAAAGTCAAGGCTCGACCAGTCGTGGTCTGCCTGTTGCATTGATATAAGCATTTCTCGCAGGTTTCATTCCAATTTATATTGGTTATAACTACCAGCGGCAAGGTATTACTTTGTCTCCTATTTAGTTTATGTGACATGTACATGTTAAGTTTAATTTTTTTTGTTGCCAAATTGAAGGGAAACTTACCACTGGCTACTTCAATTATCATGACACAATAAGAGTTTAAGGTCTCATGAGTTGATCCATTTTGCATTAGGGATGTTGATCCAACTTATGAGTTGAAATGTTGGACACTGATTTTAAATTGGTACAAGCTAATGAATCAGCTAGCCCGTCTAGCTCAGTTGGTAGAGCGCAAGGCTCTTAACCTTGTGGTCGTGGGTTCGAGCCCCACGGTGGGCGTGCTTTTTTTTGTTGTGGTTCCAGGCCCATGGTGGGCGTGCGTTTTTTTTCTCTTTTCATTTTGGGATATGTTATCTCGTATCCATATATTTTATGTAGGCGTGTTTTTTTTTTGTCCTTCTTTTCATTTGGGGATATACTAATGACTAATGAGACAAGATATGGATCTAAATAGTAATTCGTAGATATCCATATCCATAAATTTATATGTAATTCCTAATTTACCCTCATTGAACAACATTAAATCAAGATATATATGATCATTAAAGTTTAGATGAAGAACCAACCCAGGAAAGTAAAAAAAATGAACACACAAATGCTCTAAATACTCGTGTATAGGTATTAATGTATTAAAATTTGATTTTTTTTTTATTGAATTTGTCATTGTTACGCATGAAAAACTCAGTGTCGGCATGGTAAAAGTATGAATACCATGCCGGCAAGGACCTAATCGGCATGGTATTCATATTTTTACCATGTCAACACACAATATCCCCAAATTTGAAATTGTAGTCGGCATTATATATATAAAGAATGCTCCATAAGTTTATTTTCGTCACAAAATGTTCATTATCGAGCATGCCGTATTGTAGTCGGCATTCGATATATAAATAATGCTCCTTAAGTACATTGTCGTCACAGAATGTTCAATATCGAGCATGTCGGTAGTGGTGACTGCATGGTACATTGCTTAACTTGCTATGCCGGAACATGATGCAAATTTTCGAGAAACTTGAGTTTTTTTACTTGGCTATCGGTATTAATTAGTAGATTTCTATCGAGCATGCCGACAATTAAGTTCGGGTATTCATACTAAAAACAGTGTCGGCATAGTAAAACGGAATGGTGTTCATACTAAAACTATGCCAGTATGAAAATTTTCAGTTACGATTTTCGATTCTAACCTAAACGAGTTCTTTTAAAACAAATTGATGATTAAGTTTCTTTCAAGGAGGCATGTTTATATAATCGAATAATCGCCGGAGAAATTCTTGAAACATCGATGATGGAGGATAAAAAATTCAAAAAAATGAGTCGGTAGAGAATTAGAAGAGAAGTTGAAAGGGAATGAGGGTATGAAAAGAATAGAATTAGGTTTTCGGATTTAGTTTTTTTTTTTTTTTTTTTTTTAAGGTAGTTTAGCACTTTCATCCATAAAAAACACCCCTTAGCATGACTCTAAGCAGGGCCGGGCGGGAAGGGTAAGCAGGACAAGTGGGGCTTTGGGGCAACAAGGGGTGGGGGCAACCAAATATATCTTTTATATTTGGAGTTCTTTGTATAATAAATAATTATTGGGGACCTGCATATAATTTACATAAAATATAAGGGAAAAAATAGGTAAATTAGGACTTAAATAGTTATACTCCCTCCGTCCTAATTTGATTGCATCTTTTGTTTGCATTTTTTCAGTTTTTCTTTACAAATTATTATTTTTTTATTATAACTGAATAATTTAAAAAAGAAAAAAAAATCTATGAAACATTAATTTTATATGGTTGATTGATTTTAGAGAATCAATAATAACTGAATTGAATCAGTCTAGAAAATTACATATATAGTCTTATTTCCTGTTTAGGAAAACATATATAATTTACTGCATTTTTGTTAGCATACATGATGCTTTGGTGAGTTTTTTTAATTTAGGTTATAAATATTTTTTATATCCTTACAATTAGTTAGCCGTTTGTGCAGTATAAGATTACTAAACAATAAGTAACTAATACTTGTTGTTAAAGAAAAAAAAAAGAAAAAAAATTAAAGCGCCCTTCGGCCGCTTAGTTTGATTTTTTTACCAACCTTGTATACAAAAAATTATTCGTTGCATACTAAAGCACTTTGAAAAAAACTAGATTTTGAAGCGCTCTTGAAAACAAATGTGATAATAATAGTGAATCACAATGATAAAATGATGTATGTGATCAAGTTTCTGCTTAATATTCTCTTTAGCGGGGCAACACATAATATATTGGCTTTGGGGCAAAAAATTCCCAGGAACGGCCCTGCTCTAAGGATGCGACCGTATTTCATATCCCAAAATTATCTTGCGTATGCCACAATTGCTCTCCTTATAAGCCTGTGGTGAGGTATCCTTTTTATTTGTTTATTATTTTTTAGAACGCGCAATTGGGGGATAAAAAAACTAATTGAGGGATGGAGGAAAAAGACAAAAACTGGATTTAAATATCAAATCAGGGTCACCCTTTATCTAATTCCTAATCTACCCATTACTAATCATGTTTAGTGGTTAAATATAATTAGTTAAGTTAATAGATTAGTTTGATAATCATTAGAATAAATCATTATCATTGAATTTGTTGATGCAACAATATCAAATCAAGATATTTATGATCATGAAGGTTTAGGTGAAGAACCAACTCAGGAAAGTAAACTAGTTGAACATATAAGTGCTCCAACTACTCATATATATATAGGTATTAATGTATTGAAATTTGGTTTTTTTTTCATTGAATTCGCCATTGTTGCACCTGAAAAACTCAGTGCCGACATGGTAAAAGTATGAATACCATGCCGACAGTGACCAAACCGGCATGGTATTCATACTTTCACCATGCTGGTAAACAATATCCCCCAATTTTGAAAATTGGAAGTACACTACCGGCATAGAAAGTTCATTATCGAGCATGCCGGTAGTAGTGCCGGCATGGTTGATTCCCAAGTGTACCGTGCCGGTTTGAGGACAAAAACATACAAAAAACTTGTCTAAAATAACAAGTACCGGCATTGTATTCATCTTAAAAAACCATGCCGGAACTAGTATCGGCATGGTATTCATCCTAAAAACCATGCCTAACTAGTACCGGCATGGTATTCATCATAAAAAACCATGCCGGCACTAGTACCGGCATGGTATTCATCCTAAAAACTACGTCGGAACAAAAAAATAGTAGGGTATTCATCATAAACACAAGCCGGGAGTGGATTGAAAGTTTATGATTCTAACCCAAACGAAATTTTAAAACAACAATAACACTTTAAATATGATTAGGTATCATGTACCTTCTCAATAAAGCCATTTTTTCTTCTTCTTCTTCTTCTTTCTCAAGAACAATTCAATTTAACCTATCTTTAAGAACTTATTAGGGTTTGATTTTGATTTTGATTTTTAGTTTTAAATTTTAATTTAGATGGAAGGGTATTTTAGTATTTCCGCCCCCAAAAAACATCCCTTAACGGATATTATTAGATGGGATTAGTAATTCATATCCTTAATTAGTTTTTTTATCCCCCAATTACGCGTTCATTTTTTATCCTCAAAACATTAGGCTTATAATTATTTTTTACCTTCGAAACATTAGGCTCATGAGCATGTGGTATGGTATCTTTTTATTAATTTACTAGGTATCACCGGGGCCTTACGGCCCCGGCTCAACCTCTCTTTTTAGTTTGAAGGGTACACAGTTTATTTCTTTATAACAAATACATGGGAGGGAACAAAAAATCAGGTATTGGGAAGTAGCGACAACGCACTTTGATCTCTCTAGGCGTGGCTTAAATCCCTAAAATAATAATTTGGAGAAACCAACAAAATTTAGGTTGGAGAGACATGTTCTCAAAATATTAACCAACTAAAGGAAATAAACACCACATCGTATCTTATTCACCATTGAATCACAGATCACTGCTTCTAACATCATGCAGTAATAACACCAAGACACGAAGATGAGCACCTTTGGTAATTCTGGCCAAAAACATAAATAGAATCATGGAGTTGCTCGTAAGTGTTGAATGATCATATTCGGAGTTCTAAATGGCCTTTTCTCATGTTAAACAGGGGAGGTGTAATCAGTGTCAATATCTACTCGGGTTGATCATAGCTTCTGAGTGTCTGCATATAAAGTGTATTTGGCTTTCAAGCTACACGAATGTCGGAAAACAACTGATATAATTTTACTAATGGTATTACAGATTTGCCTTTACAATATAATGTTCATTTCCAATATCTCAAGTTGCAAGCTTTACAATGAAGTGGACACATTTACAATATTTTGCAAGAAAAACATCAAAGGCAAAATAAACTTGATCTTTCTCTCTCAATCTATATATATGAGAAACATTAAGCAGGAAAATTGAGAAAGATAACTGCAAATTCTCTTAAAAAGGCATACTTTTCATTCACTAATAACTATTTTATATTCTTTGGTCCCCACGCTGAAAAACATTAAGAAAATATATAAGATAAACCGAAAACCGATGAAATAGTGAGGAGATATAACAGGTCCTAGCAATCCCAAACTTGTATAAGCCAGTGAGTAACCTAATTAAGGGATTGAAAGCCCCAGTTTTCCATATTTTTTTTTAAACATTGAATCACTATTTCCAGACAGAAATTAAGCACTGTTTTTTGTTGCTAAATTTATGAGTTGAAAAGAAAATCACTTTGAGGTAAAACAAAATTTAAGAACGAAATTCAACATCAAAGATTACTTTTACGAAAACATAATAATATTCATCGATCTATGTAAAATCAACATGCAAACCTGTTATCCATCAAAAAGAAGGAGTACCTTGCATTATGTGTGCTTCATCGACGATAACTCCCGCTAGCAATTAAAATCTTAGAAATTTGTAATTATTCAGGAAGTTCTTGAAGCCCACAGATGTTAGCTCAAACTTCCTCATATGAAATAATAATATTCCAAGGAGAAATTTAAATTGGTAAAATGGTAACGCGTTAAATAAGATGGAATCGTATACCTAAATTGAGATAAATATCTTACACCACACTGGTGCTTTTAACTATTTGAGATGCAAATATAAAAGCTCATCACGTGGCTTGCAAACACTTGGGATAATTCTTCTGATAGAATCTTGAAGAAGAAACTTAGCATACAAACGCTCCTGTTTTCATAGAATCTTGAAGAAGAAAGTTAGGATACAACTCCAGTTGACCTCAGCCTTTTCCAAGAATACATCACCAATAAGTCAAAATCTGCAAGACCATATAGCATCATTAGATAGCAAGCACAAATAAATTTCTGCAAACAATTCATGGTCTCAATATGTTTAGAGCATCGATTGGTCTAAACAAACATTCAAATGGCGAGGTTTCATTATTATCAATTTCGGAAGCATGAAAGCTCATAATTTAGCCAACAATGAGAAGCCATATTAAACAGAAGTTGGCAATAGCTTGCAGGAGTGTCGCGTGATTCATTTCTGTTCACTCCACAATACACGTTTTATTTTGATTCGATTAAATCATAAACTTGTAGAATCAAAATAAGACGTTTTATTGAGAGCTTAAGACTCAATTATACAAAAAACGTACAAATATTGTAAAAAACTTTCCAAACCGGAATTTAAGAACTAAATGAGAAATTTATCTTAAAAATTCTAAATTTAAAGATAAAAGGTATCAATAATAGCATGAAGGAATCCAAACAACTCATAAATTTGTCACTACTATGACAATATATAGAAGTCTTATATCACATGATTTTGGTGCCATCTCATGGGAATCGAACCCACAACTACACGGTTGTAAACCATGTGCTCTACCAATTGAGCTAAGACGAGCAAGAAACACCATGATAAAACCCTCAAATTCACAATGAATCATGTACTTATTACCTTTTAGAAAGTCCGGCTTCGGATGCATATAAAGGAAGAACCCGAATCTTTCCGCTATCTTAAATCAAATTATCATCATGGGGAAGTCTGTTCCTTCATTCTTCTCCTTCCAAGATGCTTGGTTTTTACAGTACACTTGTCTTTGGAACCCAAAAAAATGGCCAAACACAACCTAAGAAAGATTCATAAATATATACTCTTTAACGTTAGTACATACAAAGACCTAAAGGTTCTATAATATAATAAAATTCAATAAAAATAATCTTGAAAGTATAATGCTAAAATGTCAAAAAGCGAAACTTGAAGATTGGTTGCAAAGAAAACCATCAAAAGATTAACTTCCATCTAGTTCCTTGTCTAATTTGAATCTCATAAAGATAATAATGGGAAACCTATTGATGTAGCAGCTTAACCCATGACGGATGAAATTACCGCACATACCTCGCAGGACATGGTGTCGTAAGTATAAATAAAAGTGCAACATTTGTGCTCCTTATCTGCCCTTGTCAAAGACAATGTAGGCTACACCAATCAGAGACCCACACACAACAAAATAAAATCCAAAAACATTTGGAATGCAGATTAACAAAGCAGATATCAACTCCTAAACCTTTAACGTGGATATGCTTCCCTGCACCAAGTAAACCGGAGTAGTTACCAATCATAAAAACTAACCCTTTCATCAAAACCACGGTAAGTTGAACAGATGACAGTGTTAAATTCCTCTTAATACTAATGAAGAATTGGGCCACCGACATTCGATAATTCCAATCCTATATCAAGGTTGTAACACAACTTAAAATAGTTTAAAACTATTGATATCCAAATCAACAAAACCCTATGCGAGGCAAACAACAACAAATGTAAATTAACAATTGAACATAACCTATACCCCTTCAAGACTTTTCGGATTTATCACTAACACATAAAATGATTCCAAGACTACTCTCTCAACATCTCCATTGAAAAAAATTGTTGAATCACCAGTTAAGATAGACCCAACAGGAAAACCTTTATCCGGGCATTCTTAGGCCTCATCTTTGTCCTATTTAAGGTGAGGGGGATGACTAATGATATACTGATGATTGCTTATGAAATCAAAAGAAAGACACAACGCATTGCTAGATTTCCAACAGGAAAACACAAAATAGAGCAATGCTCATCAAAAGAGGAGTAAATTAAGTGGAATTATCAAGTGAATAGCTAATAGATTACAGTTTACCAATCTATGGTCAAAAAGAATGATGGTATGCGGACAATAAAATCCCTGTTTTCTAAATTGCCTTAAATTTTCTAACAATTTGTACCTGATATGAAAGTTTACTCAAAGTAAACATGAAAGTTTACTCGAAGTATATAGATACTCACGAAGGCAAAAGATTTGCATGGTGGTTCACTGCTGTGTATGGTTGATGTCGAGGAAGAAGTTGATGAACTTCATTAAAAGGGAACAGACACTCATTGCTTTACCTAATCCAAGAAACACACAAACTTCGCTAGCTCTAAGAAATGCAATCGATTGATCTAAAAAAAAAATCACCACTTCCATGGTAACGAAGAATCAACAGAAATAAAGATTTAATTGAAACCATAATATGATAAACACAAACCTTAGTTCATATTACCTTGGACTCGATAAGATTTCTTCTTTCTAAATAAAAGAAACCGTGAATAAACATTAATCCTTGCAACAAAACAAAACAAAACAAAACAAAAGAGTTAGTTAATAGATTAGGATTTTGGAATAAAACAGTAAGTTGAAACCACCAAAATATATATTGTGCTAGTGGGAAGAAATTTTTTATGCGCTCAACTGTATGTGTGGTACTGGGGAAGTGTAGCATTTGCAGTTTTGATGCTACTTGTTGCTGGTATATATGACAAACAATGGTGATTGCAAGTTGGAGAGTAACAAACATTCTTGGAAAGGAAGGATCTAACTCATATCGAGTACACCAAAGTCATAATTTCTTCGTGTAGTCTCAACATAAAGGCTACTGATCACAAAATGACTAACTAAACAAATTTTACTTCCAAACAAATAGCAATAAGAATGTATAAAAAAAAAAATACAAACAGAATGAAATTGAGACAAACTATTCACTGAATGTCATAACCATGACTTAGTACACCTGGACCTTTTAATGATAATCAAAAAATATATGTCGAGCCTGACATGCATAAAATACTTCAAGATGAAAGAAATATGTAAAACTGTGTATACATGCACAATCAAAATTTCTCTTATAGAGTTTATGATTTAAGATGGACACCGATATTAATTTCGCACAGGTCTATTATAATTATAAATCTAAACTTCAGTAAACATATAGGGAAAGATGAAATTTCATATGCCAAGTAAATCATAAGGAAAAATGTTTTCTCACCTGATTAATAAGGATGGCAGCCACGACATCAGGACCATGAAATGAATATCTATTAAAAATATACGATAAGAAGATGAGATAAGCCTACCTTTCTAATGGTAAGCCAATTTTCTCTCAAATCAAGCTCAAAATCACTCATAACCCAAAGTTAAAATTAAAGATTAAAGTTTAATCACTCAAAGGAAGTTGGCAAACCTGGGAGGCGTATGTTCTATCGAGGCAATCAATTCATTGAACTCTTGCAACTCATTTCTGATCTGTTACTATTTGTCCTTTCATAGTTGATGCGAAAGTATATGCTCAGCTGGCACACCAACAAATTAAAAAGTATTAATGGATAACCAAGAAACTAATTATCATACACCAAAGATTTTGGCATATATCATTTCATTCAGAGTTCATTTAGATAATGATTGATTTCTCGAAGCAAGATAATTTCTTGCTCAAGTTATACACGAATTCCATCGCCGAAAGATGATTGAGTGAACAAATTTCAATACACATCTGCTTAAGCTCTAGTTATAACCATGGTGACTGAGAATTTTTGCAATGCATAGTACAATAGGAAGAACTTTAACAATATGTGCTAACCTATTGAGGACCAACTCAACTTGCGCTCAATTTCGATGTCGAATTCTAGCGGTTCTCTTGTGTTCAATTAGACAGAAAAAGAATGAGTTGAGACCCTTCGGGTGATTGTAAATTTTGACAGGTTTTTCGTCCACTCATCATTAACTTGTGTATAAAAGAGATTAGAGCGAGTTATAGAATCTCCAGGGAAAATGGTCCAGAAATAAGCAGGATTAGGAATACCTTTCTAGTTCTTCGGATAAAGCTAATCTGTTGGTGTGCACAACATATTTAAAATATGAACCAAAAATGAATAAGATTATTTACGAACTGATTAGGTGAAAGCAAATGAGATCAAAATTGAATAAGACTATTTCTGTTATAGCACTAAAATACATCTAGGGCTGAAAGCAAATGACACCGAAATTGATATTAATGATTCTTCGTAAGGTGATCTTCAAAAAAACTACTATTCATTACAAAAATTAGAAGTTAGAACAGTGGTAAGAAGAATTGGGTGGGGTTCCTTGTGCCAGAGATAGAATCTAATTTACAATAATCGGAAGTAGTGAAACATTACCAAAAAATGTAGAAAATACCTTTTTTTTTTTTCTTCTGCCATTGACCCATTAAAGTAACATTGAAAAGGAGCAGTCGTCGAAGCTTTCATACATCAAGTTCCAACTCGAAATTAACATAGTCATTGTGAAAGATTGTGGGAAGATGAATTTGATTGCTTCCCGCATCATAAAATCACCCACTAAATTATACAATTAAACAACTACTTTAGAACACTGGGTCTGCGAAGAGGTCAAGTTTCCACAAAGATAATTACTCAGATTCTTACCGGATTTTCTAGACAATACCATCACACAATTTTTTTAAACAACATGTGCATGTCCATTTAGGTTTGGGAATATATAATAGACACATGAAAATTTTGTAAGGAACATAGAATCCAAATTTTTTTGCAAACAATGACAGTGGTAGCATCCATCAGTGCATGGTGTATACTTCTTTCAAAAACGTATATGTACTCTTCAGGGCTTCTCTTGCACTGTGCGTGCATGAAAAGCATCTTTTCCATTCTGATATAATGACAAACAGAGTATTTGAGGATGAACACTAACAATTATGATAAAAACCTTAGTACTAAACCCATGCCTCTTCATACATCCGGCAAAGAGACACTTGCTCGATCGTTGCAAGTTTCTCACTATACTACTTCCCCTGGTCTGAATTAATCCACTCACAAACAGTACTATTAGATAATTTGTGATATGTCTATAACTTCAACAATACCTAGGAAGGTTTAGGAAGGCTATAAGAAAGTGTTGCAGTAACGTTGTAATCAAACTCAACTCCAAAGATTAATCCCTTTTATACATAATCCAAATGGACAGGGACTCAACGCAGTGGTATAAAATACTTCCAGATTATTTTAAAAGCTAATTGCCTTACGAATTTTTTTCCTTTTCAACGATTATGGTTAACCAATCGCAGCTCCATATCAAGTTAGATGACTACATAAAATATTCTTACCCTAAACAGTTAGTATGTGAACTTCAAAGTAGTCAAAAGAAACGCTTAAACATATGTCATTTCAAACATTAGCAATGGTTCCACTAATTAGCAATGATATTGACCTAAAACTTAAATGCATATGTCCCTCAAGGTTATAGTTTAATATCAATTTTGGCCACTACCACCAATTGAGAGATTCAAGACAAATTAATTTGCCATAATGCGTCGAAACCTCATGCCAATGTCTCACACAATTCCAAAGTGTAGTTCTCAAGTACCAAGAAAGAAGATACAAAAGCATGACTTACCAAATTTTCTCATTTCCTTGGGAAGGTTCCTATTCTGGATGAACGCACCATCAGGAAAATATTTATTTGACATTTCGCATAAAAGAACATCCTACAGAAACATACAGAAATTGTATCCACCAGAGGGTAATCTTTAACCTATTAAATCCCACAGGAGAACTTACTTACATGTAAAGGTTGGCATTCTTACTCATTTGGAAACACTGAAACATCATCCGACAAACTATAGACCAAGTTTATTTCCCACGGAAAAATGGACCTAACAATTTCATCCCTATCATGATTTCACCAACATTACTATCAGTTGATGTCCTTCTCTTTAGTGGTGGTACTTTGTATTTTGTGCATAATAGATTACTGCAAGCTCTGGAACAAATGAAAAAAATACAAAACAGAAGTCGACGTGGACAGACTTGAGAGTTTAGTACTTGCTCACTGGTGTTTTGTTGAATCTATATCTGCCACGTTTGCAACGAATCCCTGCTATGCCAAAAAGAAACTACATATTTAAAACCTAATACGAATGAAATTCGAAATATTACAATCCATAATGATCGTATTTTAGGTAGGAAAATAAGAAAATCTTTTGGATCGGCTGGTAGCATGTATCAGTCACATCTATCTTGTAAATTTGTCCAACCAATTAGTCGTTTTTTTTTATGTTCCCCAAATTCGAATAGAGGTTGCTCGTAGGAAACTTACTCAGTAGATGGATATCTTAGATGTTCATGAAATCATCATAAGACCAATTATTCTATTTAGAAAGCTCATCAACTTCCCGGTCAAACTGATGAATTGCAGCATAAAACTGAATGAAAAACTCCAATTAAGCAACATAAAAATCTTACCCGCAATAATGATTGCAGAAACAACTGATAATAGCTACATCATGATCTCCATCCCATTGTCAGCAGTGGTACCTTCATCAAACAATAAAAATTATCAGAACACAGATCCAAAAAGTACTGAGGATTTGCTGATCCTGTAGGTAACTGCTGAAGCAAGTAGAGTAATTTGTCTCCCTTTTCACCCTACATCCATGAATGAAGAAAGTCAGTTAAAACAACCCAGCATATGAATGTTCAAAAAGCTTTTCGGACTGTAGCAAAAAGGGGAATAGAAGAAGTTGTGATCTTGGAATGATCTCCCAAAAATGCGCCAAACCCGCTTACTGAATACTGGGATGTAAATAATACTTAAATCTTAATAGAAATGATTTATATAAACCACCATCGATAAATAGGTATATTCGAGATTAAACATTTTAAAGTGAGATGATGTAATATTTTGTCACGAAAATACTGGATTTGGTTCATTTTGAGTGCCAGATGAAGCCGATGAAAAGCTGGAGAAACAGATGAGCTAACCATTTTTAAGCGAATGTTATCAAATAAAATTATCAACTATTGAAATATATAACGGAAATTGGAATTAAACCTCGGCCCAATTTCAAGAGGAAACTGTATCTGTGACGGGAGGAATTAAATAACCCAAGCTCAAGCAAATGTTACCGGGAGTATTAAAGCTGTAGTTGCCTCTGTTGTTGTTTTTGTGCATTAGAAATCGTTAATATGCCATGAAGGTACACACTGCATTCACATTCCTTTTCTTAACAATATTAATATGATGGAAATGCTACAATTGTTTGATAAATTTCCAGTTTAATCGCTCAAAAGAAAATTGTATCCAGAAAAATTTCATAGCAATAAAGAGAGACTATATGAGTCATTAGATCAACACTGCCCAGTTATAAAAGCAATAGTATAAATAAATAACGCTAACTGAATAAATAAAGAATTGAATGGTAATCAACCCTTTGATGATTAGAATCTTACTTTTGATGTCTCCTTATGTGTTCTGATGGTGATAAAATTGTAGGGTGTCTGCAATATATGAGATTGAAAAGACATTATTAATTACAGTTGTTCAAAGATTGTCTGATGAAAATTAACATCCACATTCTAAATAACAATCAAATTATATGATAATACAGTAAAATTAATTCTTCAAGCAACATACCTTGTCTAAATCCTATAGAGTTTTCTTTTGTATTACATCAAATCGACACCACGTAATTTTACTCATCAGTTACATCTTCTAAGCACATCCTCTTTTGTTATCTGAAATTCTTATAAAGATACATTTCCAATCATTCTAAGTTGACAACTTTGTACACAATTTGCAAGAAACAAAGAGAATGGTGCCATACCTTAAAACATTTTTCTCTTCCAGGGGAGCAAAACTCGAATGACGTAACACTGAAAAACAAAAAATGACCACAAATCCATAATTAGGGTTTATTATGACAAACTAAATAGACAGGGAAAACGAAATATGATCGGGGTTAAAAGTATTACATCTTACCACAAAATCTGTTTATAAGCCTAACAATCAGTTCCTATCATTCTCTTTCTTTTCTGCCATCCTTCCAGTTAGAGAAAACGATATTTTAAGATGAGAAAACAATTCGTTGTGGAGTGGAGAGAAGAAGAGGCAGAGAAGAGGGATGATTAGAGAACTGAATGCCTGTTTTTTCCCTTAATTTCGTTCACACATGTATTTTAATGGAATCATCATAGTCATATATATATATATATATATATATATATATATATATTGTATTGAAAGAAACGAAGATAGAAAGAGTTTGTTGTATACAGCCTATGTCTTTCTTGGTTAAAGCAAATGGTGACTGAGAATTTTTGCAATGCATAGTACAATAGGAAGAACTTTAACAATATGTGCTAACCTATTGAGGACCAACTCAACTTGCGCTCAATTTCGATGTCGAATTCTGGCGGTTCTATTGTGTTCAATTAGACAGACAAAGAATGAGTTGAGACCCTTCGGGTGATTGTAAATTTTGACAGGCTTTTCGTAATTAGATGGGATTAGTAATTCATATCCTTAATTAGTTTTTTTATCCCCCAATTACGCGTTCATTTTTTATCCTCAAAACATTAGGCTTATAATTATTTTTTACCTTCGAAACATTAGGCTCATGAGCATGTGGTATGGTATCTTTTTATTAATTTATTAACTTTGACCTTTCAAACACTTTGAAATGGTGTCAGTGTAGTTATTAAAGATTTTTGAGCTTCAAACACTGCGAAACAGTGTCAATATAGTAACTAAGGGAAAGTTTAGGAGAAGTGATAGATCGACGGATTCATTCTCCCGAATTTCCTCGGGCGTGAAACAAGAAATGGGACCCACATATTCATTACCCATCTTAATGTTGAGAGCCTTGATCTCGTCCATTTCCCAGTCGGGACATCTTGGAGTAGAACTTGTCGGTAAGTGTAGCAGTTCCGAAAGTTGAGTGGCATCCCGCCGAATAATTAGATTTGACAAGCCATATGCAAAATATGCAAATCCAGTTTTGGATAGTGAGGAAAGAAAATATTTATCGTGCTAAAAAGAGCCTACCGTAGCATTTAAAGGTGGTCTGGGCACAGATTTTCCTTCTATGAATAACACATTCATTCAAATATTAAAACTCACCCCAGAATTCGATTTTCTTTTAAATGTTTTCCACTAAATTTTTTTCTAATTTTCATTTTAGTATTTTAGAACGGTCAACTATGATCTTGAGACCCAAACTCTAATTTAAAACTTTCCAGGACCTAAACGCAACTCTAGTCACTTTTTTGGGACCCAAAATCAAAATATCCCTTTTCTTAATTGAAATGTCTCCAAAAGTTATTATACTTTTTTGTGAAGCCAAACTTGAAGTTGTTGTTAATAATATATGTGCTAGTTTTTTAAATAAATAAACTGAAAATCGTAAATGGAAAACAATGGTGCAATTAGAAGTTCATCCTGGAAAATGTTCAACTAAAAGGCAAAAAAAAAAACCCCAAGTTTTGAAAGTTAATTAACAACGAAAGTTAAAAAACAAAGGAGAGAAAGTACATAAACGCGTTGAATGGAAAATACATCAAATGAAGATAACCAGGAGGCTCAAAATTGTCCGGGGCTTTTATTGAAGTTGTAATTAATTGGACAGTAATAGTAATGAGGGAGTAATAGTAATTAATTGGACAGTATTTAGAATTTAAAAGTTAGACTTTTATTTTTGTTTAATCGTGTTTATTACATTTAGACTTACGGTTATTTAACTTACCTTATCATTGAAATACATGGCATTTATGTTAAAGTTAAAGAGAGTTGTTGGATAGCGGCATAATTTATAGCGAAAATATTTTTGAAATTAACGAGTAGATAACGACAATGTTTGTAACGGCTGTATTTTAAAAATTATCAACGGATATACAATGACAGATAGATTTTTTTCTTTATATCAAAACGTACAAGTGAGCTTTTAAACACAAACCTACCAAAAGCATTCTCAAACCACGTATTCTAAAACTAAAGGAAAACAAATATTATGTGTGGAAGCAAAAGATTTTTGCCCATTAAGTTTCATGGATAATCACAGTTTGATACAATGCCCTTGGATATGTATTCCAAGTGTCCACAAAAAGGTTGTTCACGCATCACAGTGATATTTGAATCACAACCAGAAAAGCCTAGGTATTTGCAATGTCAGGATCCTAACTCTCCAGAGGAGCCACATATGTTAGATGATGTTATGAAGGTTAAATAAGAAGAAGAAACGTTAGCAGCATTGTGCAAAAATTTGAAACTTCAATCCAAATTAAAGAATTTATTACACGCAAGCAATATGGAAATAGGGATCACGAATACAAATATTTCCCATAGAGGATTAGTGGATTATCAAAGCCGCCATTTACAGGACTTTTATGCATTTGTACACTTTCACAAAAGAAGACACATACTGAAAGCACTGATAGAAATTTCCTAGGTGTTTTTTGGTGTAGTAGACTGTTTACTTGTAGGAACTTATTGATTCATAGTCGTTTTAGTTTTATGTTTTAATTTGGTGTCGTAGGTGTTTTATGTTATAGTTTGGTATTATGTTGAGTTATGTGTTAGAGCATAGCTCGGTTGAACTCACCAAGTGTTGGTATGTCAAGTTTGGTTGTCATATTTTAGTATTAAAACTCATTTAAAGTCATTTGATTAAATATTATAGTCAACTTCATTTAGGTTAGACTAGAAAGTCTAAGAATGTTGAGACATATAAGTATTACTCTGAAGACCTGAAGAATGTGAAGAAGTAATGAACTACAACAACGACATCATCCTTCCACATGAGGATAGTAATATTGACTTGAATTATTTCATTCCCAACGTATCTTTCAAGTCGTTCGATATTGAAAACATAATCTGCTGAAGCTATATATATTATATAGTGTCATCGTAGTATTAAGGAGTTAGACTATGAAGTATAACGCTTATCTTTTGAACTTCGTACATATGACATCGACATAATATTGTATATAGTTTTATGATTATGAGAATGGGTGTATGGTGAACATTTCATCCTAGGAAACAATGTTTTATATTTGTTTAAAGGAAGTCCAATCATGAACTTATTTCGTAAATCAAAAGGGCAGTCAATAGGTATATTGGTCTGGCTATTCATTGCATATTCTTTGATGACCAATATGTGTGAGTTGGTATAACCGATCTTAACTCAGGTTATGTATCTTGGTATAACCGATCACAATACCTAGACTTATGATTTGGTATGACCGGTCTTGGTAATTGGCTTAACCGATCATAAGTAATCACCATGAGATGGTATGATTGATCCTTGTAATTGGTGTTACCGATTCTGGTAATTGGTGTGACCGATTATAAGTTTTGTGTGATCGATCCTTGTAATTGGTGTAATCGATCCTAGTGACTGGTATGCCCGATCACAAGTAGATATTATGTGTATATGGAACTGATCCTGACCGATCACAAGCAGGTATCATGTTAGGGTAGAACCGATCCTAGTGATTGGTATAACCGATCTGAACCCATGTATGTGAGTTGGTAAGACCGGTCATAACTAACCATTGTGACTTGGTATGATAAATCATATAGTAGTCTTGTAATAATGGTAAACCAATTATAAACTTGTTTGGAAGTGTGGTAGAACCGATTCCAAGAAGCAAATCCATGTAAATATATGAAATAAGGATTTGCATGAAAAGATGTCAACATACTTTGAACACGAGCAGTAACTCTTATCATTTATTTTTCAAAGATATTCCTTGGTACTCAAGGTGATCATGCTACTAAATAAATTAAGAATATTTTAATTAGGGTTTTTGGTTTTATATGCTTTAGTTACCAGCAATCAATCCATAACCCTAGAGAATAATTAGTAATGTGCATTACTAATTAGAGATTTTCTATGAGAGATTTTGGAAATATTGGACCAACATTTACTGGAATTATGAGAACTGAATTTGGGCATTCATTGCATATCTTGAGTATATTTTCGGTTTTGGAAATTCATTGGTGTCCAAACATCCTTGGTCTATAAATACTTAAGTTTACATTTCTAGCAAACCATCCTAACAGCCAGGAAAACTTTATTTCTTGTTGTTTCTGGTGGAGCCGTCTATTCAGAGACCTAATTAGGTGAATCTCTTACGACCGCTCATTTAAAGACTTATGTGGGAAAAAGAATTTCTTCAAGTATCGTGGGTAGGAAACTAGATAACTGCAGTGTTATTAGTTTTCGACTTGATTTGATTGACTAACGGTTGTTGAAACTTTGATTGCACCTAGTTTGTTTATGCTTGAGAATCTTCTCTTCTGATATAAGATTCACTCAGACTATATCAAAGTATCGACGGGATCTTTAGAATTGTTGTTAGATCGAAAGACATCTTATGATAATCCATTGTTAACAGATTCCGTTTTGTGTGTGATTGATCACTAGAGATTCATGTGGTGTTGTGCAGGTATTTGAAGATAATAGAAGATTTAAAGACGAAGAAGAATTCTTATTAATTTTCGTATCTTGTGGATTTAGTGCACAAACCTTGATCAGTTGGGATCTAACTAGAATAAGTTTATCTTTGATAGATCTGATTGATTAGTTTCGTAAGATCGGCATCACCTTAAAGTTTCTCTTTGAGATCTATATTGATTGATTGAAAATCTAAAGACTGATTATTTTGGTATTCAATATTTAACCAGACAAAGGAGTTTATGAGGTTAAACATAAGAGCTTTTGTCAACGACTCATTAATATCTTCTAGCAAGATTGATTAAAGTGGTTACCAAACATATTCTTCCTTTGATATTTGGAATACGATAGAAAGGACTTTTTATTCACCTGCGTGACTCTAGAAGTCGAAGGCGCAGGGATACTGAGGGAACTAAGTAGTTAGGGGTAGTCTGCTTGGTCTCAACTATACGAAGTTGGTATTAGATCTTGTATAGCGAATTCTGAGAGTATTCATAAATGGACTAGGTCCCGGGGTTTTTCTAAAATACACCAGCATGTTAACTCCGTAATACTTGATAGTGATTTTATAGAGTTTTAGTTATTACCGATCATATTATCAAGTACACACTTTGTTGTCGTATCATCTCGATCTTGTATTCATAGTCAATCACACAAGTGATCTTGTTGTTGTATTGTCTCGATCTCGTATCCATAGACGATCACACGAAGTGTGAACCGAATTGTCGTATTGTCTCGACTCTGTCCATAGACGATCACATTCGGTAGAGGACTTATAGGTCGATAAATACAAGATTGTGGTGTATTTGGGTACCCCTCTTTTCATTATGTTTACTTAATCAATGAAAATTTCTTTGTATTTTCACCATTACTTTACTATCGTAGTTAATTTGAACTTTTTATTTTAAAGCAAACTACATTATATTAGAGAAAACTACTTCGGATTAGAGCTCTCTAATCTACGTTGCATTAGAGCAAAATACGTTGGATTACAAGAAACAATACTGGATTAAAGCAATTCTATTGGATTCAACACAAGTTACCCACTCTCTGAACTTAACAACAAGGATCGGAAGAGAAGTAAACAAGCAATGGGCAAAACAAAGGAAAATATTTTACTCTAGTGTTGCAAGATCATATTCGATCTAGCAGCATCATGGTTAATCATATGGAATTTTTATGGGGTCATCTAAACCACGGTTAAATCATTCACAGTTATCGTTTAACGGGTTTTTTTACTAAGCAAAATATTTAGCCGTATTTTAAGGTTGAGATCTAAATTTGTGGGAAACCTAATAAGACTGGTGAGTCTGCATATACTTCTTCTTCTATCTTGAAAAAAAAAACTTTTCTTTTAATTTGAGAAATTTGAAGAACAAAATTATGCAACTTCCCAAATTGAAACCAATATAACCTATAAACATGTCCAAAAACAAGCTAAGGTTCTCAAACAAACTTTTGGTTTGGTTTGATCAAAACTTTATTACCAATAAGTGATTGATAATTTTATATTACTCATAGTCTTGTTATAGCAGTACAAGAAGTCAAGAAAAACTAAGGAAATCTATACACTAAATAATATTTATCAACTGTCTTTTCCTTCTTTTGCCTTCATTTATCTTGCGTTCGTTCACCTCCACGTATTCCAAGTAATTATCATTACCAATTTTAATTACTTTTGGAATCAATCTCAAGATTTCTTCGTACACATTAGAAACTACAGTTAAATCTTATAGAGGTGGTGTACAAGTCAGTTAGCTACACGATGTTGTGGAGATATGATCACTTTGAATTTTTCTTATCCAACTTCAAATGCCTCTATGATTCATCCTCATCAATATCCAACTTTCCACCCTATACATCAATTCCTCTAGTATATGTATTAAGAAGTCCGCATACACATAGAGATGGTTTACTGATGCTTATTAGATTGTGATAAGAATTTACTATTTTGCTTTCAAGATGTTGCGAATTAATGGCGACTTTCACTCCTTCTAAAATAATTACTTATGATATTTTCGATCTAGTGCAGTGCAAAGAAGAATGATGAAACTTAAAGTCTTGCGTTACATACTCATCTGAAGAACGAGGGAAGATAAAAAATGCTTAGATAGTAAACATATGGCCGCAGAATATTTTGGCATCACAAAAAAATCGTTAAGATGATATACAATCGTAGTTAAACAGTATGTTAGATGACATCATAAAACGCCAATGCTTGACCTTGGTGCTGCTAGATCAAAATATAAACTAGCAGTTCTCGAGAAAAATATTTTCCCAAAACAAAGCAAGAATATGTGAAAAGAAAATGTGATAGTAACCGTTTATGGACGCAAGTTCCAAGTATGAATATGGTTAGTATTTATAGGAGAAGAGAAACCTTTAGGATTTCGGATTTCTTGTAAATCAATTTTTTTTCTTGTAAAACAATTAAACGTGGAAAAAGAATTCTCCCAAAAATAAATACCAAAAGAATATTTTGTAAAACAATTTCCAAAAATAAATACTAAAACTATTTTCTGCAAATATAGCTATATATAGCTCTTGGTTGACATGCATACAATTGTAAAACAATTTCCAAAAATAAATACTAAAAATATTTTCGGCAAATATAATTCTTGGTTGACATGGAAAGTCTAATACACACGCGCAAGCTCGAACCCACAAACTCACGAATTTTCGCATGTGTTATCTACCAAACGGTGCCCACCCACCCATATAGCTATCCATAAGAGTATAGTTTTACAGTGGAGTTACTCTTTAGTTTTATAATGGAGTTACTCTTTGGTTTTAAACAATGTGGATTAAAGGTTTCTTTATTTTTACTTACTCAAAGAAATTGAGAAAGCATCATTATTTTATAAAATCTAAGATCAATTCCAAACTAGGACCAAAAAAGTATATTAAAACTCATTTTCTCCAACATATTATAGTTTCATGGGGGAAAATCTTTTTACAAATCACTATAGCTATTATTCTTCCTCTTACTTTTATTTGTCTAGCTCAAATTGAAGTTTTCCAACTTACTATCCCTGGTGGTGGAGGTCATTTTCATTCTTCCCCTATCGTTTGACATCGAAATGGGATGGTTTTTGGATAATCATGGTCATGTATCATATCATTCTTCTTGTTCATCGGTTCTCTCTATTTCGGCCGTTGTTTATACCATTGCTTGTGCTTATATTAAGAAAGAAATCACTTTTACCAAAGTTACACGTGTAGTTCCCACGGTTTCGAAGAGACTTATGATCACTTTCTTATGGACCCTTGTCATCATGTCTCTATGCTACTTCTTTACAACACAAATAGTAATTTTGTCAATGGGTACTATATCAGTAATATGGCACTTGGCTAATGTAGTATCTCGTATTGGAAGAGAGTTATAGTTATAAAGCATTATTGAAGAGCAAAGCTTTGATTAAAGGTAAGATGTGGATAGCTTAGGTTATCTTTATTATGCTACAAATCTCTTTTATGATTATATTAGTTGCCTTTGAAAGTATCGTTGTTAATGGGAAAATAGGTTTGATGGGTAAAGTAAGTTTGCGATTTCTTTGTGTCTTGTTGTTTCTATTTAATTCACTTTGCTCTTGTGATCAAAACTGTTTTATATCTCGTATGCAAAACTTATCATAATGAGAACATCAATAACTCCTAGCCGAACATTTGGAAACATATAATGTTTAATATTTTGTTAATATTGATAGTGCAATATTACTAGCCGGATATTATATAATAATGCAAGACTTATCATATAATATTGATGATTATGTTCCTTTGATTAGATACAAGGATATTCAATTAGAGTAACATGAATTTTGATATTTGATTAATATTTGATATACAATATTACTATACCACGTCTATAGTATAACGAACAGTATAATGAACATTGAAAGAAAACAAAAATTAACAGTAATAAGGCATGTGTGTATTATTAGAAATAGTCTTTGATGAACATTGAAAGAAAGAAAAAAAATAGCAGTCTAAAGGCATGTGTGTATTATTAGAAATATTCTTTGACTTGACTTTGGCTTAGTCAATGTTAAGTGCATATTTTGCATATATTTAGTGTCGAATCCATGCTAGTAATTGCTTAGTTTCTTGCAAAATTATTGTATATTACGTTTGTTTTCTTCTTCATTTGTGTTTTGCTAGGTGAATCATCCAAAAGAAGTGAATTTGCATTTAATTGTGCAATAAAAGAAGTTAGCCGCAAGCTGAGAAGGGCCAAAGACCAAGTGGAACTCATCCAAATTGAGGAGTTCTTGCTATCAGTTCGAAGAGGACGAAAAGACGAAACTAATGGCGAAAGAATTGAGTCATTCCGATGTCCTATGAAGAAATGACGGGCGATTGAAGCGAGTGAAAGTTTTGAAATTTTGTTAAGCCTACAGAATTGTTATAGGCACCCGTAGAGTTTGCTCAGGTCACACCACCTTCTTCTTCAACACGTTTCACGGAAGTTTTTCTTGGCAAGTGATAGTGTTGTTGATCAGCGATAGAAGAGAAGGAAGTGACGAAGCCAGCTGTGTTGATGTTGCTGGCATTGATGTTGTTGGCAGATGAGAAAGATAAGAATGATCAAGAGCAAGGAAATAAGGGAGCTGTGATCGGTAGTTGGATGAAGTTCATAGCTCGAACTGGGCAGAGTCAGGGATTAGTGACGATGATATGCTGCTGTTGTTCAATGGATAGAAAGCTCGGCAGTTCAGGGAAGGTTTATGTTCACGATGATTAACGACAGTGAAGCTGATGAAGCTAAGTAATGACGAGAAGATGATGATGACTCTATCATTGATGCTCAGTAATGGAAAGGAACAGCTCGATGGTTTCAGCTGTGATGCGATAAGCTCGAGAGAAGATTGAACATAGTCTGCTGTTATGGATAGATCGATAGAAGATGAAATAGAGTTGTTCTCTGTCGATGGAGCTTAAGAAGGTGGTAGTGATGAAAAGATGTAGATGAGAACATTGATGGCAGTGGAGCTCGAGAATGGCAGGAAGGAGTTTGAGTTCGGTTTGGAATATGATAACGGACGTAATGGTGAAGCTGCTATCGTTGGGTTGCAGCTAACGAAAGTGAATTCTCGCTGCTGGCAGACGAGAATGAAAGATGAAGACGCTGTTAATGGGTGGAATGAAGGAATGATGATGATTGGTTGCTCGGAGAGGAAGAAAAGAAGCTCAAGTCTCGGTGGCTGATAAATGCAGTTAGCGGAGAATGAATGGTGCTGCCGAGGATATCAGGTCACGCCATTGACGAGCAAGATCAGTTCGAGATGGCAGCGTTGATGTTGCTCACGATGGAGTCTGTAATGGATATGCTGGTACGAGTTGGCTACGGAGATGATTAATGAGAATCACTCGAGCTCGTATTGATCGATAAATGAGAAGCTGTGATGCTGTGAGGGTTTATGGGTATATTTACAAGTGCTAATGGAGATTGATAGAAGTGGATGGAAGCTGATGGTTTGCTCGAGTCTGTGATGGTGTACTGATGGGAGAGTACGACGGAGTCTCAGGGACTTTGTCGTACACAACAGAGGTGGTAAGAATTGCTGCTCGATCTTTGCAAAGACAATGGAGTTCCGAGTTAAGGGAAAGAAAATAAGAAAAGAATTCCCACGGAGAGCCCGGTATACGTGAGATGAATGGGTCACAAAGTAAAACTCAGGGACTTCTATTTTTCACGGAGCAAGAAGTGGTCGTGGGAGTTCACCGAGGAAATTAAAATTCCGTAACTTTATTTTTTCACGGTGGCTTAACTATCCGTGATTCTGACGGAGTGAAGATAATCCAGCAGAAATTATCGCTCACGGTGATGTTTCTGTCCGAGGGAAATATGGGTAGAATGGAACTATGCCTGTCAGTTCCACGAAACTTACAGGCCAATCACAAGCTATTGGAGTTTTTTGGGCTGGGCTTTACTCAGGTTTTATGCGAGACCCAATTAGTTGGGGTATAATTCTTTCACGGCCAGACTTTGGCACTCATTTGCTTTAGGATTTCGGCTAGTTTTGGCAACCAAGTTCGCACGGGATTCGGCACGGGCGCAATAATAACTTGGAGACCTATATAAGAAAATCTTCTAATATTTTTTTTGGGAGATATCTTATAATCTTTTATCAAGTTTTGGAGAGGAGAACTCAAGAGAAGAAAAGCTAGGGTTTGGAGCTATTTCCATCACCGTAACTATTTCTTTACTATTTTTTCATATGAAACTCATGGGTTTTGTTAGTACCATGAGTAGCTAAACTTCTTAGTGATTGGGGATGAATTCTAAGTTCTAGACATGATTTTGAGTTATTATATAAATCTATTTTGAAGTTCTTCACGTGATTATTGATTGTTTATACTAATTAGAATATTTATGATTGATTGATAGATTGTTTAGGTGGCCAACTGAATTAATTTGTTGATTCAATCAAATGCTAGTATTGAGTTAGAGATAAGTAATAGTCGAATAATTCATACAAAAGTAGAGAACACAAGACCTTGCAGAGGGATTCTGTGTAGTGATTGTGTGTATAAACAACACTAGAAAGTGGACCTTGAGCTAAGAGTCTAACTACTAGGATCAATCTATAATTCACAAAAGATAAAGCATTCGGAAAATTACACCTTGAGTGAGCTACTACTAGGTGGTTTCGAAGAATAGAATCTGGTATTGGAGAGCTTCCGTACCCAGTGATTTAAGGAATTTAGGGGGATAGCACTGAGCTAGCTGTTATTCCACGGTTGGTAATAATTTGTGATTAATTGTATTAATGGATGAATATAATAACTTGATGACGGTTTAGTAACGAAGAAGGATTCCCGATCATATTTCTCTCCATTGCTTGCGAACTTTATTACTTTCAATTGTTTTGTTATTTACTTTGTTCTAAAATCAAAAACAAACCCCCATTGTGACACTTTTTGACAACTAAATCTCCCCCGCTCTTCGTGGGAACGAACTTGACTTCCATTATATTATTTTTAATTGAGTGGAAATAAGATATTAATTTGATTGCACCTACGACACGCATCAAATTTTGGCGCCGCTGTTAGGAGCAATCAGTAGCTTTAGTTGTTATTTCGTTTTTTTTTTTTTTTTTTAGTCTTATTTTTAGTTTTTGATTTAGCTTTTTGAGAATTTTGTTTCAGTACTTAATCCCTGGCACCGAAAGATTGGGACTATCCGAGGTGTGGAATTCAAACTCGCAAGGGAACAAGATACTACAAGCATGTCCACAGTTGCAACTTAACTCTCTACGAAGAGATGGTTAATACACGACGAGAGAGATCCTCCACCTCCGGAGAGGAATTTAAGAGAGTTGACGTCTCCATGCTTAGATTCGCAACCACCGTGCATTGCAATCACTAACCCAAAGGGAGCTGAAGTCGAATCTACTTCATCATCTACCAAAGTTTAAGGGACATCCAGGTGAAAATCCAAATCGACACCTTCAACAAAGCCTCGAACACAATGACAAGTCTCGAGGCATGTAACCGCAGCAGAGATATGGCTATGCTACAAGCCTTCCCGTTCTCATTGATAGACTTAGCGAGAAGAATGGTTGTATTGTCTTCCTCCGGGAGTGTTACAACATGGACTCGATGAAAAAGCTATTTCTCGAGAAATATTTTCCTCGCTTCCAAAGCGGCATCCGTTCTAAGGAGATTAGCGGTATTCTGCGATGTCCTGGGGAGTCTCTATATGAATATTGGGAGAGGTATAAGAAGTTGTTGGCAAGCTGCCCACACCATAATATATCCTCAATACTTATCATTCAATACTTCTACGAAGGATTACTCCTGAACAGAGGAATTTGATTGATGCGGCGCCGGTGGTTCACTTACCGAGAAGACAATTTCGCAGCAACCAGCTTGATTGAGAGTATGGCTTCTAATGCTCAACAATTCTACACCGTAAACAACTCTAATGTCGAAGAGTTAGCGAGATGGGAGAGTCTCGCACAACAGAGCAACTGATGAACAACATAGAAAAGGTAGTACAACGAATGGAAGCAGTGATTATTCCTTCTTATGAAGAAGAGTCCGAACAGTGAATGTTGTGTTCCCTAATCGAGGCCAAGGTATGATCCCTATTCTAATACTTATAATCCAAAGTTGGAAAGATCACCCAAATTTCAATTATGCAAATCAAAGAAGTCAGCAGCTCCTAATCCTTATGGGCGACAGAGTGGTTTTCAACAACCACAGCCTCCGACCACAACCTCCACCTCAGCCTCAACAACCGACTCGAGTTCCAGTTTAGAGGAGATGATGAAAATGATGATGCAAAAGCAAGATGCCAATGCTCGGCCAAAGATACAATCCTGCAGAAACAAGACATGGCTATAAAGGACTTGCAACTTCAAATGGGACAATTGGCTACAGACATGAATGAAATAAAAGCACAGAATTCAACAAAGTTGCCATCACAACCTTTTGTGAATCCAAGAGCGAACGTCAATGCCGTGACTTTAAGAAGTGGGAAGCAAATCAAGAGCCAAAACAACAAGAAAAGGTTAGTCACGACTTGGAAGAGGAAGTAGAGGTGGAAACCTGTTCCAAAGGAAAAGCCAACCTCAATCGGCCAACCTAAGGACACAGCTCCTACTTTTACCACACCACCTCCTTTTCCTAGTCGTTTTGCCAAGTCAAAGAAGCAAGCTCTAGAAAAGGAGATTATGGATATTTTCAAAGAAGGTGCATATCAACATTCCATTTATTAAGGCCATCGTAACGGTACCTGTGTATGCCAAAGTTCTGAAGGATTTGTGTACAAGGAAGGAGAGGTTGATTGCTAACGAGATCACTCAGGTGGGCGAAAGTGCTTCAGCTATGTTGCTAAAGAAGATGCCTGCAAAGTGTAAAGATCCTGGTGGTTTTACAAAGCGCTATTATTGGTGAAAAACGGTTCGAGCGTGCTTTACTTGATTTGGGAGCTTCCATAAGCGTGATGTCACCGATGTTTATGATTCATTGAATCTGGGACCTTTAAAGGAGACAGGGATTATCATTCAATTAGCTAATAAGTCTAACATATATCCTAAGGGACTCGTGGAAGACGTGTTGGTGCAAGTGAATGAATTAATCTTTCCGATTGATTTCTTTGTTGTGGATATGCAGAATGGGGACAATTGTTCGTCTACTTCATTACTTCTTGGGAGACCATTTATGAAGACTCGCTAAGACGAAGATTGATTGTGATACTGGAACACTCACTATGGAGTTTGACAAAGAGGTTATACGCTTCAATATTTTTGAAGCCATGCTTATCCAAGTGATATCCATTCCGCATTTTCTCGTTGATGTTATTAGTTCGTTAGCACAACAGATGTTTGATTTGAATAGAGAAGATGAACTTGAATCATGCTACAAAATAGCATTGATTTGGACGTCCATGGCATGCCTAACTTGGACGTTGATATTTCCAAGGAGTTTGTTGAGACATGTGGTGCTTTAACGGATCACAAGGAGTTAGAAGAGGTAATATTTCATATATCTTTTTACCTCAGTAATCGATGATGTTCCTTTACCTTCACAGTGCAGGCACCTAAATTAGAGCTTAAACCTCTACCCGATCACTTAAAGTACGCTTAATTGGGTGATGGGGAAGAGCTTCCAAATCATTATTGCAAAGAATCTCACAAAGAATACAGAAGAACGCCTCCTTAGGGTTCTGAAAGAGCACAAAACGGCTATTGGTTGGACAATTGCTGACATCAAAGGCATTAGTCCATCCATGTGCATGCATAGAATCCTTATGGAAGATGATATCAAGCCAGTACGTGATGCTCAACGTAGGCTTAACCCCCCAATGATGGAGGTCGTGAAGAAAGAGATCCTCAAATTACTAAGTGTGTGGGTGATTTACCCAATTTCGACAAAGAAATAGGTTAGTCCAAAGGCAAGTGGTGCCTAAGAAATCAGGTGTCACCGTTGTTAGAAATCAAGATGATGAACTTGTTCCTACAAGAGTTCAAACAGATGGCGAGTGTGCATAAACTACGAAAGCTCAATTCGCAACCCGCAAGGATCACTTTCCTTTGCCTTTCATTGATCGATGTTAGAGAGGTTAGCGGGACATTCTCATTATTGCTTTTTGGATGGTTATTCGGGCTACAATCAAATTGTTATTACACCGGAGGATCAAGAGAAGACTACTTTCACTTGTCCTTTCGGTACATTCGCATATAGAAGAATGCCATTTGGTCTTTGCAATGCGCCCGCCACTTTTCGTAGATGTATGGTTAGTATATTTTCCGATTACGTGGAAAACATCATTGAGGTATTTATGGAAGACTTCAAAGTTTATGGTGATTCATTTGATATTTGTTTAAATAATCTTGAACTTGTGCTTAAAAGACGCATAGACACTAATCTTGTTTTAAACTGGGAGAAATGCCACTTTATGGTAGACCATGGAATTGTACTTGGCCACATCGTGTCCTCTCAAGGGCTCGAGGTAGACAAGGCAAAGATAGACTTGATTAGAACTTACAATACCCCACTTCGGTGAGGGAAATTCGTTCGTTTCTTGGTCATGCAGGTTTTTATAGGAGGTTTATCAAAGATTTCTCCAAAATCTCAATGCCGATGTGCAGATTGTTGCAAAAAGAGGTTGCCTTAAACTTCGACCAGGAGTGCAAGGATGCCTTTAATAAATTGAAGGAATTGTTGACTACTGCACCAATTATTAAGTCACCTGACTGGAGTTTACCGCTCGAGTTAATGTGTGATGCAAGTGATTATGCAATGGAGTCGTTTTGGGTCAAAAAGTAGACAAGAGGTCACATGTGATTTATTATGCATCAAGGACCCTAAATGATGCTCAAATCAACTATTCCACTACTGAGAAAGAGTTGTTGGCTATAGTATTTGCATTAGAAAAATTTAGATCTTATTTGGTGGGTACTAATGTGATTGTATATTCTGATCTTGCAGCAAAAGACTACTGGTATCTATTGAAAAAGAAGGAGGCTAAGCCAAGACTCATACGTTGGATTCTTTTGTCAGTAAGAATTCAATATGGAAATCGAGAGATAAGAAAGGTGTTGAGAATACAGCTTGCTGATCATCTTAGTAGACTTGTTGTTTCCGAAGAAGAACTCCCCTTTACAGATCGTTTTCCCGACGAACAACTTTTCTCGATTGAAGAATCAACACCGTGGTATGCCGATATAGTGAACTATTTGGTTACAAGGCAAGTACCTAGTACGATGTCTAATTTTCAAAAGCTAAAGCTTAAGAAAATAGCCAAGCAAATGTGTGGGATGAGCCCTACTTGTGGAAATATGGTGTTGATCAAATTATCCGCGGGTGCGTATCAAACTCTGAATTTCAGTCAATTCTATCTTTTTTTTCATTCTTATGCTTGTGGTGGTCACTTTGGTGCAAAACGTACCGCTCTCAAAGTCCTTGAAAGTGGCTTTTATTGGCCTACCCTATTTGAGGATGCATATGCTTTTGCAAATCTTGTGATAGATGTCAACGAACGGGCAATCTAGGTGCTCGAAATCAAATGCCACTCAATCCTATTCTCACTGTCGAGATTTTTGATGTGTGGGGCATTGATTTTATGGGTCCTTTTGTTAATTCGAATGGAAAATTTTATATACTTCTTGCTGTGGATTATGTTTCTAAATGGGTGGAAGCTAAAGCCACCCCTACTAATGATTCTCAAGTTGTTTGTGAGTTTGTGAAGGAATATATTTTCTCTAGACATGGTACACCAAGAGTGGTTATCAGTGATGGAGGCTCGCACTTCAAGAAATCCTTCCATGCTCTCCTCAAGAAGTACAACATTACACACAAGATTGGTACGCCGTATCACCCACAAACTAGTGGGCAAGCTGAAATTTCAAATCGTGAGATTAAGTCCATCCTTGAGAAAACCGTTAATGCTACACGGAAGGATTGGAGTTATAGACTCAACGATGCACTTTGGGCGTATAAGACACCGATTGGTATGTCTCCATATCGGTTGGTTTATGGCAAAGCTTGTCATCTCCCAGTTGAACTTGAGCATAAGGCTTTATGGGCGGTAAAGATGTGCAACATGGAGTATGATAAAGCGGGGAAACATAGGCAACTACAAATTAATGAGCTAGAGGAGATATGTAATGATGCTTACGAGAGTTCTCGTATATATAAGGAAAAGACTAAGCTTTTCCATGACAAGATGATTTCTCGGAAGAATTTTGTTGTGGGACAGAAAGTTCTTTTTATTTCATTCTCGTCTTAAGCTATTTCCTGGTAAGCTACGGTCCAGATGGATTGGACCATATGTTGTTACTAATGTTTATTCTCATGGTGCAGTTGAT
This sequence comes from Papaver armeniacum, assembly GCA_023531295.1. Classification (NCBI taxonomy): domain Eukaryota; kingdom Viridiplantae; phylum Streptophyta; class Magnoliopsida; order Ranunculales; family Papaveraceae; genus Papaver; species Papaver armeniacum. Next base: position 87,318 of record JAJJWW010000300.1, on the reverse strand, counting down.
ATCACTAGTCTTAGAGATGGGACTACTTCTAAGGTCAACGGCCATAGATTGAAGCCATACTATGAAAACATCGCTTATGTGAATGTGGACGAGATAGAGCTTAAAGATTTATTCCCTCTGGAGGAGTAGTAAGGAGAATGCCAAGTCGGGCTGACGACTTTAAACCAAGCGCTAAATGGGAGGCAACCCATAGGTTTTGTATCTTAAACCCTTCTATTTTTGTTTTTTATTGTTTTTATATCATATTTGCATCCCCATGTTTAATTTCATTGAGTCCGGAATCTATTTTAGAAGAAATTATAGACGAATACTTTTTCGTCAGAAAACTTCAGACTGCGCGTAGTTCAGTCCAGAGACCATAACTGTCAGACCGTTTATCGAAACACTGTTCCCTTTTGACACTTTGTAGAAAACACGTAGATGAACAACTTTTGTGAAATGGAGTTTTTCCAAATTCCTTACCAATTTGCACAGTTTTTGCGTTTTATCTGCTGTTACGTCAGAATTCAGAACTTTTCGATTTTACACATTGAGGACAATGTGAAGTTTAAGTGTGGGGGAGTATTTTGCATATAGATTTTTCAATTTCTTTGTATATATTTGAATAAAACCTCCAACTTTTAGAGATTTTAGAGTCACTAGCATACTTCTAGGTATGTTTACATAGAGATTCTCACCGACATAACCGAACTTGGAAGTGTTAGGGAACTACATTCGGATTTCTTACGAATTGGAGTGTTAAGTAATGGATTTAATCATGCCGGTGATACAAATTATGAGCAGAGATAAATGCATTATTAGATTTGCTGATCAATCATTAGTGGAGACTACCCATTTTCATATCAACCAAGGCACCAGACCAAATTTTCTTTGTAGCTGACTAAAGAGCTTTGTGTTGAGTGTGTGTCACCGTACGTTAATTCCGGGTAGAATGGTGAGCTACCCAACCTCCCACCAATAGAAGCACTATTTTTGATCTCTTGAGTGCTAATTTTGTCAATCATAATGGTGACGTCTATAGACGAAAACCACCTTCTTGTAGTTTGATTTGCAGCTAGCACCATTCTCTCTCTCGACAACAACAGATCCATAGAAACACCATCATCATCAACAAGTGGAGCGACATCAAAATTTACAAGGAAAGTTGAAGACGTTTGAGGTTTACAAGCAACAATACAAGGAAGAGCGAAATTTCATATTCAAGTAAAGCAACACATACATGAGCAGATTTTTATATACATGTTCAAGACTTACACATAAAGAGTGGAATTCTATATCTAAGTATGAAGACTTATTACAAGAGCGAAGAAAATCAAAAGATGAGAGTTATTGAAGTTTATGATACGAAGGCATTACAAGTTGTGAAGATCAAAGTGGTAACGTACTTCTTTCATGGCCATGTTAATTTTATTTCATATTTATTGTTTTAGTTGCAATCTCTCTTCAAAAAAAAAAAAAAAAAATTATAAAATGAGATTTGCATTTAGGTTGTTATTTGTTCAATAAGGCCGTGTGGAAGAAAAATATATAAAGAAGTTTCAAGCAACAAGGAAATTGAGGAAAAGAGTATAAATTGTCGAAGTTCTATAAGTTCAAGAGTTTATCATCAACAGCTGAAGACCGAAGACCTAGAAGATGAAGAAGACGAGCCGAGGAAGACGTTTCTATTGGATGATGTGAGAGTGGTGCTTTCATCATTGCAATCGGATGTGAAGGTGGTAAGTACTCTCATCCTTGCTATAATGGTTGATTTCCTTTCGTAGAGATCATCAGAAAAATATCTTTATTTTCCACGATTTTGTGGAGTCTCCAGATTATTCTAAGGTTTCCTTCCCACCATTCAACGTGTGTAGGATTCTCTCTTCATTCCTACCCGCACACATGTGAGACCCATAAAAAGCCGTATTATTGAGTGCAATTATCATAAAATCCTTTTAAGTGAGGCAGAAGTCGAGGCGAAATGCTTATTGATCGCTCCTCAAACACGCATTCTCTCATTATGGTGTGGTTATTTCTCACTCAAGATTTAAGAATGAATATGTTCTTTGGTATTTCTAACTTCTTATTACTAGCATGCAGAAACTCTATGTCCTCATAGCTCTTTGATGCTTGGGAAGCTGGAACGCTTTGAAGTTGGAATAGGTTTTGTGGGTATACCTCTCGTAAGCCCTCGCGAGACTATAACTCGTCCACTAGGGACACCTAGGGGTTTAAAGGCCTCGTTATTCATGCTAAGAGTAACCGTATCCTCGGCGATATGGAGTTGTTGTATTTTAGATAGTTTGCTCGAGGACTAGCAAAAGCCAAGTGTGGGGGAATTTGTTAAGTGCATATTTTGCATATATTTAGTGTCGAATCCATGCTAGTAATTGCTTAGTTTCTTGCAAAATTATTGTATATTACGTTTGTTTTCTTCTTCATTTGTGTTTTGCTAGGTGAATCATCCAAAAGAAGTGAATTTGCATTTAATTGTGCAATAAAAGAAGTTAGCCGCAAGCTGAGAAGGGCCAAAGACCAAGTGGAACTCATCCAAATTGAGGAGTTCTTGCTATCGGTCAAGAGGACGAAAAGACGAAACTAATGGCGAAAGAATTGAGTCATTCCGATGTCCTATGAAGAAATGACGGGCGATTGAAGCGAGTGAAAGTTTCGAAATTTTGTTAAGCCTACAGAATTTTTATAGGCACCCGTAGAGTTTGCTCAGGGCACACCACCTTCTTCTTCAACACGTTTCACAGAAGTTTTTCTTGGCAAGTGATAGTGTTGTTGATCAGCGATAGAAGAGAACGAAGTGACGAATCCAAATTTGTGTTGATGTTGCTTGGCACCGATGTTGTTGCAGATGAGAAAGATAAGAATGATCAAGAGCAAGGAAAGAAGGGAGCTGTGATCGATAGTTGGATGAAGTTCAGAGCTCGAACTGGGCAGAGTCAGGGATTAGTGACGATGATATGCTGCTGTTGTTCAATGGATAGAAAGTCGGCAGTTCAGGGAAGGTTTATGTTCACGATGATTAACGACAGATGAAGTCGATGAAGCTAAGTAATGACGAGAAGATGATGATGACTCTATCATTGATGCTCAGTAATGGAAAGGAACAGCTCGATGGTTTCAGCTGTGATGCGATAAGCTCGAGAGAAGATTGAACATAGTCTGCTGTTATGGATAGATCGATAGAAGATGAAACAGAGTTGTTCTCTGTCGATGGAGCTTAAGAAGGTGGTAGTGATGAAAAGATGTAGATGAGAACATTGATGGCAGTGGAGCTCGAGAATGGCAGGAAGGAGTTTGAGTTCGGTTTGGAATATGATAACGGACGTAATGGTGAAGCTGCTATCGTTGGGTTGCGCCTAACGATCTAGTGAATTCTCGCTATTTGTGACATTTGAGAATGAAAGATGAAGACGTCGTTAACGGGTGGAATGATGATGATTGGTTGCTCGGAGAGGAAGAAAAGAAGCTCAAGTCTCGGTGGGTCGATAAATGCGATTAGCGGAGAATGAATGGTGCCGCCGAGGATATCAGTGCCGCCGCCATTGACGAGCAAGATCGGCTCGAGATGGCAGCGTTGATGTTGCTCACGATGGAGTCCGTAATGGATATGCTTTGGTACGAGTTGGCTACGGAGATGATTAATGAGAATCACTTGAGCTCGTATTGATCGATAAATGAGAAGCTGTGATGCTGTGAGGGTTTATGGGTATATTTACAAGTGCTAATGGAGATTGATAGAAGTGGATGGAAGCTGATGGTTTTCTCGAGTCTGTGATGGTGTACTGATGGGAGATTACGACGGAGTCTGTGGACTTTGTCTTACACAACAGAGGTGGTAAGAATTGTTTCTCGATCTTTGCAGTGACAATGGAGTTCCGAGTTAAGGGAAAGAAAATAAGAAAAGAATTCCCACGGAGAGCCTGGTATACGTGAGATGAATGGCCGACAAAGTAAAACTCAGGGACTTCTATTTTTCACGGAGCAAGAAGTGGTCGTGGGAGTTCACCGAGGAAATTAAAATTCCGTAACTTTATTTTTTCACGGTGGCTTAACTATCCGTGATTCTCGACGTGAAGATAATCCAAAGAGAATTATCGCTCACGGTGATGTTTCGTCCGAGGGAAATATGGGTAGAATGGAACTATGCCTGTCAGTTCCACGGAACTGACAGGCCAATCACAAGCTATTGGAGTTTTTGGGCTGGGCTTTACTCAGGTTTTATGCGAGACCCAATTAGTTGGGGTATAATTCTTTCACGGCCAGACTTTGGCACTCATTTGTTTTAGGATTTCGGCTAGTTTTGGCAACCAAGTTCGCACGGGATTCGGCACGGGCGCAATAATAACTTGGAGACCTATATAAGAAAATCTTCTAATATTTTTTTTTGGGAGATATCTTATAATCTTTTATCAAGTTTTGGAGAGGAGAACTCAAGAGAAGAAAAGCTAGGGTTTGGAGCTATTTCCATCACCGTAACTATTTCTTTACTATTTTTTCATATGAAACTCATGGGTTTTGTTAGTACCATGAGTAGCTAAACTTCTTAGTGATTGGGGATGAATTCTAAGTTCTAGACATGATTTTGAGTTATTATATAAATCTATTTTGAAGTTCTTCACGTGATTATTGATTGTTTATACTAATTAGAATATTTATGATTGATTGATAGATTGTTTAGGTGGCCAACTGAATTAATTTGTTGATTCAATCAAATGCTAGTATTGAGTTAGGAGATAAGTAATAGTCGAATAATTCATACAAAAGTAGAGAACACAAGACCTTGCAGAGGGATTCTTTGTAGTGATTGTGTGTATAAACAACACTAGAAAGTGGACCTTGAGCTAAGAGTCTAACTACTAGGATCAATCTATAATTCACAAAAGATAAAGCATTCGTAAAAATTACACCTTGAGTGAGCTACTACTAGGTGGTTTCGAAGAATAGAATCTGGTATTGGAGAGCTTCCGTACCCAGTGATTTAAGGAATTTAGGGGATAGCACTGAGCTAGTTGTTATTCCACGATTGGTAATAATCTGTGATTAATTGTATTAATGGATGAAAATAATAACTTGATGACGGTTTAGTAACGAAGAAGGATTCCCTGATCATATTTCTCTCCATTGCTTGCGAACTTTATTACTTTCAATTGTTTTGTTATTTACTTTGTTCTAAAATCAAAACAAACCCCCATTGTGACACTTTTTGACAACTAAATCTCCCCGCTTCTTCGTGGGGAACGAACTTGACTTCCATTATATTATTTTTAATTGAGTGGAAATAAGATATTAATTTGATTGCACCTACGACACGCATCAGTCAAGCACAAGTGTTTGTTTTACTTTCCTTGTCAGTATAACAATTGCTCTTACGGTATCTATATATACTATTGAATCTTTCTCAAAATTATTCATTTTCCTCCTTATAATGTATATCCTTGCATGGTATCGATAGGTTTTCGACCTAATTAAACATTTCTTCATCAAATCAATATCAATTCAATATCAATTTTTACTTCTTTTAAATTTAACATCAAATCAACTCAATATCGATTCTCCTCTCCATTATTATTTCTTTTTCGTTATCAATTTCAAGATTTTGTTGATTTCGGATATACTTTTCTCTCGCATTTTTACTTCAGTTTCATGTTAAAATAATTGATTCCAACAACAGAAGAAAGTCTCATAACAATAACAATAATTTTCACAACAATTTCAGTCAACATCTAAGGGGAACAACATTCAATCCTTCCGCTACATCTTCTTCCAACTCTTGTAGTTCCCCTCTGAATTTTTCATTATTTAGTAATATCAACAATTATGTGCGTATGAAACTCGATTGTACCAATTATCTTATGTGGAAAGCTCAGCTCGAATTTATATTTATCCCCGACGATCTTTTTTGTTACGTGGATTGGGAAATACAAGAACCACCAAGACAAATCTTTATTGATGGAGTTTCTGTGTCTAATCCTGAGTGGATCTACTAGCGTAAGCTTGATCAGTTTTTAGTTAGTTGTTTGAAAGTTACCTTCACAAAGTATGTCTCTGGTGATGCTCTTGGTTTATCTTATGCTAAGAAGATTTGGTTATTTCCTCAAACAAGCTTCAAGGGTCAGTTCTTTGCTAGAATATATATATGTTACGCAATCATCTGAGTAACATTTGAAAGGGGAATTTGACGATTCTTGGTTATCTTTATACCAGCAATACCATTACTGATTTACTTTCTACTATTGGTGAACAAGTAACTGAATCATATCTTCTTATATATATTCCAAATGGTTTAAGAAAATCATATAACAATTTTGTGACTTCTGCTCAAAATCGTAAGACATGGTTCACTTGTGCTGAAATCAAACCTAAATATTTCTAAGTCAAAGCAGTGGTTAATTGATCAAGCGCAAGATAATTCGATGATTTTTTATTCTCAACATCCATATGCTTTTTATGGTCATGGTGTCAATAATTCTAGTGGTGGTGATGGTAAACCTAAGTATAAATCTAATAATTAGAATGATTCTGATTTCAAGAACATTCACTATCAATTTGGCTCTGCTTTTGGTGTTAATTCTTCAAATTTCAAGAATGACCAATTTTATTCTAGATCTGCATCTGGTAATTCTGGTGGTACTTTTGGTGGTTCTAGTACTGTAAAACCTGTTATTGACTACTCCAAAGTTGAGTGTCAAATTTATTTGTAGAAGATTTGGTCATTTTTCAAATAGGTGTTGTTATAGATATGCACCTAATAAAAAGACTACTTCACTTTCTTCACATGTGGCTTATCTTGAAAATGCCTTTTCAAGTCTCAGTGTTGAATATTCTTCTACTTCATGTGACGATACTTCTTCTGGTACTCTTTGTCTTTTAGACTCGGTTATCACTACATACATGACTAGAGTTCAAATATATTGCAGCATACTTATTCGTATACTAGCAGTGTCAAGTTGGTGGTTGGAAATGGTAAGTCCTTATCAATCTCTTCTACTGATGGAACTGTTTTATCCATACTTATTGATATTCTTAAGATCAATTAAGTGTTATTAGTGCCAGAGATCAAACACAATTTATCATCTGTTGATAGATTTATTAAGGACAAAAAATGTTACTTCAGGTTTGATCCATTTGGATATGAAATTAGAGATTTACATAGCACCATTCTCTTGGATCGGGGTGACATGATAAACAATCTTTATCCACTACAACTTGCCTTCATCTAATAATTCTCACTATTCTGTAGATGCTTCTTTATTTGCATCCTCTAACACTTGGCATGATATATTGGGACATCCATATATAAAGATTTTTCAACTCTTGCATAATGCTAAGCATATCATGATCAATTCTGCATTATCCTCTTTTTTCTATGATTCTTGTCAATTTGTTAAAAGAAAAACACTTCCAATTTCTCATTCACGATCTCAGTCTTTTAAACCTTTATCTTTAATCCACTGTGATGTCACGGGTCCATATCCTGTTGATTCTTGTTAGGATATAGAAATTACATTGTTTCTATAGATGATTTCAGTAGATATCATTGGATTTATCCAATGTATCTCAAATATGATGCCAACGAGTATTTCTGTCATTTCAAATCTCTTACTGGAAATTTATTTTCTACTAAGATTATTTCTTTTTAAACTGATGGTACTTCTGAATTAGTCCACGATCTATTAAAGAATTTCTTGAATCAAATGACATTCGAATTCGGGTTTCTTGTCTCAAAACCCCTGAGCACAATGGTCTCTCTGAACGAAGGCATCAAAGATTACTGAAATAGAAAACACTCATTTGTTAAGAGTTTCTTGTCCTAACGAATTTTGGTATGATGCATTTCTTACAGCTACTTTTGTTATTACTAGAACTCCCACTAAAGGTTTGGATTCTAAATCACCATTTGAAGTTTTGTTTCACTCCTTTCCTGATTATTTTACTCTCGGAACTTTTGGTTGTATTTGTTATCCTTTTTTAGGTCTTTCTATAGTTGATAAACTCTCTTTCCAAAATCTGTAAGGTATGTATTTATTGGCTATAGTCCCTTACATAAGGGTTATAAGTGTTATAATCATATTTGTTAGATCAATGCCTCTAATTGAACCCACAAGTTTTTCTATCTCAAGCTTGTTGTCAATATCAGTTGATCAAAACTATATCTTGATTTCTAATCTACCACAGTCAAGTTTTGGACTAGGATTAGAATTATGTAGTTGAGTATCACACATTACTGAACAACCCTAGAAGATTGAAGACTGGAGATCAAACAAAGACATACGAGGACTTCATCAACAAAGGTATGTGGTGACTGATTTCATTTGAAACTTTTATTCAATTCTACCTTTCTAATCTATCGAAACAAGTGCTCGCTGATGAGTGCCAAATATTGCATATTTCTACACCTCTTTATTGGCATTTAACTCATCTTTTGTGCTTTAAAATCATATATTATCCCAAATTCTGTATTTTCTTTGTTTTCAAGAATAAATACTTGTACTAATTAATTTTTTGTTTTTAGGTAGTAAATAAAGCTTGGATGAATTGAGGAGCCAAAAGAGCAGAAATTTGGAGGCTAGTGACTATGGAAGAGAAGTTGCAACCCGCTTGCGCATCAGTTGCAACCCGACAAGTAGCAACCCGGTTACAAAGATATGGGCCTGAGCTATATAGGATCCTACCCATGACCCGAATCCAAGCCCGCTCCATCCTGAGCCGTGAGATTTGATCTATCAGCTGCATCCAACGGTCTCTTCAAGCCGTGCATCAACATTTTTTGCGCCGCCATACATAATAGCCACCTCCATCTTCACCTAACCGAGCAACCAAACACTCCTCTCATCTTTTCTATCTTTCTCTCCCGACAAAACCGAGCTCGCCGCTCTCCACCAATTTCTCGTAGCCCTCATCTTCTTCCCGATCGCCTCTCGGAAAGCCCACCAAAGACAGCTGCCTTCACCATCTCTAGCTCTAGCTATCTCCACCACAGCTTCTCCCAAATCCCTATAAGCCGAGCTCGAGATAGATGGAGTTAGGTTTCCCCAACATCGCATTAATGAAGTTGCAGAGCCTAATTGGAAGAGGGGACAATCAATTCGATTTATTGGGTTTGTAGGTATGCATTCAATTCGATTATTAGGGTTAGAGAAGAAATTCTAGGTATAAATAGAATTGTTTTCTCGTGTAAGAGCTCTCTGAATTTTTAGGGTTTACTTTGTTAGAATAATTGTGTTTTAATTACTGTTATCATGTTCTAATTCACTTTGCTAGGGTGTAGATGAAACCCCTAATTTGATGTTAAGTTAACCAATCTTTTGTTGTTGTTCTTGCTGTGTTGTATTGCTTAGGATTGGTAGTTAACTCTATAACCAAACTAACCTCGTGATCCGGGCCGCACTGGACGCCATTTCTTGAGCCGTGTCCGCGTCCGACGCTACTGGGACGCTCGACGCCGACGCGACGACGCTGATGCTAAAATATGCACTGGGACGCTGCAATATTGGCCTCGTGTCCGCGTCAGTGTCTTGTCGTGTCCGCGTCGCCGCGTCCGCGTCCGTGCAACCCAGCCTGTGATCAATTGTACTGTAAGAAGACAGTTGATACTAGGGGTGAGTGAGGGGAGTTGGTTAATATAACATCCACCTGAGACCTTGAAGGGAAGGTACAAGAACATAATTTGAGTCGAATTGCCTTAGCATAGGGTTAGAAGGTGAATTCAATCACCCTAGTGCTCTCTAGCAATTGTTTACAATCTATCTTGCATACTTTCTGCTTTAGAACTACAATCACAACTATATCTTGTCGTATAGACACCAAAACAACCACCTTTGAGTTACTTATGCTTTGAATCAGTTTAGTTAGACCAAAGAATTAGTTTTACACCATCCAAGTCTCTCGGGATCGACATGTGCTTGCCCCGTGTTACTTGTCGACACACTGCACTTGCAGTTTATAATTGTAGGCATCTTTCTCAGCCTACCAAGTTTTTTAAGCCGCCGCCGGAATTCGCCATGTGTAGTTGATTTAGGGGTTCGCTTCTACCGATTTTCGCCACCCGTATATATATGTGCTTTGAATTTTTGTTTTTAGTCATTATTAGTGTAACTTAGTTGTTAACCATCTATCTGTAAATTGCATTTTAGTCTTGCATTGTTAGTTGTAACTCTTTCAATCTTTCCATTTGTATAAACTGCATCGTATATTTAGGTTAGCTGGTTTAAAGTAATTTGCATCTATAGTCATTAATATTCTGTAGCTTTCAGAGTGCTGTAATTTTGTAGCTTCCTGTCACATCTTCTTCCTGATTAGTTAAAGCTACTTTAACTCAATTCCATCTGTAACTTAGTAGCATCTTAAATATGTAGCTTTTGCATTCTGTCATTTCATTTGGAAACTGCATTCCCGCATCTTTATATGTCTTGCATTCCTGCATCTGCTAATCATAATTCTAGAGTACCATCATCTTGTAAACCAGTTAGTTATTTACTTCTTTTGTTATAGTATAACATAGAGTAGTCCATTTAAATTGTATCTTAAAACTGTCTTTGTATCATCCTTTTGCTCATATAGCTTTTATCTTAGCTCTTTAGTGTTAGCTGTAACTTTTATCATTCCTTTCTCACCCGCATCTTTACTTTTGTAATTTGTCCTGTTTCGCCTTAACTTAGTTATTTCAACCATCTCGCATATATTGTTGTTGCACTGTATCATAATCCCGAAAGAAAAAAAGAATCCTTAGCATATTTGTTAGTTCCCCTTTTGTTTCTTTCTCAGTTCATTGGTTTGCACATACTGTAGCTTAATAGTTTACTACAATTATGTAGCTTAGATCGTAACCTGTTAGTTTGTCCATTATCATAACCTCAAACTTCTTAGATAATCTGTAAATGTGCATTTGTTACTACCTGCTACTCAAAATATTTCATCACCCTGTAAAATTCAGTTTCATTCCTACAAATCATTTTGCAAAGTTCTGGAATTTTCAGTGCTTGAGCCCTTGTTTTCTTCACATATACCATTCTGGGAGCTGAAGCTTGCTGTTGAGTTACAGGTACCTATGTTGCTTTACAAATCAAAGAAAAGGAAGAAACGGATCAACCGAGCCAGTTTATCGGTCTTCTCCCTATGTCGTGCTGGAGGTGCCTGCGAAACTAAAACACAAGCTAAGGAATAGCAGAGAAGGAGCAGCAGAACACAATTTGTGGAAGTGCCTAAACCCGATTTATATCGACGGTATCACTCTCTAACCTTGCTATGATTGATGAATGTGTGTATGATCTACCATGTCTGCGTGCTAAACAAGTGCTTCACATAGCCCTTATCAGTCCCTGCAATATATGGTATTCATCTGCGTGATTCTCTGATATCTGAAATACGTATTTGCTAGCTGAAATTGCTATGTCATTGTGCTGAACTATATCAGTTTGTGCATATGTGTGAATCTGTTACCACGTCCATGAGCTTTGCCTTAATGGTTTGCGCATTGCTGCTTTGCTGATCAGCACATCACCTCGAATCTGTATGCACAATTTCAAGAACTAGTTTTTGAATTCCCATAAGCTTAATCCTGAGGAAGTTGGGTTACATTTTCACTGGTTGGACACGCCATCTCTGTATGTGCACCTGTGGTACTTTTGCATGATAAACTAGCTACCTTGATGAGTATTCCTCAATCCTGCAACATCTGGAATTTTTGCTTGATTCTGTGACACTAGAGTAAAATTTGTGTTAGTTGAAACTTGTGCTTTTGTGTGTTCTGTGCACTAAAACTGACTGAATAATCAGTTTACTATTTCACTGTGACTACTTGGCTTCAACAAAGCCTGTGCATGGTTCCACCCCAATAACCTGTTGATCTTGTGATATTTGAGTCAGAACTTGGTTAGCCAAGTTTGCTGTTAACTAAGTTTGTTGAACTATCGGCCCTGCACCTTTATGCATGATCTGTGAAATTTGAGGTTAGTCAAACCTGTTGATAACCTGTGTTGAATACTAGGCCTTGTTCACCTGCCAAACTCCATTGTGTGATGTATCTTCTTAATTTTGCAACTCTGTAACATGCCAAGCATGTTGTTTATCACAATCACACAAAGACATGCTTCACCTTGAGTGAGCATAATCTAGCTGCCCTGAAAACTGTGCACATAATCTGTTATTTGGTCAACCTGCCAAACAAATCTCTGTTGTGCAAATTCCTAACATCAAGAGTCTTCAGTTCTGAGTGTTAAAGGTTTAGCCTGTGACCCTGTTGAATGTGTTGGTTGGCCAAGTTGTTGTAGCCAAGCAGATCTTTGCATACGATCTGAATCTGCGACCTGCTAAAATTGTTTGATTGGCTGTGCGAATGTTTAACATGCTTGATGTGCTAGCTAGGCTATGATTGTGTCTTTTAGAGACCAAACAAATCGACTAGTTAGAATCCTCCCAGAAGATATTGTTGACATACCCAGCTCTTCAATAGAAAGCCCATACCAATCTGAGACAATGGGTGATGAATCAACCAAACCCGTAGTCTCAAGGACTACATGTACCCCACTAGGGAAAGTCAGCCCTCTTGCATAATTCTACCATCTGATGCTAGTCAGTTTGAACCAAAAGCAAGCACAATTCACATGTTTCCCGTGTTTATAGGGGTTAATGCTGAAAACCCCTATCACCATGTTAGAGACTTTGAAGATATCTGTGGGACTCTACGTTTTACCCAAATGACTAAGAGTCCCTCAAGCTGAGATTGTTCCCTTTCTCTTTGAAAGAAAAATCCAAGTCATGGCTTCATGCCCTACAACCACAGTCCATTAGAACATGGGATGATCTCACAAAAGAATTTTTCAAAAGTTTTTCCCCAACCATAAGATCACGACAATTCGCCAAAGTCTAAATGGTTTTGTGCAATTAGAAGAAGAGACTCTAGCAAAATATTTGGAGAGATTCAATGAATTATTGCTCCAATGTCCCCACCATGGTTTTGAAAAATGGAGACTTGTGCAAATTTTGTATGAAGGCCTAGATGTCAGGACCCGAACCACAGTTGAGTCAATGTGCAATGGTGCATTTATTGACAAAAGTGCTGATGAGTCTTGGAATTTTTTAATCGAAGTCGCTGAAAAGACTCAGCAGTGGGAGTCCATCCGTGAACCTAAAAGGACTACCCCTGTAGCTAATGTTCATAGAATTGAGTCTGACTTTGAGGGAAATGCAAAGATGGCATCTTTGGCTAGGAGAATAGAAGTACTAGAGTTGCAGAAGAATGTGAAAGCTAGTGCCCCTACTCTCCGTGACCAAATTGAAATGGCCACTTGTGCCGCATGCCATAGTTCAGACCACTTAGTGGACAGTTGTCCAGACCTACATGCATTTCAAGAGTCTAAAACCGAGCAAGCCAATGCATTGTACCATAGGCAAGAGAACAACCCTTATTCTCAGACCTACAACCCAGGAGGAGGAATCACCCTAACTTCTCATGGTTTAAAGGTCCTGTACAAGGGGGAACAACAAATAATAACCAAGGATACTCATATCCTAGAAACCCTCAAGTACAACCACACACACAATACCCTGTAGAGAAAAAGCCTAGCTTTGAAGATAATGTCGGCCATGACCAAAATCTTTTACAACTTCAAAGACCACCGACCAACGTTTCACAAGTCTAGAACTTAAAATGGGTCAAATTTGTGATGCATTGAATGAGAGAGAAAAAGGTAAACTCCCTAGTCAGCCCCAACAAAATCCAAAGAATGTATTTCAGGCAGGTACTTCAACTTGCAATGAAACTTCACATAGTCATATGAATGTTGTCACCACTCTTCGTAGTGGTAAAGTTGTTGAGAACAATGTAGGTGTACCACAGTCAAGAGAGTCTAAATCAGACTCACCAGTATACACAACACCACAGAAAACATCTACTGTAGAAAATGGATCTGAGCATGTTGATAAATCTAAAAGTCCTACTGATATAGATGTTTCTTTGCCATGTCATGTGCCTATTGCTCCATTCCCACAAAGGTTGGTGCAGAAAGGGGGTAACCAGTACAACGATATTTTGGAAATGTTCAAACGAGTTAAATAAACATTCCATTTCTCGAAGCAATCAGGCATATACCCACCTATGCTAAGTTTTTGAAGGATTTGTGCACACAAAAGCGAAAGCATCATGTGCATAAGCGTGCCTTTCTCACTGAGCAGGTGAGCTCAATAATTCAAAGAAAGATTCCAACTAAGTTTAGAGACCCAGGTAGTCCAACAATTACATGCACCATAGGTGACCATGTGGTCGAAAAGGCGCTACTAGACTTGGGAGAAAGTGTGAATCTATTGCCATACTCTGTGTATGTGCAGCTGGGTCTTGGGGAGCTGAAACACACTCCTATTACGCTACAATTAGTGGACAGATCTGTGAAAATCCCTCGTGGCATTGTTGAAGATGTGTTAATCAAGGTTGATAAATTTTTCTTTCATGTGGACTTCATCGTCTTAGATACTCAACCTGTGCAAAACCCAGATAATCACATTCCTGTTATTTTAGGACGTCCTTTCCTGGCGACGTCCAATGCTATCATAAATTGTCGTAATGGAGTGTTGAAATTATCTTTTGGTAACATGACCGTAGAACTGAAAGTTTTTAACACTAGTCAACAACCCATTGATTGTGATGATACTGATTTACATGAGATTAACATGATTGAGAGTCTGATCCAAGACTCATTGCCTGACATTTTGTCAGTGGACCCTTTGCAAGCATGTTTAGATAACTTTGACTTAGATCTCTTTGAGTCTAAGTACATTGGTGAAATTCACTCTTTGCTTGAATCTGTTCCACCCATGGATATTGCTAAATGGCAGACTGCAGTGGAACCACTTCCACTCTCTGATTCCAAATCTGCCTCACCTCTTGATGAACCACCTAAGATTGATTTGAAACCACTACCTGATACTTTGAAGTATGCTTTCTTAGGTCCTTCTGATACTTTACCTGTGATTATTGCATCATGTTTAGACACAGAACAGGACAGTCAACTTTTAGAAGTGCTTAAAGAACATAAAGAAGCCTTAGGTTGGACCATCTCAGATCTTAAAGGTATAAGTCCCACAATTTGCATGCATCACATAAATCTTGAAGAAAATACTAAACCATCTAGGGAAATGCAAAGGAGACTTAACCCCAATATGAGAGATGTTGTTAAAGGTGAGATTTTGAAATTGCTTGATGCGGGTATCATTTACCCAGTTCCAGATAGCCAGTGGGTCAGTCCCATTCAAGTGGTACCCAAAAAGTCTGGCATTACTGTAGTTCAAAATGAAATGAATGAACTTGTCCCCACCCGTGTGACCACAGGGTGGCGAGTTTGTATTTACTATGGAAAACTGAATACAATAACAAAGAAAGACCATTTTCCCCTTCCCTTCATTGACCAAATGCTAGAAAGGTTGTCGAGACATAGTCACTATTGTTTCTTAAATGGCTATTCGGGATACAACCAAATTCACATAGCACCCGAAGACCAACAAAAGACCATATTTACCTGTCCTTATGGAACATTTGCTTATCTTCGTATGCCTTTTGGGTTGTGTAATGCACCCGCTACTTTTCAACGTTGCATGATGAGCATATTTTCTGACATGGTAGATAAATTTCTTGAAATTTTCATGGATGATTTTTCTGTCTTTGGGTCTTCTTTTGATGAATGTTTGCATCATCTTACTCGTGTGCTGATTCGGTGTAAGGAAAATAATTTGGTTTTGAATTGGGAAAAATGTCATTTCATGGTTAACTCAGGCATTGTTCTAGGGCATATCATCTCGGAAAAAGGCATAGAAGTAGATAAAGCCAAGGTTGATCTCATTCAACACTTGCCTCAACCTCGTTCTGTGAGGGACATAAGATCATTCTTAGGCCATGCGGGTTTTTACCGCGATTCATCAAAGACTTTAGTAAAATTTCAAGACCTTTGTGTAATCTTCTTGCAAAAGATGTTGCATTTGTCTTTGATGATGCTTGTAAGGAAGCATGGGAGCAATTGAAGGCTCTCCTTACATCTGCCCCTATAGTCAGACCACCCGACTGGACCTTACCATTTGAAATTATGTGTGACGCGTCTGACTATGCTGTAGGAGCTGTTTTAGGTCAGCGAGTAGACAAACTCCCTTATATGATCTACTATGCTAGTAAAACACTTAATTATGCTCAACTGAATTATTCAACAACTGAGAAAGAATTGCTAGCTGTTGTGTTTGCATTGGATAAATTTAGATCTTATTTGATAGGATCTAAAGTCATCATATATTATGACCATGCTGCATTAAAATATCTTTTGTCTAAAAAAGATGCTAAGGCTCGTCTAATTCGATGGATACTCTTGTTACAAGAGTTCAACCTCGAAATTCGAGATAAGAAAGGGTCAGAAAATGTTGTTGCTGATCACTTGTCTAGGTTGAATGTTGAATCTGTTGATGAATCCGTGCTTATTAGAGAATCATTCCCTGATGAACAATTGATGCTTGTGTCTGAAATGTCGTGGTTTGCTGATATCGTGAACTACCTTGTCACGGGTAGAATGCCTTTGCATTGGTCTAAACAAGACCGTTCTAAGTTCTTGGCTGAAGTTAAACATTTCCTTTGGGATGACCCATATCTGTTTAACTACTGCCAAGACCAAATCATTAGGAGATGTGTCCCCAATTCTGAACAAAGGGATGTCATCTCTTTCTGTCATGACCATGCATGTGGAGGCCACTTTAGTGCCAAGAAAACTGCTGCAAAGATCTTGCAGAGTGGTTTTTATTGGCCAACATTGTTTAAGGATAGCCATGCTTTTTGTGTTGCTTGTGACCGATGCCAGAAATTAGGAAGTATCTCTAAAAGAAACATGATGCCCTTACAACCCATTTTGATTGTTGAGCTGTTTGATGTGTGGGGTATTGATTTCATGGGTCCATTTCCTAACTCTGAAGGTAAGTTGTACATTCTTGTTGATGTTGATTATGTCTCTAAGTGGGTAGAAGCCATTGCATCCAAAACAAATGATCATAAAGTTGTTCTTTCTTTTCTTAAAGAAAACATTTTCTCCCGCTTTGGAACACCTAGAGCAATAATCAGTGATGGAGGTAGTCATTTTTGCAATAGACCTTTTGAATCACTTGTGCGCAAGTATGGAATCACTCATAAGGTAGCAACACCTTACCATCCTCAGACCAGTGGCCAAGTAGAAGTTTCTAATAGGGAAATTAAGCATATTCTTGAGAAGACTGTTAATCCTTCTAGGAAAGATTGGTCTTTACGTTTAAATGATGATTTGTGGGCCTATAGAACTGCATACAAGACTCCCATTGGCATGTCCCCTTTACAGACTTGTGTACGGTAAAGCTTGTCATCTACCCGTAGAGTTAGAACATCGTGCATATTGGGTCAGAAAGAAACTGAACTTTGATCTTGATAAGGTCTGGCACCCAAAGGAAACTTCAACTCAATGAGTTAGAAGAATTAAGAAATGATGTATATGATAGTGCCAAAATGTACAAACAAAGAATGAAAGTGTTTCATGACAAGCACATTTTGCGCAAGTCTTTCACACCTGGTCAAAAAGTTTTATTGTACAACACTCGTTTGCATTTGTTTCCAGGAAAGTTACGTTCTCGATGGTCAGGTCCATTCTTGGTACGTACTGTTTTCCCCCATGGAGCTGTTGAAATCGAAAACCCAGCAAACAAGAACATCTTCAAGGTCAATGGTCAGAGATTGAAACCATTTCTGGAGCATCTTCCACCAGAAGTTGAGACCGTAGACTTGGAAGACCCCATCTATGTGTACTAAACTAGTTTACTTGTGTACATACATATGGACTAAAAATCCATTCTCTTTCTTTCCCTTTTCCTTTTCCTTTTTTTTTTAATGTGTGCTAACCAAAATTTTTGTCTTGCGCTCTTGTTGTTTGCTTTCAAAGCATTCATCCTCTATGGTTTAGCACCATCCTTGTGCATCCGGTAATCTCTTCCCTTTTCTCTTCTCAACATAGTTCTCATGGTATGTGACTGTTTAAATTCTTTTCATCTGTTGACACATTGAGAACAATGTTTGATTTAGGTTTGGGGGTGTGTTTTGCATATATAGTTTTTAGTCTTGTATTTAAAAAAAAAAAAATTATTCAAAACTCTTTGTAAATATGTACATAAAAAATCTCCAACTTTTAGAGATCTTAGAGTCACTAGCATGCTTCTAGCTATGTTTACATAGAGAGTCCTTGACCAAATAACCGAACTTGGAAGTACTTTGGAGAACACAATCGGGTTTCTTAGTTGATTAGAGCGTTAAAGTTGGATTTAACCATGCCGGAGGGCGAATTAGGTGTTGCAAAGATATTTGGTAGTAGAATTGTGATCACCCATAGTGGAGACTACCCATTTTTACATCAAGCGAGGCACCGACCTTCAATTTTTGTGACTTTCTAGAAAATCTTTTAGAGTGTGTGTCACCATACGTCAACTCCTGGTAGGAATGGTGAGCTACCCAACTTCGCACCACTTTCAGCACTATTTTTGATATCTTGAGTGCTAATTTTGTCAATCATGAGGGTGACGTTTAAAGATGAAAACTCCTTCTTGTAGTTCGATTTGTAGTTAGCATCACTCTCTCACTCTCAACAACATCAACAGATCCATAGAAACACATCATCGCCAAATGGCGGAGCAACGTCGAAATATTTGAAGAAAAGTTGAAATAGTCCAAGGTTTATATGCAACAATTCAAGGAAAAGAAAAAATCTTATTCAAGTGAAGATATAGTATAAAAAGCAGAATTATATACACTAGTGAAGACTTATTTTACAAGAGCAAAGAAAAGAAAATAAGATGAGAATTAGTGAAGTTTATGAAATCAAGACAATACAAGTTGTGAAGATTTGAGTGATAAAGTCCTTCATCCATGGAGTTAGTAGTTTCATTGTTTTTGTTGTTATTTTCATTTCATAAGTTAAAAAAAAAAAAAAAAAAAAAAAAAAAAAATATTGTAGTTTATTTTCCTAGTTTAGTTTTGATACCACCATGGTAAAGAAGAAGAAATCAAGAAGAAAATTCCAAGCAACAAGGAAATTGAAAAGAAAAGTTACAAATTGTCAAGTTTTTGCGAAGTTCAGAAGTTTATCATCAACAGTTGAAGACCGAAGACCGAATATTGAATACATTTCTATGGATGTTGTGAGAGTGGTGTTAATTGCCGATCGGATGTGAAGGTAAGTGAGTACTCCCATCCTTGTTAATGGTTGATTTCCTTTCTTAGAGATCAGCAGAAAAAGATTCTTTTTGTCCACAATTTTGTGGAGTCTCCAGAAATTATTTCGGAAGATTATCCTTCTCACCTTCAACGTGTGCGGGATTTCTCTCTTTATTCCTGCCTGCACACATGAGAGACTAAAAAAGCGGTCTTTTTGAGTGCAATTATCATAAAACCCTATTGGTGAGGCAGAAGTCGAGGCTTGTGATCACTCTCGAATCCGAATTCTTTCATATGGTATGGTTATTTCTCGCTCTACTCTTAAGGATGAGAATGCGTTCTTTGATAGTTCTAACTTCGTGTTACTAGCTTGTAGAAACTCTATTTCCTCATAGCTCCTTGGATGCTTGAGACTCTTTTACGCTCTAAAGTTGGAGAAGGTTTTGTGGGTACACCTCTGGTAAACCCTCACGAGACTACAACTCGTCCACTAGGGACACCTAGGGGTTTAAAGGCTTAGTGCATATGCTAAATGCATTCGAGAGACCAGCGACAGTGGTATAGTTAAGATTTCTTAATTTCTGTTTCACTTGAGGACAAGTAAAATTCAGGTTTGGGGGTATTTGATGAGTGCCAAATATTGCATATTTCTACACCTCTTTATTGGCATTTAACTCATCTTTTGTGCTTTAAAATCATATATTATCCCAAATTCTATATTTTCTTTGTTTTCAAGAATAAATACTTGTACTAATTAATTTTGTGTTTTTAGGTTGTAAATAAAGCTTGGATGAATTGAGGAGCCAAAAGAGCAGAAATTTGGAGGCTAGTGACTATGGAAGAGAAGTTTCAACCCGCTTGCACATCAGTTGCAACCCGACAAGTAGCAACCCGGTTACAAAGATATGGGCCTGAGCTATCTAGGATCCTACCTATGACCCGAATCCAAGCCCGCTCCATCCTGAGCCGTGAGATTTGATCTATCAGCTGCATCCAACGGTCTCTTCAAGCCGTGCATCAACATTTGCTGCGCCTGCCTTACATCATAGCCACCTCCCTCTTCACCTAACCGAGCAACCAAACACTCCTCTCATCTTTTCTATCTTTCTCTCCCGACAAAACCAGAGCTCGCCTCTTCCCTTCCCCGACCAATTTCTCAGAGCCCTCATCTTCTTCCCCGACCGCCTCTGAGCAGCCACCAGCACAGCCGCCTTCACCATCTCTAGCTCTAGCTATCTCCACCACAGCTTCTCCCAAATCCCTATAAGCTGAGCTCGAGATAGATGGAGTTAGGGTTTCCCCAACATCGCATTAATGAAGTTGCAGAGCCGAATTGGAAGAGGGGACGATCAATTCGGACGATTGGGTTTGTAGGGTATGCATTCAATTCGATTATTAGGGTTAGAGAAGAAATTCTAGGTATAAATAGAATTGTTTTCTGTGTAAGAGCTCTCTGAATTTTTAGGGTTTACTTTGTTAGAATAATTGTGTTTTAATTACTGTTATCATGTTCTAATTCACTTTGCTAGGGTGTAGATGAAACCCCTAATTTGATGTTAAGTTAATCAATCTCTTGTTGTTGTTCTTGCTGTGTTGTATTGCTTAGGATTGGTAGTTAACTGTATAACCAAACTAACATGTGATCAATTGTACTGTAAGAAGATAGTTGATACTAGGGGTGAGTGAGGGGAGTTGGTTAATAAAACATCCACCTGAGACCTTCAAGGGAAGGTACAAGAACATAATTTGAGTCGAATTGCCTTAGCATAGGGTTAGAAGGTGAATTCAATCACCCTAGTGCTCTCTAGCAATTGTTTACAATCTATCTTGCATACTTTCTGCCTTAGAACTACAATCACAACTATATCTTGTCGTATCGACACCAAAACAACCACCTTTGAGTTACTTATGCTTTGAATCAGTTTAGTTAGACCAAAGAATTAGTTTTACACCCTCCAAGTCTCTGTGGATCGACCTGTGCTTTCCCTGTGTTGCTTGTCGACACTGTGCACTTGCAGTTTACAATTGTAGGCATCTTTCTCAGCCTACCACTCGCTCTATGGAACAATTCCTATGACGATAAACATACATTTATGCATGGACTCAACGATATTTGAACCAATACTTTAATAATAATGACCTTTATCCATGGAAAGGTCTTATGTTGTAGTGAATGAGCATATTAATCCAACGAGCCAAGACTCAATTCTGAGTTATAACAAAGAAGTTATGATTGATTTATTAAAGCAACACTTAACAAGTGTTGCATTTCGTGAATAGGAAACAAGCTTGATTAACCGCTTGTAACGATTTACTGGATTCTGAGCGTGAAAACATGACTAGATGCCTTTTTCCAGTCAAGTTTTTGATGTTTTCTTGTCTAGGCAAGATGGTTATTCTTCCATACACAATTGGTGACCATATTAAAGTGTATATGATGTTTTAAACTCCTTGCTAAGTTGAATTGTAATTTATTTTACAAAAATTCAATTATGCTAAAGTAATTATTTATTCAAGAGTTTTAACTTAGGAAAGACTCTCAAAATAAGGAGAGTCTTAGAAAAGGAAAATAGCTCACGAAATTATTTGGGGGTCAATCAACCATTCACTATAATTAAAGGGTTCATGTAAGCTACAAAAATTATCCCTTGGAAAATTGGTGTAAGCTTCATAAGGTTGTTTTCCACTACTTATGTTCTTAGTGAACAAGATTGAGACATAAAGGTCTTTGCCTTGGGGATCTCAAATACGAGTCGGTAATAATATCTTTGATAGTTACGCAACTTTTAATCCAGGTTAATCAATAATTATTGTCTATTATAAGGTCCTTCTCTTCGATAGAAGGCCATTCAAGAATTGTCGATCGTAAACCTTGTTTGATAGATTTCAATCCACAATCGTATACCGACATTAGTTGATCGAAATCTCAAGAAATAAAACTTAATTAAGGTGTCTCATAAATTCCTTAAGATATTTTAACAAGATATCTTTGTATTTATTCTAGTTGTTCTTGTTTTAGAATAATTAGGTATCCCTACAACTTTTGAAGAGTAAAAACCCTAATTCTACAAGTTTGTTTCGATATTACTTTTACCTGGTAATTATTCAAAACAAACACAAGTTTTCCAAAACCATGATTCACATCAAAAGAGAAATCAAGACCGGTGTTTTGCGGAAATACCAAAAATTCTTCATTGCGGGCCAAGCAACTCTTAGGTCAGAAAGGACGTCAGCCTAAGGGAATCAAGTGCATAGAGCCTTGCGAGGTTCAAGAGACATAAGGAGCGCGGATGTAATTGAATTTCTTGTAGGGTGGGTTCGATCTCAACTTCATTCCAAATCAAGTCCGATAGTATGCTAGTGTCTCGTAGCGGCTTAATACAACTTGGTGTTCAACTGGACAAGGTCCCGGGGTTTTCTGCAGGTGCAGTTTTCCTTGTTAGCATAATTTCTTTGTGTCTTTCTTTACCTTTTACTTCCACATTAAATTTGTGTTTGATATAATGAAAGTATAATCAAATGATTTCATAATCAACCTAGACAGTTTTTAAATAAAATGTGTAGAACTGATAGGTGTCTTAAACGCCTTGATTCATTATCAATTGGTGCCTTTTTTGCTATTTTTCTCGTGAATTATGTAATTTACATTGCTTTTGAGTTTTATAGGTATTTTGGAGTCATTGGAGCAAAAAGAAGTGGACCTCATTTAAATCCCGGATTTCTTCTTATCATATTGAAGAGACGAAGCACATGGCAAAGGAATGGGAATAGTCCGACATCGTGTGAAAAGGTTATGAGCAAAACTAATGATTAAGATTGTCAGTATCCTACAACTGACAGTACAAGAATTATGCAGGATAATAAACAGTCAGTCTTCCAAGACTGACAAATGCATGGAGGTAGCCCTTATCCTAACCTATGGGGTGCCAATAGCTGTCTCAATTCTTTAACCATAAATCAGGTCGAGAAAAATTCATTTCTTCCCCTTTCCTTCTCTGTTTCCCTGATGTTGATTTTCTTCATATGTGTGAGGAAATTGAGAGGGTTTGGCTACGAATTTTAGGTCAAGAAGGAAACACAAGTTAGGGTTTGAATTGCAGGGTACGATCAAGAAGTTGTTGTTGATAGTTATGGGTGTTATGAAATTAAAGGTTAAGGCAGTTGTAAGATTGTATGAGAGGCAATTCAATTCCCAATATTATCAGTAGATCTTATAGAGGCATATGAATTCCCAAAAAATTTCCAGATCATGTTTCTCATATATCTAGCAAACATCCTCTTCGATCTACATTTGTATTTGGATCCATTTTATCTAGTCACTCTGAGCCAAAGACCTCTAGGATTGCATTAAAGGATCTTGATATTTGTTTTGGGGTGAATTATGTTAGTTAATTTATGCATGCACCCAGAGATTTTCATGTTGGTTAAGAGTGTCTTGAGATACTTGAAGGGCTCTATTGGATTAGGTCTTACCATTAGAGCTGGTGTTATAAATTCTCTTAAGGAATTTAAGATTTTGATTGGGTTGGATGCCCTAATACTATAATATCTACTTTTGCTTATATTGTGTTTATGGGTTCTTCTTTGGTTTTCGGGTCTTCTAAAAAGCAGATTAAAATATCTCAATCTGTATGAATATATCATTGTTGTTGATGCTGAGCTTCAATGGATTTATTATGTCTTGATGGAGTTGTATGCTTCTTTTACTTTACCAATTCTACTCTATTTTGATAATATAAGAGTTATCTCATTGGTTGATAACCCTGTCTTCCATGCTAGGACCAGGAACATAAAAGCAATTGTCTATCATGTTGTCAGAAAACTTGTGGAGTCTGGTTTTCTTCATGGGAAACATATCTACAGTGAGGACCAGTAAGCTTATTTGTTTACTAAAGGCATGTGTTCACTAACTTTATCCAAGCTTCTTATTCAACTTTTGGGGAACGTTATGTCTTCTACTTATGATTAGGGAGAAATAGCCTTTGACTTTTTGGTTTTTGTGTGTATTGCTTTACATTCAATCTTTTTTCAGTCAGTCATGTATTGTTTTGCAGGGGTGTGTCTTTTATTCTTTTGTTAGTGTATGCCTGTTATGTTTGCCTGTATCATTTTGCAAAGGTATCTTTGGAAAATTCTTTGACTCGACTTTGATTTAGTCAAGAAAAAGTTTTTGTTTTACTTTCTCTATCTGTATAAGTACTGCTTTTACATTATCTGTGAACTATTGAGTCTTTTCTGAAATATTGGCGCATTTTCCTCCCTATTTCTTGTATCCTTGCATTTATGTGTATTCGTGGTGTAATAAAATTTCACTTTTTTCTTTTAACGTGTATATATATATATATATATATATATATATATATATATATATATACATATATATATATACATATATATATAATCAAGAAAATCTTTTCTATATTTTGTTTGTTTAAGATAATGAATAATACAAGCAAAGAAAAATTCTCACATAGCAGGGAAGCGAGCAACAAGCTGCGCCGCAAGCCCTTTTTGAATTGCAAAACCTATCCTTTTAAAAATAAACTTTCTCGAACCCGGGGTCATGACATTACTGTGCATGACCTTCTGGACTCTCTTGAGGAGTCCAAACGCCTCTGGAGTTAAGAAACCAAAAGTGTCAAAAGCAAAGGGATAAAGCGTGCCCATTATCAATACATGCTTTCTCATGCTTCGCTATCTTACCTGAGGAAGCCCTTATCGCTGCTTGGCTAACTTTAAAAGTGCCATTTCCAATGCCTGCTAACGGAGAAACCCCAGTGAGGTCAACACTTGCGTGCTTTCTATTAGCCCATCCAAAAATAAGAACGTCTGCTGGCCTGAGTGTGGATCTTCCCTCCAGTGGGTTTGTCAAAAAGTTGACAGATTCTTCTTTCTTCGCTGAAATACCCGCTCGCCATAATACATCATATAAAGTATCCCTCACATGATCATGTCTATATTTAAAACCAGGATCCGCCTTACAATGAAGTGTATGTTCCCCATATGTGTATAAGCATCCTGTGAAACAAGCAGGGAAGCATGAATTTGAGGGGTATAAAGGGATCATTAACTTGTACTTAAGGTTGGAACGGTACTCCATATGTGACATCTTCTGTCCAAGCCCCTCAATCGGAATAGCAAGAAGAAAGTCCTGGGCATGCGCTGCTCGCAATCAACCAAAAACAGCTTTCTGCCTGTTTGATAATAACCACTTCACCAAAAAGAGCACTCGCCAGGTTACTTTGTGCTTTAGGGGCGGTGTCCTTACTGGTAAAGCTGCTAAAGTCATAATCAGGAAGAGTTGCTTGCAATGCTTCCAAGGCCTTATGAAAATTGTCATCCATGCCTTCCACTCCACCATCCCTTAATATGTGATCTTGTAGACCCCAGGATTGCACACGTGAAGCTAGAAACGCATAACATGACGCCTCCTTAGCAGTGTATAAGCCAAGGCCCCCATATCTGATAGGTAGGGTGGATAACCTCTACTGTAAATCCCCAAAAAAAGGACCTTCACAAACCACAATACCATCTACCACCTCTCTCAATCCTTTATCAAAAATATTCACTGCTTATGTAGTGTATTCTGGGCAGCAAATACGAAGCCCAAAGAGTAGCTTGGAGATTCCCATACAAGCACGAAGAAGTAACAATTCACTCTGAGGATCGCGGAGCTTGGATAAAACTTGCATTAACTCTACTGCCTTCTCTGCTCTCCTAATAGCAAGTCCCTTCACAAACCCATCATCAAGGCTGACCGCACCACCCAATAATTTGACCCCATTTCTGGCCTTGAGATTTCAGCAGAGAACATCCCATCCCTTACCTTCCGTCCATCACAAGAGGGCCAAAAGATTTCTGTTTTCTTAATATTCGATATAAGCCCCATCCCCGACCCTTATGTCTGAAAAATAGTGAGTGCCTTGGCCACTTCTGCAGTGTCACCAATAACAGTACCATCATCAAGGTACCAAGCCTGTAAGTTTACTAATTTTAATTTTATTATTTTCATTTTAATTTTATTATATATATTTATTTTAAATTTTTTTTTATTCGGGGAATAGAGGTTTACTAATTTTCCATTCTTCTTTTCAATTTTCTACTCAACTTCCTTCCTAATTTATTTTAACCCTCAATGTCTACGATGGAGAAAAAAATAAGTTAATTTTCCTTCCCAATTTCAATAGTATTATGCTACCCTTCAAGGCTGGAAATCTAAACTCCTATCTCAGGCAGGTAGAACAATGCTAATAAAATCAGTTCTCCAAGCTTACCCCACATACCAAATGCAACTCCTTTCATTACCAAAAGAAACTCTCGGTCATATTGATAGAATACAAAGAGACTTCTGGTGGAAGAAGGATAAACCCAAGAGCAAAGGAGGATACATTAGAGCTTGGTCCAATATGTGCAAGACTATTTCTCAAGGCGGACTAGGAATTAAAAATCCACACCATTTCAATATATCTCTCCTCACAAAACTTGCCAGTAGACTAATCACAGACCGTGATCAACTTTGGGTCCAAATCCTAGCAGCTAAATATTTCCCAAACGCCCACCCTCTAAACTCTTCTAGAACTTCTCATCTTTCTTGGATCTGGACGAGTATACAAAAAGGTCTAAACCTAATTAAGGGTAATTTCGTTTGGCAAGTAAAAAATGGAGCTTCTACAAAAATATGGGAGGACCAGTGGATACCTAATGTTAATATAATTGCCCAACCGACCAATATTCAAGATCCGGTACTAAAATTGGTCCAGGAGTTGATAACAGAAGAAAATACATGGGATCAAGAAAAACTGAACAAGTTTTTTCAACCAGAGGTCAGAGCAAAAATTCAAGCAATAACGCCAAAGAGACAAGAACAAGACAAAATCAGATGGAAGCATCATCAGTCAGGAAATTTCACATTAAAGAATATCTACAACTTTCTAGTGAACCAAGAAAATGATAATCTGACAGGTTTCCCTTGGGAAAAAAAATATGGAAAATACAAGTAATCCCAAGAATAAGACTATTTATTTGGAAATTATCGCAACAAGCTCTCCCCACTTCATCCAGGCTTGGAGCCCATAATTCAGATATAGACCCTCATTGCCAGATGTGCAATTCTCGGGAGCAGGAAATTGAATAACATCTTTTTAGATTATGTCCTTTTGCAAGAGTTATATGGTTCGGTTTATCTTTAGAAGCCATTAATATTAGGAGTATCACAAGTACGATAAATGATTGGACTAGAGGTTGGTTATCAGACCCTGATTTGGCTCATTTTTCGGGAAAAATAGCAACAATCATGTGGTTTATATGGAAATATAGATGCTCGGTAGTCTTCGAAAAAACTAATCCCGAACCAATAAACTTGATGGATCAGATTAATAGATTCCTGAACTATAATCCCACTAAAGTTATCCAAAAGGGAATTACCCAAAATAAAGGAACTTTAGTAAGAAATAGATGGTCCGACATAAACACGGATTGGATAATCTTTATTGATGCATCCTTTAGAAAAGAAGACTCTACTATGGGTTATGCTTTTTTACTGTACTCAGTGGATCATGAGACTTTTATGCATATATCAGCGGGTTTGGAGTGGGCTTCATCAGCTTTTCACGCGGAAACGAAAGCCATGTTAAAGGCAGCTACTTGGTTAAAGAATAACATTCTATCAAGTGTATCCATAGTCACTGACTGCAAATCTTTGGCAGACAACATCAATAAGGTAAGTATTGAAGCTCCTTGGACAGCGGAAAATACTTTGCAAGAAGTCAGGACAATTTTGGAAAAATTACCCCAAGCACAGGTGAAGGACATAAATAGAAAACATAACTCTGCTGCGGACTACATTGCAAAGGAAGCAAGGATAAAAAATCTTCAACATATGTCTACGCATTTGCAACATAAAATTAAAAAATCTAGCATTTACTCCAATGTATTTTATGAAAACCAAATTGTAAACCTATTGTACTATATTTTGCTAATTTTTAATATATACATCTTTCCCCTCAAAAAAAAAAAAAAAATCTAACCCTCAATGTCTATTATGGAGAACAAAATAAGTTCTTAATTAACGGTGTTCAATCTCATAATTATCATTCATATGGTGGTGACTGGTGAGAGTCGTGAGATCATATGACATCGTCACGAAGAGCTTCATTTTCTCACATTTTTTAGCAAATCTCCCTTCCAGTTCCAAAGTTTGGAGATCTCATGAAAAACCCGTCTTAGGTAAATTATGGGGTTGGACTGCATCTTATCAGGGAAATAGGCTCATTGTTGGTCCGGGCCTATGCCATGTAAAAAAAAAGAACCATTTTTTGGGGACCATGCTTTTTTTGTGGGGACTATGATTCTATTTTAGAAAAGACATTACAAGTAATCCTAAGTCACCCCTTATCTAAATATTTTTCTTAATACCAAACTTACCCTCCTTAATTAAATGTTTTGTTTAATGATTAATTAGCTATTAGTTAATGATTAGTAATTAGTATGATTAGTAATAATTAGTTACTCTATTACAAAAAGTTAGTTAATGATTAGTATGATTAGTAATGATTAGTTGCCGATAAGAAGTTCGGTTACAAAAATTGAAAATTTTCGTTACGATCAAACCGAACTATATAGTTTCTTTAAGACTTTCCAAATTTATTACCAAGGACCGACTTTAAACTTAATGATTAGTAATGATTAGTATGATTAGTAATGATTAGTTACCAAGAAGAAGTTCTGTTATAAAAAATTGAAAATTTTCCTTGCGATCAAACTAACTATATAGTTCGATTACAAAAAAAATTTAAGACTTTTTAGGACCAAACCGAACTTAAAGTTGGGTTTCCCAAATTTATTACCAAGAACCGAACTTAATGATTAGTAATGATTAGTTACCAGTAAGAAGTTCGGTTAAAAAAAATTGAAAATTTTCCTTGCGATCAAACCGAACCATATAGTTCGGTTACAAAAAAAATTTAAGAGTTTTTAAGACCAAACCGAACTTAAAGTTCGGTTTCCCAAATTTATTACCAAGAAACCGAACTTAATGATTAGTAATGATTAGCTACCAGTAAGAAGTTCGGTTAAAAAAAATTGAAAATTTTCCTTGCCATCAAACCGAACCATATAGTTCGGTTACAAAAAAATTTAAGACTTTTTAGGACCAAACCGAACTTAAATTTCGGTTTCCCAAATTTATTACCAAGAACCGAACTTAATGATTAGTAATGATTAGTATGATTAGTAATGATTAGTTACCAGTAAGAAGTTCTGGTTAAAAAAATTGAAAATTTTCCTTGCGATCAAACCGAACCATATAGTTCGGTTACAAAAAAATTTAAGACTTTTTAGGACCAAACCGAACTTAAAGTTCGGTTTCCCAAATTTATTACCAAGAACCGAACTTAATGATTAGTAATGATTAGTATGATTAGTAATGATTAGTTACCAGTAAGAAGTTCGGTTAAAAAAAATTGAAAATTTTCCTTCCGATCAAACCGAACTATATAGTTCGGTTACAAAAAAAAATAAAAGTTGTTACGATCAAACCGAACTAAAGTTCATTCCCAAATTTTTACCAAGAACCGAACTTAATGATTAGTAATGATTAGTAATGATTAGTTACCTGTAAGAACTTTCCCAAATTTATTAGTGATTCGTATGATTAGTTACCAAAAATTGAAACTTTTCTCTCGGTGGTAGTCGGAGGTGGTGGTGGTGGTGGGCGGTGGGAGGAGGTGGTGGTTATATATAGGTGGTGGTGGGCGGCGGCGGGAGGAGGTGGTGGTTATATATATAGAGAGAGAGAGAGGTGGTTATTAGGTTAGTTTTAAATTAAATTAGGTTAAGGGTAGGTTAGTCATTTCCACACTTTAGGACACCCCTTATAACTATAGGGAAGGTGGCCTAATAAGACCATGGTCCCCAAAAAAAAAAACCATGGTGCCCAAAAAATGGTTCTTTTGTAGGTGCACACTCGAGTCGCGTACGTCTCCATGTGCTAACTGTAATCATTATTTTGATAGAAAATGACTATAAGGTTCTATCATTATTTTGATAGAAAATGGAAGACCAGCTTCCAGTAGGAAGTTTCCTCCACCAGATCTGGATCAATTTTTCTAACAACTCGGAAAGTAATCAACTTCCCATGAAAAAGTATCAGTTACAGGCAATTTCTCTCTTATGAGAGTATTAACCAACTAGGAAATCAATCTTCCCATAAAACAGAACTCATTCTTTGCCTACCCACCTTTGCAAGAGAATCAGCTATAGTATTTGATTCTCTGTGCACATGGGTACATTTCCATGCCACAAAATCCATAAATAAACAGTCAATTATAAAACTATTATTTGTCCTCTCCACAGATCCTAGAATACCACTGATAGCAACATTAAGAGAGTCCTCCTTCCAGCCGCAGCTTGAGAACTCCTTTGCATCTGACCCATTTGATAGCCTCCAATGCTGCTATAGCTTCAGCCTCCTCCTCATCTTTAGCTATCCATGAAATGCAGCCTGCTCCTTGGCAATTCCCTGTTTCATCAAACATAGGCAGTCCAATTCTCACCTTCTTCAACTCCCTGGGACAATTCGTGCACTTACTTCATGAATTGTTTCTTTTTTTTATGCATTGGAGTCCTAGATTCATCAAAGTATCATAATTTACATGGTCTAATTAAACGGCTCATAGTCATACTCTTACAAAAAATGGTACTGAATTTTAAATTTGATGATTCGGTAAAAATATAAGCCTAACTAATACTAACTACCACCAGAGAAGTGACTAGTTCTTTTATCAACAACAGATGTAAGCAGCGGGACTCATCCAGCTGTATTTAACGATGTTCTATAATAAATGCAAACATGTATTATAGCATCACATTTAGTATTTGACAAAGTCTACCTAAGGTATCTCTCAATTGTTAATTGAATGCCTATAATAAACTCATTCTAGGAAAATTACCTCTTCAAATTCCTTCAAGCCGTCTCTAACCATTTGGAACTGGATGCCACAGTACTCCTTTAGTTCGGAGAAGTTGTTATCCATACTAGGGACTCTCTTCTCCGTACTAGGGAGTTCATTAACTGCAGCCTTAAGAAACAGAGACTTCTATCATGTTTCACCTTCTCGCAAGGCCCCTGCCAACTACAATAGACAAATATGAAAGCAGAACAAGTCTTTTAAATCCACAATAAGTTAATATTCTGTTCTAAACTACTCAAGTCTAGCTCATGAAAGCTTTCTGCTAACTTGACGAAGTTGCTACTAAGATTCAAAAAATCT
Organism: Papaver armeniacum; assembly: GCA_023531295.1. Classification (NCBI taxonomy): domain Eukaryota; kingdom Viridiplantae; phylum Streptophyta; class Magnoliopsida; order Ranunculales; family Papaveraceae; genus Papaver; species Papaver armeniacum. The sequence continues at coordinate 55,863 of JAJJWW010000300.1, read as the reverse complement.
CCAGACACGTCAAATGGAATCCTGCATCTGCAAATTATATAAGTTAAGTTAGACATAGAAAGCGCATCTAATCTAATGGTTTGTCTCATACTAAACCCTGACTATAACTAGGGGAACGAAAGGGTTAGTAAGTGAGGGCAACTCTATACCTCTCAACAGCACCCATAGCTGGGTTTCGGAAGTAGTCAAGTCCACCTTCGATGAAAATCTGAGAACCAGATTTGAACCAGACTGCTTATCAAAAAGTAACTCCATTTCTAGAGAGAAGTTCAGGGAAAACACATCCCAAAGCGCCAAGCATGGTCCACCTGGGATGAATCACTTCCAGTTCCCAGTTCTTGGCAAAGGTCTCCGGGTCTGCAGATAGTCCAGCAGTATCCCATCCATAGTCACCAGGAAAATCACCGATGAGGTATGCTGGAGCACCACAGAAGGGTTTAAGGTAGTTGACACGGTCTGGACCATACCATGGATTTCCTGAAGAAGCAGAAGGCTCCTTTGCTGATAAGTGATGTCTTCCTCATCATGATCATTCCATTGCTACTGGATCTAACATTGGGCACAACACTTCCGTTAGGCGTTTGGACAATTAGAACACTAATGCAACAGAAATAGCGGGGATTAAAGGTTTTTGAAAACGGCACCATTACAAACATGAATAAACTTCAGATTTAAAAACAACCAAATGAAAAGCAATTGAATTTTACTCTTTTCTCCTGTTATAAAACAAGAGTCCAAACTAACCCCATTTCTTCCTAGAAGTATAACAGGATGATCACAGATTCACTTTAACATGCAGCCTCTATCGAAGTAAGTCAAAGTCGCCAAAAGATAAAAGCTGTCAGCATAAACAACAAATCCTGATGCAATTCTGTTATCATTCATCGTTCAGTCTGAGTCTACATCTGTGTTTCTAGGGTTGAGAAAGAATTTCAATGAAGAAAAGAACCATATGCTTAATACGAATACAGGATGCATGATAGCAGGGCAACAGAATTATTGAAGAATTTGAGTTATGTTTCTGCTAAACAGATTAGTATGGTTTGGGGTGTTAAAGGCAAGCAATAAAATCTTAAGGACACTTCGCAGATGACTGAGGTGCTGAACAGAAGCATGTGCAGGACAATTTTGCCAAAGTCTGGGTATGACTGTTGATGGACACTATCTATGCTATACGAATCAATGTAATATATGGACAGAAAATGAAGAATGGTTTTTTGAGATTTAAGATGAAATTGTGAAGGACAAGGTTATGTTTCAATCGGAACATACTAATACGTCTAGTGGATGCTCAGGAAGATCAATCAATAGGAACATACTACTAATTAATCTAGTGGATGCTCAAGTAGATCAATACAGGGCTCAAGGTATATTGCAAACTGAGTGTGGTTTGAACAGTTTAGTGTTCTAGGAAATGGAATGATTACCTGCAAGTGAGCTTGAAACTTGAAAGCAATCTAAGATTTCAACAAATTTGGTTAATGTGTGAAAACCAAAGAACTACACAGTGAAGATTAAAAATTTGAAACTTACTGATATGAACTTCATTTCACTTTATAAGGTGTGGGCCTTTCCTGAGATGCCTCTGAAATTTAATTCATCAAGTTCTCCCAAGCCAACCCTTGACTTGAATTCACATATACTAACAAAATCAGATTAAAATTGTAAATTTCAAAACCTCAGAAATTCAACCAACTGAGTGGAATTGCAAAGCTAAAAAACCAAACAAAAAAATTCAATCACAATAAACAAAATTAAAAAAAAAAAAAAAAAATATGAAATCTGCTTGGATCTGTAAAAAAAACTAACATTCGCATTGCACAGAGATGATAAAATTTCAGATATTCCATTAAATTGTAGATCCCAATTACATAACCAACTAGTAACTACTTCAAATAAAAACCCTATTTCAGCTTCCTTCACAATATCAATAAAACCCAGGAAATAAAAAAAAACCTAACCCCCGAAACCGTAAAGAGTTCTTCCCTGTCTCTTCAAAGCATAAACAACATCCATAGCAGTGACAGTCTTCCTCCTAGCATGTTCAGTGTAAGTAACAGCATCACGAATCACATTCTCAAGAAAGATCTTCAAAACACCACGAGTTTCTTCATAAATCAATCCACTGATACGTTTGACACCACCTCTTCTTGCTAATCTTCTGATAGCTGGTTTAGTAATACCTTGGATGTTATCTCTCAGCACCTTCCTGTGCCTCTTTGCTCCTCCCTTTCCCAATCCCTTTCCTCCTTTTCCTCTTCCGGACATTTTTTCTCACTCTGAAATTCAAATTGAAATTTCTCTCTCTGGATTATTTTTTCTTTGTTTTTGATTTGTGAGAGATGATGGTGGGTGGTGGTGGTTATTTATAGATTTAAGTTGGAGTTTTCAAACTTTTGAGATGGTGTTTGTACCGTTAGATGGAATGGTGATCCGGATGAATGGTTTTAGTTTGTAAATTAACCGTTGGATTATATATACTGGTTTTCTATTGGCGGAGTAAGAAGTACTCGGATTCAGGTCTGTTTACCTTTTGTGTTTCTTCGCTTTGAGAAAGAACTGATGTTATTGAGCGTTGGATGGGTATCCGTATGACTGCTTTTATTTTGTATATAACACGTTGGATTCAAAAGTTTGTGAGGATGCAATCTCCTTGCTCATTTTTGTGTTTTCTCTCGAGAGGGTAATTTACGAGATTACCCTGATTTGGTTTTCTCTAAAACGTGGTAGAGTCCGTGCTAGGCTTAGGAGTAAGCATGGACCGGTTTTTGCTTCGATGCAATGGACAACGGATTCCATATTTGGCATCGCATTAAATCCAACGTCCAACCGAGTTACGTCCAATGAATATACAAATGGACGGATTTGAAGCGGTGATCCAATAGATCTCTTTTAGGCCTATTCCTATGCACATGCCAAAAATTGGTGTTTGCAAACCATTTGGGCCATATTGTTAATGTCGGTCGATATTTTATCGCCAAAAATAATAACGCTGGCGATACAATGGTTATCGCCAAGTAGTTATTCTGCAACAGCTAGTTCCCCCTATGGTTCCTATATATACGTCATTTTACCTCGACAGAAAACTCACACCGCTTTAAAGATATTACTCGTACAAGAATTATGACTCATATGTTCTAACAGTTTATGACTTGTGTGTATCCACAATGTAATAGAACCTCGTATGTTGTTTCATAGACTTCTTTTACCGTTGTAATTTTGGTACTCCCGAATGTGTCTTTGCAGTCGTGGTAATCCTGTTGCATTGATACATGCATTTCTTGGCATTTACCCTTGCTACCAGCTGCAAGGTATTAATTTAGATATTGTAGGTGCAAATAATCCACAGAGCTAGGTGGAACAATCCCGGCCAAGGGCGCACCAAGAGAAACAAGTACTAGAAGCACTGAATCACCTCATCAGGCCTGGGCGCGAGGAAAGAGGAACGGAGACAAATTTCGAGAAGTCGACATAAAGGAGAAAAGCTTTGATGTGATGCTCATCGAGTTCGAGGATAATTAATGCACCGACCGGGGGTTGGTGAAGAGATAAGAGAAGCTCGGTCGAAGCGAGACTCGGCCAAGAATCGAAGGGCGACACCGATCACCTCCACCAAACGAACGACATCGGGTGATGACACCTCGGCTAGATGATTCGGCTCGAGGAAAAGGAGAGATCGACCAAGCACCAAAGAAGTCGCCCGAGAAGAACATCCAGGAAGCTATACCAGGCTCAACACCGTAATATCGATGTATCACCACCCGCAACTATAAATAGAGATCGTGTAGGAAGGTAAAGAGAGGTTTTTTGGAGAGCAAAAGAAAGAAGTGATAGAGCAGTGTTGAGTGTATTGGGGAGAGAGCATTGGATCCTTGTAATCTTGTGTGAAGTAATAAGATCATCCCTTAACCCCCGTGGACGTAGGTAATCATGCCGAACCACGCACATCTTGTGTTCTTCTATGTCTTTTGCTTATTTACTTCTTAGCATACGTCTAAAATCTTTTGGATGTAGTAGTAGGATTTTCTACATCTACATTCTCGCGCCCGACTAAGGGGACCGTATAACATCTTCGGATACCTTGAAATCGGTTACCAAAAGAGAGAAATCCAAGCTCCTAAGTCACCTTGCGTGCTAGTTGAAGCTAAGAGAGAAACTCTTTTGGTTAAGAGTGTTGGTAGGCAGAGCTTGTGAGGTTTTCTTATCTTTGTTTTCCTAGCAAAACCATATTGAGTTTGATGTAAGTCCGCTTTGTGTTCTTGTCTTTCGTTTGAATAAAGTCGCCAAGACTAAATCATTAAGCTAGGCTGTTTGCTTAAGACGTCTAAGCGAGTTATTGGAAGATCAGTAAGCTCCCGAAATAACATCTTTTGATGTTGGTAGAAGCTAGAAGGAAATTTCATCTCGATGGCCACCATCTATTGATTCAACATCGTTAAAGAGAGATTCAACAGCTCCTATAAACATCTATTGATGATAGTCGATGCTAAGTAAAAGACTCTAACGGTTGAAATGCATAGGTTGCTAGATTTATCGTTTAAAGATTACCTTTGTGATTAAAAGCTAGATTTCGTTACATTTGTCTTCACTTACTTAATCCTTGAAAAGCTCGCGGAGTTTTAGTTTAAAAGGAAAAAACTTGTTTAGTTCTTTTCACCGAATCAATTTCGTCGAGTAAATGCCCTAAGATCTCTTACCTTATGAGTGAGGGATTCCGATCAGGAAAGTCTGGTTAATCTTCTTACGTCGAGTTAAGTGTTTTGTGTTGATAAGCTTCTTGATTAAGGATCGCCTCGTCTTCAACCTAGGCTAACCGTTATAACATCTCAAAGCTCCTGAATGGATCATCTTTGATGATCGGTAGAAGCTAAGTGGAAACGTTATTTCATTTATTTAAACCTTCTTAGTAAGTTAAACAAAGCACAATAGTGGTGGAGGCAAGACTAACTCGAAGTCATTGAGTTTAGTTTTCCGAAAACTACGGCTGGAAGGAGTATAGTGAGCGCTTCGTTAACAAGTCTCATCTTGATCCTACACTAAAAGCCTCACAGCATCAGTAGAAAACCAAAGGAATCCTACGGTACAACCGTCTCCGGGGATTCCCGGCAACTCGTGTAGGTAGACCGTTATCACAACAGCTGGTGAGGGTTGCCGTTATTATCAACCAGCCAAGAAAGAAATCTTCCGATCTAACGTACGGATGATTAATGACTTCTGGCACTAGGAATGTTAGGACAAATAATGATTAATGCATAGAGAAAGTACAGAAAGCGATGTGTCGACACAGCTTTTCAAAGATTGTCCTTTACGGTCAAAACCACTTGATTGCTGAGATCAACACGCTAGCATAAATGGAAGTGTACTATGAAAAATTTTCCCACCTTACACAGCAGAACTGTTGTACTTCATCCTTAACCTTTTCGAAAGCATTTCGAAGTAAGTGTTGTATACTTTGCTGACGTAGGTACGGACGGGCGGGCGAGCCAAGGAACAATGCCAGAATCGAAGGTAATGGCGAGTACCTCCAGGACGAGCAGGATCCTTAGGAATCGAGTCACGGTGGGATCTAGTGTACAAGAAGGACTCACGGACTCCCGACACGAAGATCATCGGCAAAATAACCAGGACGAGACTCGGGCACTAGGCAAAGGCATGGCTACTGTCGACGAGGAGGTCGATTTAGGCCGAGACGATGATCTCCCACCTAGGATGATGAGGATTAACCCAAGCCAGATGAGGCGAGGGAACGAGGACGACATGGTAGACGGAAGAACTGCATCGTATACTGAGGAAGAATAGGAAGTGCAGACGATACAGGAGGAACGAGGGCGAGAAAGACAACCGACAGAGTACCAGCGCGAACTAGAACGAGAAGGTGAGAGGCTTGGGCGAGTACACTTTGCAAGGGGCGACCTCAACCGAGACATCCCCCCAGCAGCAGCCGATCATCCAGTAGCTCCAATCGTTCCCCCCAAGTTCCCTCGACAAGGCCTCCAACCGCACCCCCAATGTAATAGGAAACCAAGTGAATGGCCACTCTAGCCATGAAAGCACCAACCCAATGTTACTCGCTATATTGGCAAGCCAAAGAAGGCAAGAAGACCTTATGAGAGAGCTGCAAAGAAGAAACCTAGCTTTAGAACATGAAAACTACCGACTCCGCAATAGGAGAGCGGGGTCGAGAGGATCGTCGAGCCGAGGCGCTTCTAGCAATCACACTCCATCTAGAAACACCCCACCCCCATCCCCGAGCCGGGAAAGCATACCCAATCCTAATCGACCAAGAGGAGGGTATGGGCCAGCCGAGGATTCTTCGACCGAGGAAGAGGCAACCAATGAGGGTACGGATGCGATAACCAAACAAAAGATCGAACAACTTGAGCAGATGGTCAAAAAACTGACAGAAAACAACGAGGACGATAAGCTAGCAGAAGTAATCAGTGAAGCCCAGAAGACACCGTTTACCAAGGAATTGGATCGGACTTCATTCCCGCCCAAGTGTACGTTGCCGATCTTCCCATCTAGGTTTGACGGCACGGGCGACGCGGAGAGCACATCAAAATGTACAAAGATGTCCTTGTTACTGATGGAAGAATTATGATGTGATCATGTGCAAATTCTTCCCAGCAAGTTTGGAGGGCGAGGCAAAGAGCTGGTTCTACACCCTGCCCGATGAATCCGTTGGAAATTATGCAGTCCTGGTGGAAACCTTCCTTGAGACTTACATGCATAACAGTATAGCTCGGCCCAGAGTCAATAAGCTCTTCACACTCGCACGAACATTCAGGGAACCGCTGCGCTCTTTAACGGACAGATGGAGAAAGTTATGTACGGACATTGGAAAGGTGCCTACGATCAACGAGATATTCGGTTTCGAGAATTCATTAGGGAAATCAGACCCTATTTGGGTAGCAATGTACACTGAGAAGCCTAAAACATTAAGAGAGATCTGGAAGATGCAAGAACACTACATCGCCTTAGAGGAGATCCAGGAAGGAGCGCAAGATAGAGGAATACAATAGGCAAGCGCCACAGTACAGGCAACCCCACGAGAAGCCCCGAAGCGATCTGAGAAAAGGCGAGCACACAACATCATGGGGAGAACAAAAAATTTTGGGTCGAGAAAGGAAAGAAGCCTTGTCATGAACCTAGATCCTACACTCCACTAAACGCACCATTAGAAGAGATATTCAAAGAAGTCGAGAAGAGGGATGATATCCGATATCCTAAGACTCGGGGAATTCAGTTTGACGAAACAAGGAACCACCTAGAGTTTTGCCATTACTACCAGTTTCGAGGCCATTCAACTAACGATTGTCGGGAGGTGAAAGACATCGTCCAACACCTAATCCGAGATGGATATTTACGACATTTCGTCAAGACATCGCCGACACCTGCTCAACCCGACGTCCCAGTGCACCAAATAAGAATCAATCGTGGCACCCAGTTTGCCTGCAACACCATATCACACTCGGCAACTCAAGGGTTCGATTTGGGAACCGGTATCACCTCGAGGATTCATAAAAGGGATCGATCGGGCAAGGAAATCCTCAGTGTGGCCAAAACCCTGCCCATGGAACCATGGATGATGCGGCCGATCACCTTCTCGGCGAAAGACGTCCCATTGAACGGTCAAGCACATGGGGATCCCTTAGTAATAACTCTGATGATCGAGGAATGGGGCGTCCGAAGGATATTGATGGACAACGGCAGCTCAGTCGAAGTCCTATTCTATGACACCTTCAAGAGGATGGAATTGTCCGATGACATCCTGATCCCGTCGACCTATCGAATCTACGGCTTCAACGGTACGGTGACAGTACCAAAGGGAGAAGTCACCCTCAGAGTCTCGGACGGGGAGGGATTCCTCGACACACTCACCACCTTTTGCGTGGTCGACGTTGTGTCACCATACGAAGCGATTCTGGGTCGTCCTTGGCTTGCGGGAATCAAGGGAGTCGCCTCGGCCTATCACCAAAGATTGCGGTTCCCATCTTATCGAGGATTAGTAGAAGTGCTAGGCGACCCCCATGCGGCGAGGCAGTGCGTGCAGATAGATGTCCAGCAGAATGAAGAGAGGCGGTCGAGGAAACGCCAAGAAAAGAACAAGTCTAAGGAAATAAATGCGGGAGAAGAGTTGGAAAAGGTGATGTCACAAGCCATCGCTACCTATGAAGCTGGCGAGAAAGAGATCTTATAGCAATCACAGGAGCCGGTAACAGTCGGCGAACCAAAGCAAAATTTCTCGGCCTTAGAACCTACCCGACAAATCAATCTGGGTACCGAGGAAGAGCCAAAAATAGTGAGAATAGGGACTCTCTTGACAAACTAACAATCTCAGCAGTTGACAACTCTTTTGAAGGAACACATGGATGTATTCGCCTGGCAAATGCACGATATGGAAGGAATTGACCCGGAAGTCTGCTCGCATCACCTGCGGATAAACCCCGAGTTCAAACCTATTCGACAAAAGATGAGAAGAATTGCACCCGAGCTGCAAACGGCGGTGGAGGTTGAGTTAAAGAAGTTGCACGTAGCAGGAATCATTCGAAAAGCCCAATACCCGCAATAGATATCTAATATGGTGATAGTCCCCAAAAGGAATGGAGGTGTTCGAGTCTGCATCGACTTTAGTGACTTAAACAAAGCATGCCCAAAGGATAGCTTCCCCCTCCCCGGAATCGATCAGCTAGTAGAATCCATAGTCGGGTATAAGGCGATAACACTCATGGACGGATATTCAGGGTACAACCAAATACCCCTGGCCCCCGAAGATCAAGAGCATACATCCTTCTTCACACCAAGAGGGTTGTATTGCTACACCAAAATGCCATTTGGATTAAGAAACGCAGGCGCCACCTATCAAAGGTTGGTGGAAGACATGTTTGAAGATAAAATACACAACACAATTGAGGTATATGTGGACGACATGTTGGTCAAGAGCAAGGTGGCCACCAACCACATCGACGATCTCCGAGACATATTTCAAACCATGAGAAGGTACAATATGAGGATAAACCCGGCCAAGTGCACTTTCTGGGTCACCTCGAGTAAGTTTTTAGGGTACATAATCACCGACAAAGGCATCGAAGCCGACCCAGATAAAATCAAAGCCGTCGTGGAAATACCATCGCCTGTAACAGTTAAGGACGTGCAACGATTAAATGGGAACTTGGCGGCCTTAGGACGATTCATCTCTCGGTCGTCTGACAAGTGCAAGGATTTCTTCGGGACATTAAGGAAATGAGAGAAGTTTAAATGGACCGAGGAGTGTGAAGAAGCATTTCAGAAAATTAAGCAACATCTCGCGAGTCTCCCGGTGTTACAAAGACCCGAGCCCGAGGACATACTAACACTATATCTTGGGGCAACCAGTCATGCCATTAGTGCCGTACTAGTCAAGAACGTGGGAGAGGAGGAAAAGCCGGTGTATTTCATAAGCAAAACCATGAATCTAGCAGAGAGGAACTACACGAGGATCGAGCAACTAATATTAGCACTGGTGTTTGCAACACAGAAGCTTCGGACGTATTTCCAAACTCACAAGATTCTGGTGCTCACAAAGTCCTCCATAGAATCAGTACTCGACAATGCAGCCAGGTCGGGACGGATATCTAAGTGGAGTGCACAAATAAAGCAGTTCGATATTTTTTACGAAATGAGAACAGCAGTAAAAGCACAAGCAGTGGCCGACTTTCTGGCAGACTTCCCTCTCAGCGACGAAGATGAAGTAGAAGACATCCCCGGAATGGAGGAAGACCAAGAGGACCCGTCCGACCTACTCGAGACATGCAACCCGACACAATGGGAGGTTTTCGTGGATGGGTCATCCAATAAAGACGGATCGGGTCTAGGATTGGTCTTCACGACGCCAAAGGGCAAAAATATGGTCCACTCCTTTAGGCTTGAATTTAAAGCGACTAACAATGTCACGGAATACGAAGCGGTAATACATGCTTTGCGTTTGATAGTGGAGATGAGAATCCAAGAGGTACGGGTTACAAGCGACTCTCAGCTAGTCGTCCGACAAATCAGCGGGCAGTACGCCATACATGACCCCTTATTAAAGAAATATTGGGAGCTCGCCCAATTCTACATCGGCCAGATACCGAGCATCAAGTTTCGGCATATCTGTAGGAAGGACAATCGCCACTCGGACGCCCTAGCATACATTGCCTCCATGTTGACAGATGCAAGCATCGAAGGCATCAGAGTTATGAGAGTCTTAATGCCCTCAGTACCTGAGACCGTAGACATCGGCGCACATGTCGCAGCAACCACTACTGATCAGTATCGGGCCGATGATTGGAGGAAACCGATTCACGAATATCTCGAAACAGGAAAGTTGCCCAAGGGGCGACCCGAGATCAACAAAATCAAAAGCAAAGCAGCTGCGTACGAGCTTCGAGACGGCACTCTGTACAGAAAGTCATACCTAGGACCATTACTAAGGTGCCTGAGTAAAGAAGAGGGGCATACAATCCTCAACGAATTGCACTATGGGGCAGCGGGAAACCACAGCTCAGGCCGCAGCCTAGCAGCACGAGCTAAAACCATGGGGTATTTCTGGCCGTACATGAACGAGGACGCGAGGCATATGGCCCTCATCTGCGACGAATGCCAAAAATTTGGAAAGAAGATACATGCACCGGCAGTAACATTAAACTCTGTTATCAGTCCCTGGCCTTTCGCTAAATGGGGATCGATATAGTGGGACCTTTGCATGTCGGATCGGGGCAGAGGAAGTACGTAATTGTAGCTACCGACTATTTTACTAAATGGGTAGAGGCCGCTCCATTGAAACACATACGGGATAAAGACGTTTTCCGATTCATCTGGGAACACATCATATGTCGCTTTGGAGTACCGGCAGCAATCGTCTCTGACATTGGGAAACAACTACAGGGCAAGAACATCGACTTGCTATTCAACACCTACAATATTCGAAAGAGCAAGTCTACACCCATGTACCCCCAGAGCAATGGATAGGCCGAGATCACAAACAAGACCATCGCCGATAACCTGAAGAAGAAGCTTGACGGGGAATATGGAGAATGGTGCGAAGAACTTTATAACGTTTTGTGGGCATATAGGACAACTCGCAGAGAGGCAACCGGATTATCTCCTTTCATGTTAACATATGGGACCGAAGCCATCCTTCCCACAGAAGCAATGATACCTACAACGAGAACCGAAGCATGGAGAAGAAACATCTCAGCAGATCTTATCCTGGCTAAACTCGACGATCTAGAATAAACAAGAGAGATAGCCCTGCAAAAAATGGAAAATTACCAACGAAGAATCCAAATAGTACAAACAAACGGGTTCGACCAAGAGAATTTCAACCAGGGGCAGTTGGTACTTAAGGATCTACCCAGTTATGAACGTGATAAAAAAAAGGCGGAAAATTAGCAGCACGATGGGGAGGACCCTACACCATTGTTGAGAAGGTCGGTGAGGGGGCATACAAGACACTAAAACCGGACGGAACACCTGAGCCACGACCGTGGAATGCTACACGACTAAAACTATATCACCCATGAAAGCAGGTATGATATATTGTCATTTATTTCCGTGAAAGTCCACGTGGGGTTGGAAATATGACAAGTGTGTCTAAATGGTCGTTTCGAACCCGGGGCGATGGCATTGTGCAAGTGCCGGGACGAATTACACTAAGACGGACTATTCGAACTCGGGGCGACGGCAGTGTGCAAGTGCCTAGGTAGTCCTAGGGCCCTGGCGGTTGGAAACCAGTGGCCGATTATCGGGGCATGAGTACTCGACAATCGAGCAGTCAACATTGCTCCCCTTGCAAGTGGCCGAAATCACTTGCCCAAGAAAGTTAATCGATAACTTCTTGGGATATCGATCCCCTAGGCATTAGGAAAGACCAACTACCCTGCCACTAGATCTCGAAAGACGGTGATGAGATACCTCAATCGGGACATGACATTGGGCCCGATGACCCTCCCTGTTGAGTGTGTTCGACAGAAACGACATTTATGATTAACCAATCTACTCATGTTTATGCAGGCACACATAACTTAGTCGCAAAAATAAACCATACATCGTTGGCGTAACATAAGTAAGAACAGTAACATGCATAATAATGTCGGATAGCAAGAAAAACAATCAAACTGGCGACGCAGCACCCCATTAAAAAGTGTACGAGAAATTGAAGGTGTTCAAACGGATTACAACCCATGTCAAAGGGTAAGATAGCGACGCAGCTCTACAAAAGACAAGCTTACTCTTTAGAGGGAACCGGCCCCGGAATCGCCCTCTTAGCAGCAGCATCGGCTCGTTTCTTATCAAGCACCGCCTTTACACCGGCTTTGACCTTCGTAACAAGCTCATCATTAAACTTCGCCTTTTCAGCAGTGAGATCCTGAGTTAGCTGCATCGACGTCGCTTCGGCAGTGGCTACCCGCTCGAGTAATTGAGACTCCTTCCCCTTCAATCGAGCATTCTCCTCTTCCAACGATGCCACCTTCCTCTGCTTGGCTGCCAAAACAACAAGAGCGGTCAGTTACATAATAACAACACTAAGACAACGACAAGGAAAACACAATACAAGGCGCACCACCTTCCAATAAAGGGGTAACTACTCTAATGGTCTCTTCAGACTCAGACAAGCTACACTCGAGAGAAGACATCTTTGAAGAAAGTTCTAGATATCGTTGTTCGTTAAACTCATTAGAAGGGCAGTACTTCTTATGATCACTCCATTCGGCCCTTTGCCGGGAATGGGCTATCTGCAAACCTGATAATTGAGCGCGAACCCACTCCAACTCCTCAGAAACCTTCTTGGACTCTCTGAGCTTCTCAAGGGATTCTTGGCTACACCTCTCGGCAAAGATTCTTCTCCCCAAGATCCGAAGGGGATCTGCGTGCAAGTCTCGAACCTGAAGGCTCAGCCGACCACATTGACTTTCTAAGTTATCGGCCAACAGTGTTTTATCGGCGGCAATACCTTGGAACCGAGATAAGCTCGCCTTAAGATTATCAATTTCCTCAGGGACATACTCAAAAGTCTCATAACGATGCAGTTGAGTCTGCAGACCCTCAACCTCGGTCTCCAGATGATCGATTTTATCATCTTTGTTGACAATCCTTTGTTGTAAATTCGACACGTGATCCCGTTCTATATTAATTTCTCTCTTCAACGAACGATACCTCGTAGCAGCATCGACCTCCGCACTAGAAGTTTCGGCTAGGAAGGCAGTACTAAACTCAGGATATTGGCACTACAGAATCAATCATAAACACGTGAGAGCTAAGTAACTACCTTGGGTCTCGGCTAGTCGTTTTTCCATCCCCCGGGATCGCTCGCGCTCTTGCTGTAATAAGAGATGAAGATTCTCTCTCTCGGCAACCTCCCTACGCTGAATGGCAGCGTTTAGCAACAAACGGTTGACATCCTACAAACACCAACAGTGTTAGTGCTGACCATATAACGTGAATGCATAACCTGATCAACACAACTCACCAGCAGGTCAAAAGTACTCTTCAGGCCGGCATCATACAACTAGACCGCCTTGATTTTCTCTTCATCCGACAGCGAGGAAAAATCAGGAGAAATGAGAGCTCCAAGGGAATTACACATAGGGCCTGAGACGGTAAAGGAGATGCTGCTCCCTGAATTAGGAACCACGGGAGAAAGGGGCTTTAGAAACTCGCCCCCAGAAGCAGTGTTCTCTACTTCCTGAGTACCCGCATCATCCCCACCAGACTTCTCCGATTGCTTCGGCTCCCCTTCATCACCATCGGCTTCGTCCTCTCCATCAAAAAGCTCATCATCATCATCACCATTAGACTCAAGATACACAACACCATCGGCAAGAACAACCCCTCTACCAGCTGACTGCTGGGGCACCGTTTTTTCTGGGACGCGTAAATCGCCCTTAGTCTCCTTTCCCTTTCCACTGGGCTTCCCACCTACAAGGGTAGACGAAACATCAGAAGTTTTCTGAGGCGACTTCCTCATGAAATGAGATAAAGGAAGCCGATCCTCGAGATCCTCACCATCCCTTGCCGAAGCACCTCCAGCATCATCAACTCTCAGCTTCTGCGCATGGGCCAATGTCAAAATCATTCAAGGAAACAAATAGGGGCAAGTACATGTACTGCAAAGAAGGAGTAATATATTTGTTACCTTCCCTGTTTCCTCCTTGGCCCCTGCACCAGAACCCCTATCCCTTTTGCGAAGAACGAGAGAATCAGAAGGAACGTTCTGGAACTTAGACTGAAAAAACGTAGAAATTGAAACATTGCCCTATCAGTTACCCGAGCCGATCAAATAAATCTAAAGCCAAGAAACATACTTAATCGATCAACATTGACCACCCAGAAGGGATAAGGCTCGGACGGAGGAGGAAAATTGCCGCTCAGAAGGGGACCAGAGATAACCAAAGGAACTCGGTCCCAAGCCGCATCACTAGTATGACAGGCATGTCTGTTGGAACTCTTCCCCTCGGGATCCTTGTCCAACAAAAGCTTCTTGACACCCTCAGGAAGAGTTTTATGACGATGTGGGCTAGCAGCAAAACCAGCAAGGTCACCATTGGTAGCAGTCCGCTTCGATAGTTATCGGCAAACCGACAGAGTATAGTCACCCGCCTGGGAAGGATCGTAGGTAGACCAGGTGGTAGGAGTACACTCGCCTCGATTGCGCCTCTCCCACTCGGATAAAATACGAAAGGTATTGCCATTCCACCGAGCCAAGGCACGGGATGGGCGAATCTTAGAAAAGAGCCTCGTACCAAAATGAACTACCGGGATCGTACAAAGGAAAACGCAGCCCGATCTCTAGCTGACCCCTGGTGACAATGGTCGCCTCGGCCGAGTGTGGAAACTTTAGAACATCATCCTTCTTTAAAACTCCTTTTTTGGCCCGACAAGAGCCTGACATCATAGCCATGAAGATCGAATTCATCTTTCAGCTGTCGGACGAATTGTTCATCCGACAAGTCTCTGGCAGTTCTCTTGTCAGCCCTACATGAAAACGAAGAAGGATTATCAGAAAAGATAGAATCCAGAGCACGATAATCATGCCTAGAAGGGCTCTCCATAACAAACAGAGAATCAAGCGGTACACCGTCTTCATCAGAAATCACATAGCTCACGCACCTTTTTTCCACCATAGAAGGGGTTGAAGACGCCATGGAAGCTGGTAGACAGGAGGAGTAAAAATACTACCAGAATCAGAAATTACAGCGGCAACGGAGACTGAAAAGACCCAGGACAGTGAAGGAAGAGGGAAGTAAACCTATGGAGAAGATAACTAATGGCGAGGAAAGAAGCAGAGGAGAACGGAGAGAGAGGAGAAAAATGGCTAAGGAAAAGTAAAGAGAGAATGAGGTTTAAGGATCAGACTTATAAACCTCACCTGTGGTAACCGACGAGGAAGGTAAACCGGTTACAGCAAATGAAGAAAGTGGGGAACAGCATGGCGCAGAACCCGGCATGACTGAGGACGTGGGAAGGCGAGGCGGTTTCTTCCCCACGTGTCGATCACACGAGTGGAATAAGGGGCATAAATGTAGGTGCAAATAATCCACAGAGATAGGTGGAACCATCCTGGCCAAGGGCGCACCAAGAGAAACAAGTACTAGAAGCACTGAATCACCTCATCAGGCCTGGGCGCGAGGAAAGAGGAACGGAGACAGCTCGAGAAGTCGACATAAAGGAGAAAAGCTTTGATGTGATGCTCATCTAGTTCGAGGATAATTAATGCACTGACAGGGTTGGTGAAGAGATAAGAGAAGCTCGGTCGAAGCGAGACTCGGCCAAGAATCTGAAGGGCGACACCGATCACCTCCACCAAACGAACGACATCGGGTGATGACACCACTCGGCTAGATGATTCGGCTCGAGGAAAAGGAGAGATCGACTGAAGCACCAAACAAGTCGCCCGAGAAGAACATCCAGGAAGCTATACCAGGCTCAACACTGTAATATCGATGTATCACCACCTGCAACTATAAATAGAGATCGTGTAGGAAGGTAGAGAGAGGTTTTTTGGGAGAGCAAAAGAAAGAAGTGATAGAGCAGTGTTGAGTGTATTGGGGAGAGAGCATTGTTGTGTAGATTGGATCCTTGTAATCTTGTGTGAAGTAATAAGATCATCCCTTAACCCCCGTGGACGTAGGTAATCATGCCGAACCACGCATATCTTTACTTCTTAGCATACGTCTAACATCTTTTGGATGTAGTAGTAGGATTTTCTACATCTACAGATATCAAGCTGTTGCATGAAGCAACAACTTTAATCCATCCTTTAGTTTTCACATTACTTTAGCCTCGAACACATTGGATTTGTTCATGAGCAACCCAGTATGTACGAGATACGACTAGTACTGCTCATAAGACACATCCAAATCAATCCGGCACTTTTAATTTATTTATTTTAAGAAATGCAGTAATAGAAGTTCGCAATTTGTTACTCGTGTGTCCATATAGCCAACGCCAGATATTTAAAGTTGACCCTAGTCAACATGGTTGACCGTTTTGACTCTTTGTCTGATACTGAAGCACAATTTTAAGGTGGTACGACTCTGAAACTCACAATTTGAACTTTCTAGGAAACATATAAAATTCCTACCTCACAACCCTAATCCAAGAAAACAAAAATCAAGAACTAGTTTTGTAGTGTTTTAGTTTTAGAGAAAAAGAACTGTTTGCGCCGGCAACTAAACATTAGATCATGTCGACGTCGAACACCATCGTTGAGATCCCAGAAGAAACCATAGTTGAAATTCTTTCATGGTTACCCGTAAAATCTATTGCAAGGCTCAAGTGCGTATGCAAATCGTGGCGTTACTTATTCGCGAATGACTTACAATTTGACAAGCTGCACCACGAACATGCTACCAAGAAAAACATTAATATAACCCACTTTATTACTAGCAAAGCAAACAGATTACTCTTTTGCTCGGTCGATGTTCATGATACTCGTTTACGATGGGACTATAAGTATCACCTGTTGTTTAGTAATAATAAAGATGAGTCTGTTGAGATTCTTGGTTCCTCTAATGGCTTAGTTTGCGCAAGTGCTCAATGGGATACTATAATTTGCTTTTGGAACCCAGCTATGAACGAGTATAAGACTATACCGATGCCCGAAAACGAATCCCCTACGCACATTGATTCTTGGTTGAGGTATGGATTCGGTTACAATCTAAAGCGTAACGATTACAAGTTAGTAATAATAGTATTGTACGTGTGTATCTCTGATTGGTTAGATTAGTGAGCTGTTTACAGCCTGTCATGTACATACACGTCACTTAGTTGTTACTTTGTAATATAAATACAAGGGGTGTCTGGTCCTTGAACCGTAATACATTTGGTTTTACTTTCTATCATTTTGTTAATGATACTATGGTATCAGAAGAAATATGCTTCCGCTACTGCCATTAATGGCTTCTCAAAAACTTTCAGATCTAGTTTTTTAATTCGCTACAAATCTTTAATCCAAATTCTTGTTCCTCAACTTATTTCATCTCTTCTCTACTTCTCAATCAATTCTATTTCAATTTCTTTCCTATGGCTGCTTATGAATCACGAATTTCTCAGGTTCCTCTCAATCAAATCTCACAAATACTCTCATACAAACTCAAGGATGATAACTTTCTGACTTGGAAATCACTTCTTCTGCCACCGCAGATACAAAGTCGATGGTTTTCTTGATGGTTCTTTACAATGTCCTCCCTATCTGATTGATAATGCTGTCAATCCCGGTTATACGACTTGGCATGATGATGATACTACTCTCATTCTTTGGATTCAAATGTCAATCTCTGAAACTGTGATTCCCTATGTTGTTGGAGCGGATTCTTCAAAAGATTTATGGGAAAATATTGAATCAAGGTATGCCAGAAGTTCTTCTACACATTCAATTCAGCTTCGTCTAAAACTTCAATCTACAAAGCTTGGATCAGGTACTGTCTCTACTTTTCTGAGTGAAATAAAGAAGATAACTGATGAACTTTTTGCTGCTGGATCAAGAATTAATGATGATGAATTAGTTGTCACAATACTCAATGGATTAGGACCAGATTATAGTTCTTTTTGTACCTCTATTCGTATTCGTAATCCACCAATTTCGTCCAAGGAACTTCATAATATACTTCTCAGTGAAGAAATAGTGGTTACTAATAAGCAAAAGAACTTGATTACTGAGGCAAATTCCAAGGCCTTTGCTGCTACAAGACCTTATGCTCCAATGTTTCGAGGTAGTGGTAGAGGGTACAATTCTGCTCCAAGATCTGCACCACCTTACTCAGGATTCATCAGACCATCTCCATCTTTTAATCCAAGAGGATACTCTCAGTTCCAAATGGCTTATGTTCCACCACCACCACCACCACCACCTTTTTCAAATGCAAGACCTCATTATGGTGCCTCTTCCTCTTCAGTTCCACCACCTATCTCTGACAAGATTTGTCAGATCTGTAACAGAACTGGTCACCTTGATTTAGAGTGCAGACATCGATTGAATTTTGCCTATCAAAACACTTATACTCCTCACAATCTCAGTGCCATGCTTGCTACTGCTAATATCTTGGGAGAGAACCCTTGGTATGCTGACTCAGGAGCAAATAGTCATATAACTAATGATGAAACTGAACTGCCAGAAGCCACATCTTTTGAAGGAGCAGATGAGATTCAAGCAGCTAATGGGGAAGGTATGCCAATTACTCATATTGGTAATGTGTCTAAGATTGCATCTTCTCACTCTTTTAACCTAAACAATGTGCTTCTTGTTCCAAAGTCATCACAAAATCTATTGTCAGTGCATAAATTCACTAGTGATAACAACTGCTCTATCACTTTTGATTCTGTTGGTTTTGCTGTTAAGGATTACTCAACTGGGAGGACCATTTTACAAGGGACACATAAAGGAGGACTATATCCAATCAACTTTATAAAGTCTACTAAAAGTAAAGCCTTCTTTAGCAACAATACTCTAGCATCAGTTTGGCATCAAAGGTTGGCTCATCCATCTTTTCAAGTGCTTCAAAAAGTTTGCAGGGATATGGATTTATCTAGTTTAGTCAAAACACCACTCTTTTGTAATGACTGTCATCTAGGGAAAAGTCACAAATTACCTTTTACTTTGTCATCACATAGAGCTCAGTCTCCACTAGAACTACTACATATGGACTTGTGGGGTCCCAGTCCTGTAATTTCTTCAAGTGGTTTTAGATATTATGTCAACATTGTAGATGACTATTCAAGGTTTTGTTGGATATTTCCATTATATGAAAAATCTGAGTTCAATGCTATCTTTCTACATTTCAAAGCTATGACTGAGAAATTACTACATACTTCTATTGTTAAAATAAGAACTGATGGAGGAGGAGGATTCTTAAACAATGAACTCAATGGATTTCTAAGTGTTAATGGAATAATACATGAAGTATCTTGTCCACATACTCAAGAACAAAATGGAATGGCTGAGTCCAAACACAGGCATCTTGTGGATACAGGAAGAACCTTTTTAATTCAATCAGGCTTATCAGATAAATTTTGGGTTGATTCATTTCATACAGCAAATTATGTTATAAATAGATTGCCTGTTAGAAGCTTGGGTTTCATATCTCCTTTTGAAAAGCTATTTGCTCAGAAACCTGATTATTCTTTCCTCAGATCTTTTGGTTCCTCATGTTTTCCATGGATTAGGCCCTATACTGCTCATAAATTACAACCTAGAAGTGTGCACTGTGTATTTATTGGCTACAGTTCTATGCATAAAGGGTACATATGTCTAGATATTAAAACATGGAAAGTGTATACCTCTAGGCATGTGGTTTTCAATGAACATTACTTTCCATTGAAACCTGTGGCTACTTTACTTCCTGGTCTTGCAGCTCCTTCAACACCCTCTGACATCTTGCCTGCATCAACTGTCACAACTCCTGCATCAGTTCAGTCAACATCAACACCTCAGTCTGATATTGTTCAGTCATCTACTATTTCTTCTGCATCAACACCTGCAAGTCCTTTTACTTCTGCAACGCTACCATCAGCTGCTTCCTCTTATACTTCATCTACAATAACACCTGCCAATTCATCCACTTCAGTTCCTGGTATTCCCAATTCATCTACAAATTCTCATTCCATGATGACAAGAGGCAAAAGAGGTATCTTTAAACCTAAAGTCTATAGTACCAAATATGTTCTATCTGCTAATCTACAATCATCTATACCTCCTCCTACACCTACTTGTTACTCTAAGGCAATCAAAATACCACAATGGAAAGGCTCTATGGTAGATGAACATACTGCTCTTAAAGATGCAGGCACTTGGACTCTTGTAGATCCAGATCCATCTTATAATGTTGTAGGTTGCAAATGGGTTTTCAGAATCAAATACAAAGCAGATGGTTCTATAGACAAATTCAAATCTAGATTAGTAGCTAAAGGTTTTCATCAACAAGAAGGAGTAGACTACACTGAAACATTTAGCCCTGTAGCAAAACCTACTACTATAAGATTGATTCTCTCTTTGGCAGTTCACTTTAACTGGGAAATGAAGCAATTGGATGTTAGTAATGCTTTTCTACATGGGGATTTAGCAGAAGATGTATATATGCAACAACCTCCAGGTTTTGTTGATCCTTCTAAGCCTCATCATGTCTGCAAACTTCACAAATCAATTTATGGTCTTAAGCAAGCTCCCAGGGCTTGGTATGATAAGCTCCTGCAGGTTCTTATTTCACATGAATTCAAGCCATCACTAGCAGATGCTTCATTGTTTGTTCAAAAGTTTGGGTCCAGAATTACTATCATCTTGGTCTATGTAGATGACATTATCATTACTGGGAATTCCAATGAGTATATCTCTCAGTTTATTACTCAACTTCAGTCATATTTTCCTATTAAAGATTTGGGGTCTCTTCATTACTTTCTTGGGCTTCAGGTCAAAAGAAACTCCAACCATCTTTTTCTCAGTCAAACCAAGTATGCTCTGGACTTACTGGAGAAGTTCAATATGACTGGTGCAAAGCCTTGCAACACACCTGTGTCACTTTCTGCTCCACTTACTGCCTCAGATGGGATTTCTTTGTCAGACCCCAGTGAATACAGGTCATTAATAGGTGCTCTCCAATATCTTACTTGGACAAGACCTGAAATTGGTTTTGCTGTTAACCAAGTCTGTCTCAACATCTTATTGCAGCTAAGAGAGTTCCGAGGTACATCAAAGGTACCTTAGATTATGGTGTGCTATTTTCTAAGGGTCTTCTTACACTACATGGTTTTAGTAATGCTGACTGGGCTGGGTCTATTGATACTCGAAGATCTACAGGTGGTTTTTGTCTTTTCTTTGGTCCAAATCCTACTTCCTGGTCTAGCAAGAGACAAGGCAGTGTCTCCAGGAGTTCAACTGAGGCAGAGTACAGATCTCTAGCAAATACAACTGCTGAAATTGTTTGGGTATGTCAATTGCTCAAGGACTTACATCTTTTCCTTTCTTCACCTCTTTTGATCTCTTGTGACAATCAGAATGCTGTGTCACTTTCTTCAAATCCTGTGTTGCATAGCAAAATGAAGCACTTAGCTATAGATTATCACTTTATCAGAGAACTGGTCCAAAACATGAATGTGCAGGTTACTTATCTTTCAACTTGGGATCAAATTGCCGATATTTTTACTAAGGGGATGGCTGGACCAAGATTTTCTCATCTCAGAGACAAGTTGAAGGTTGTATCTGGTATCACCCTTCACCTTGAGGGGGGGTAATAGTATTGTACGTGTGTATCTCTGATTGGTTAGATTAGTGAGCTGTTTACAGCCTGTCATGTACATACACGTCACTTAGTTTGTTACTTTGTAATATAAATACAAGGGGTGTATGGTCCTTCAACTGTAATACATTTGGTTTTACTTTCTATCATTTTGTTAATGATACTAGGTAAGAGTTCAAAGCTACGGGAATACAGTTAATGTTTCAGTTAAAGTTTATTCCTTAATTTTGAATGCATGGAAATCTATTTCTTCGTCTGACATGCCTTATAGACTTTCTAGTGCCGGACCAACAACAATATATTTGAATGGAGTTGTTCACTGGTTAACTTTAGACCTTCAAGTTATAGTGTATTTTGATCTTGCCAAGGAGATATTTCATGAAATACTCGGACCACAAGAACTGGACCGTCCTTCCAGCGTTGATGACAGGTACACGAAACACTTAGATGTTGTGGAAGGGCTTCTTTGCATTGTTGGTATCCTTGTTGGTGGGATATACTAACGTGTGGGTGATGAAAGATTATGATGTGAGAGAGTCTTGGTATAAACCATTCAGATACCGGAATATACAATAGGTTTTTCATATTTTAAGGTTCTTAAGTCTATGCACAATGGTGATAAGTTTCTATTAGATGTTCAGCACAAGAAGGAGATGATACAACTGTTTGGGCTTTATATGACCTGGAGGATCGATGGGAAGGAACTATCGGTAAAAGATAATGTATTACGTTGGTCCAAGGCAACAACTGTTTAGAGGAGCATTTAGTTTCTCTACTTAATGCACCAAAGCAAATACATGATGCACCTGCTCGAGAAGAAGAAAACGAAAGATACAAGAAGAGAGCTAGATTAAGTTAGAATAATGTAGTTGTGACGAATGAGTGTAGTCAAACCCAACAACCTTCCCACGATCTGATTGATTGCTTTCTCATTGAATGAGTCAGTTTCTCCTTTAAATTTGTCTACGAATGGAAGAGTTAGCTTCTTTACCGCATTATATAATGGACGGTTCCAGTTAAAACCGAAAATGCTATATGACCATCCATTTACCCGCTGCTTGACAGCTGATTTTCGATGTGTCGGTTACACGTCGGACATAGGAAAGTGAGTTTTCCACGTCTTCAACATAAACAAAAAAAAAAAAAAAAAAAAAACTAAAATTGGAATCAGAAAAACTACCGGTCTTCCATAGATTGCTTATGGATCATAACCAGTTGGATGTTGAATGATGGAAGTTTGGGTTAATTTTTTTCCTT
Source organism: Papaver armeniacum (assembly GCA_023531295.1). Classification (NCBI taxonomy): domain Eukaryota; kingdom Viridiplantae; phylum Streptophyta; class Magnoliopsida; order Ranunculales; family Papaveraceae; genus Papaver; species Papaver armeniacum. The sequence goes on along the minus strand of JAJJWW010000300.1, from coordinate 32,857 downwards.
TAGACTCCACCAACAAAGGTTTTAATATGAAATGTATAACAGAGGGAGTTGATAAGGAGTTGATAAACTCCATTGATATCAGTGAACTTGGTTAAAATTGGGAACCAGATTGTTGTTGAGCTTTAGAATTGATGATTTTCAAGGGTTGTACATCATGCCTATCAATCGATGCCAACTTATGGCCTTTGTAGACATGTCCGGATCACAATTTTGATAAAAATTCGCGAATTGGTTTAGATATATAATTGCCCATACCATTTTCTGATTTTGTATAATACGTTGACATCACTACATAATCCAATGTACTGTTGTAGCAAAATTCTTTGTTCGTGTTCTTTAATGTTGTACGGAAACTCAGTTGTAAAAACCCATAATCGACTCCTTGGAGGAGAACCCTAGATTTAAAGTGAACCCTGAACTCCTTCCGATAAGGTTTGATTATCAAATACTCACCCGTCCTGTGAGATACCATTACTTGACTGTGCCGGAGAGTTAACCTGCATGTCGAAATAATCCTGGAGTTTGGAACCCTAGATTTTATTTGGAGAAGAAACGGGGAGACAGAATGGTTTCTATTTTTATTTTTTTTGAATACGTGGACTGTAAGGGAAAACCCACTCTCTCCTACACATGACTGCCACATAGGATCAGCTGTCAACTAGCTGGTCAAGTAGCAAGATTGAGTTAAGACTTAAAAGTCCTTCAATTAATATAACTTTCTTATCAAAAAAAAAAAAAAAAAAAAACTTAAAAGTCCTTCAATCAAAAATTAAATAAAAATAAAATGATTTTCCCTCCTTATGACATAATAAATTCTACTAGTACTAATTAATTCCATTCGATTGCCGGTTCTTATATATTCTTTGGACTTGTGTTTGCGTAACTCCCACACCACAACTATGATGACAATGAAACATGGCCAAATAATTTTGATATATTGCAAGTCCTAAATTCAAAGTCCACCTTAATAAGTTTTCTCTGTTATAAACGTAAGTTTATTAGGTAGATGTCCACTTTAGTGGGACCCCATTACTTGGGCACCAAGTATGTAACTCTATAAATAGAGTCCCAAACCTTTGTAAAGAGACACACATTAATAGAATTTCTCTCTATCATCTTCCCCTCTACTTTGTGTCTCCTTCCCCTCTACTTTGTGTCTCCTTCTCTCCTTACTAGATTTACAATACGTCATCAGCAACGTAGCTCTAACCTCTGAGTCGTAAAGAGTTTAGTTTCTTTTTATTGTTTTTCATTGTTGGTTTGTCTTCATATTCCGACAAGATGATCACGAGTAGTATAAACTAATTATATTTATCACGTGGTCGAGCATAGTCTTAATCTTCGTTATTCTTTGGTTCCATGATATTAGGTCATTATTTTATGGTTGGAACTCGTAAAGTTCAAACCCATCGGATACCAAATCTTTTACTGATTTGAAAGTTTTTAAGGTATTAAGGAGGGTTATATCATTCTATCATGAACGCAACTGCTAATGTACTATTTATGCGTCGGTTTTTCTCGGTCTCTTGGTTATTTATTTTTTTTAATCACCAACAATAGTGCATACCAATGCTTTTCACACCGTCGAATGAGTTTTTTGATTGTACGATAGTTGCTCAATCTTTTTGATGATTTCCTATACGGATTCAACATGAAACAAAACTTTGCAATTTTTGTTATTTGTTTAATATTCTGTATGAGTTTTCGTTACCTAATCATATAACTGGATGGTGGAGCCTAATATTGACATCTTTTTATTTGGTTTTCTTTTTATCTTTTCACGTACTTGAACGGTGCAAATCCATACGGCTTGGTTAACTAGCCTTGGTTACAGAATTTTTCAAAGTTGATCCATGGTACATAAGCTATGATAATTATGTCCGGTAAGTTTGATATTTTTTTTCCCTTCTCTATTTCTTTATAAGAAAAAAAAAAAAAAATCCACCGTAAGATGGTTTACAGTTTCTATTCCTCTAAAGGAACTGTAATCACCAAAAATTTAATTTACATGCATGGTTGAAAAACCTACGGCCAATTTAATTTGATATCCTTGTCCGTTGTACAAGGATCATGTGATTTATTGCCATGGTTTCTATTTTTTCTTACAAGAAACCATACATCGACCACAAAAGTGGATTTTTCCATTGCGATGACTAAAACAACGATTTTTTTTTACGAGAGTAAATCGTATAAACTAATTGGTGCTATTTTTCTCCATCGTTTCCATAAGATTGGCATATTTTCTAAATTTTTGCCAAAAAGGAGTGAATTTTTCGTCCACATAATGGATTTTTTTTCTTTTTTTCAAAGTTGGTAATGACAATGATTTCTTTATTTCTTAATAAGAATCATATGACCCAATTGATTTGGTTTTTCCCTATCGATCCTAAAGGGAATATATAATGTATCGTTATTATGATATTAACAATTGCAAACACCAAGAGGAATTGCTACATTCTTAAGGGATATTGAGCATTTTTTTCTTCCTCATGGTAAATCTCCAAAATTTAAAATAGTTCCACTTGTAGTTGGAATCAGACACTAAAGATTAAAGGGTGCGCACCCGAAGCATTAGCCCAAAATCATTAATCGAGTTCTTGTAGTGACTATATTGATCTCAATATTAATTTCTTTGAATGAAATAAAGTGTCTATAATTTCATTCTTAGATGAATGAATATCTCGTCGGCCCTATAGGTCATTGGAGATTTATGTTTTTCTTACTCTAACCAACGAATCCATGGTTGATTTTAAATTTGTACGTCAAGTAGACTACAATATTATTTATTTATTTGGAAATTTCTTTTATGGCTTTTGAAGTCATTATCAATGGTCCAACTGGTGTTGTTAAAATCCAGATGTTATTACGAGTATATGTCTTCGATTTAATTGGATAATACTCTCCGAACTTGTTTTCGTATATGAGATGATTATATTTCCGCCATAATCAGGGGGAGACTATACATTACCAGATGTTTCTCTCCCATTTTGATCAAATCGAAAAAGGCTGTCTACTAGGCGTGAAAAAAATCTCATTTAGCTTTCCAATAAGCTTATGCCATTTGAAAAGGCAAATCCAATCACATCTAGCAAGTATGTAGCATTTTTATATATGCTACAAAGATTCTCCAACGGAGTCTATGATAATATGATTCACATTCTCCAAATTCATATCTCTTCATTTGAATAATAGGAGATTATAACGCCCGTGGGCGCCATTTTTATAACTCTCACATTTGTAAATAAATAGTTTTATCTAATTTTTTATTATTTTCAAAGTATGCATACATTTGGGAATTACGTGGGATCGTATTAAGCTATAAATTGTCGAAAATTCATTAATAGTAGCTACTCAAATAAAGAAGATGGTGGTTGTTAACCCCTATGTAGAGGAATATCGACATTGTGATTGGTTGGCATACAATCCAAATCAAATTGGATTAATTTCTCGATTGACGCGATTTTGGATCCATGACTTAGCACCCTAAAAAATGCCAAGCCTATTATAATTAAAGGTTGGTGTAGTCATATTGCGTATTAAGAGAAATAAGTCGTTTTAAGAGCGATTGAGGGTTATAAGTTCAAGCCCGAGGATTGGTTCAATAATATATCGTTCTCCCTATATGATGCATTTTGCGTGGTAGTCTTGAAGGACTCTTATTGCATTCACACAAGTGATTTGCTTGGAGAACATATTCAAATTTGCATTCTTTGGAGGATTCATATTATATTCAGGCAGCCACTTGACTTGATTATGCCAGGTTTAACAATCCTATATGTGTTTTTAGAAGTTTGGTACCAAACCGAAAATCCGGATTAATTAGTTGATGATATCAACTTTATAGGTCTCTTGAGGAGTCCTTAAAAACACAAAAATCCACGCTTTAGGAGCATAAATTCTATTTTATTTTTATCTTTCTTTCTTAAATCTGCAGTTGGAATTATGCTAGCATAAACTCGTCTTTAAGATAGACTAGAGTTATTCTTTTGATGCTTATTTAATTTTTTTTTTTTTAGAAACTCATATAATTGGGTTAGCATCAATAAAAATGTCAAAATTTGTACTCTTTTCCCTTCGTTTCAGGTTTTGTCCCATGTGGTTTTCCTGACAAGGTTTTAACGAGGCAATATCGCTGACGTTTAAATTTCTTTTAATGTTGCTATTTGTGCTCTTTTTCCTTCGTCCATATTTTTTTCCCATTGGGTTTTAAAGGTAAGGTTTTAGTGAGGCAAATCAATTCAACATGGTGTTCATCCAAGAGGGAGTTGTATCAATTGTGATTATTTGGTGGATTCCCACCGTTGAATAGGTCATTTTGTTAAACCAAATCAACATAACAATCTCCTAGAAATTTGGATGTTCATCTAAACCACATAAGGTATGTACACAAATACCATTTTGTTCACTTACGGTAACGTATCTACATCTTGGCTCTTTTGTCGAAGAAACTCCATCAACGACTTCATCAAATCATCACGAGAAGTTAGCATTAAACGATCACAAAAATTCTCAATGTTGAAGAAGAACGTAAACTCTGCAAAAGTATTAACCGAAGACAATACTTCTTGTGCAACATAAAAGAAGACTGCATCAACCAATAGACATCTTCATGGAAGCACAAATGATCTTTTGCATTCAAGAAAATTGTTCAACGAAATTGGGATATCTCGACTAAAAGATTTGCAAGCCAAGAATTTACTGAAGTACTCATCAGGGGGAGCACCATCATACAATGTGCATTCTACTGGACTCATCATGTTGTACTCTTTTTCCTATGTCGAGGTTTTGTCCCATTGGGTTTTTCCTTGTCAAGGTTTTAACGAGGCAACGTTTGTGTGTCCAACATTGTTTCAAGTCTTTACGTGTATATGCAATTTCAGGTTTTTCTCTTTTGAGTTTTCCTGGTATATTTGTAATTTCTTACATACAGTGGTCATCTAGGGGGAGTGTTATAAACGGAAGTTTATTAGGTAGATGTCCACTTTAGTGGGACCCCATTACTTGGGCACCAAGTATGTAACTCTATAAATAGAGTCCCAAACCTTTGTAAACAGACACACATTAATAGAATTTCTCTCTATCATCTTCCCCTCTACTTTGTGTCTCCTTCTCTCCTTACTAGATTTACAATATTCTCCATATATATCTTTCTTTTATAAACAACCATCATCTCAATCTTTTCTAACGCTAACAAACAAATATCTCCTCTAGTGAACCCTTTATAAATTTGCTATATTTTATGGCCATTAAGACTTTTTCTTGAGAATTTAAGCCAAGGTCCACCTTATTAAGCTTCCTCCAACAACCATCATCTTGATCTCTTCTAATATCCTTACGAAACCAATATCTCCTCTAGTGATTTTGAAGATACAATCATTATGGATAGAGAACTAGAACCAGAAGAACTAGCGTATAGTATTATAGCTTCGAAGAAAATATGTTCACCAATCACTTTAGCTTTTATTCTTCCTCTTTATTTCATTTATTTAGCTCAAACCAAAATTTCTGATAACCCAGAGGATGGATGGTTTTCTTTCTTCCTCTTTGGTTTAACATCGGAATTCGGTCTGATGAAATTCGTCCACTATGCATGGCTTAGCATCGATCTCGGAATTGGAATTTTTTCATCATTCAGGGTCTGGTTACTCTTGTACCATATCTTCTTCCTCGCTCTTTCGCTTCTCTCTACTTCAACCGTTGTTTATACCGTTGCTTGTGCTTATACTAAGAAAGAAATCACTTTTAACAAAGTTAAAAGTGTAGTTCCCACGGTTTGGAAGAGACTTACGATCACTTTCTTATGGGCATTTCTCATCATATTTCTATACACCTTATTTACTCTTCTAATAGTATTTGTGATAACAGTAACAGTTAAGCCATCTAAGGGTCTTGATGGTCTTGGCGCCTCCATTCTTATTGGTATAATAGAGAATATCATTTGCACGATCGGGTTCGTTTACATCAACGTAATATGGCACCTGGATTGTGTAGTATCGGTAATGGAAAAAAGTTACGGTTATAAAGCAATTTTAAAGAGCAAAGCATTGATTAAAGGTAATATTTGGATGGCTTCGTTTATCTTTATTACGGTACAAATATTTTTAATGATCGTAATAGCCACCTTCCATAATCTAGTAATTGATAATGGGAGAATAGGTGTAATGGGCAAAGTTAGTTTGGGAATATTTCTTTTCTTGTTGCTGTTTGTTTTGATTCACATTGGTCTTGTGGTCCAAACTGTTGTGTACTTTGTCTGCAAGTCATATCATCAGGAGAACATCGATAAATCTTGGTTAGCCGAACATTTGGAAGCGTATAACGTAGGTGATTATGATCCTTTGATGGGAGACAAGGATATTCAATTAGAACAATCTGGGGTTTGATTTACTCATCTCCCTAATGGTTTTATACTTGTTATACAGTAATTCTCCCTAATGGTTTTGCACTGCTTCAGTGTCACTATCATTAGAGTTGTACTTGTACCAGTCCATCTGTTTCTTGCTGTCAATAGTGTGTCGTGTCACTGTAATGAATGTATGAAACTGTTGAGAGAAAGAACTTCAAAGTTTGTGTTATGGTTTGTTACAGAAAAAGAATTATGATCATATGTTATAACAGTTTATGACATGAGCGTATGAGCAATGTAATATAACTTCTTATGTTATTTCATATAGACTTCTTTTACCGTTGTAATTTTGGTACTCCTGAATGTGTATGTCAAGCCTTGCAGTCATGGTCAACTAGCTGCAAGGTATTAATCTAGATATTCAAGCAACAATTTTAATCCATCTTTTAGTTTTCACATTAGGCTAGCTCATAACCTTGTGGTCTGGTATCTTTCTTAGTATTAGTTTAGCCTCAAACACATTGAGATGGATAACAGTTTCCTAAATTTCGTTGCATTTACAATGTACTCTGTCAATCTCCTGTGCAGAAATGATTACTATTTCTCCCCTCTTTCTTATGAATAAAAAATGTAATCAAGGAAAGTCAGAAACATTGTTTGTTTGTTTCTAAGTAGTACTAATAAATTATATGCAATTGCCGGTTTTTATGCTCTTTGGACTCCTGTTTGCATAACTCCCCACCACAACTATGACGTTTTAGGTCTGTACGTACGAAGACCTTTTGAATATCTCCTCTATTATAATTCTTAGGAATCTACCGTACGTGAAGCTTCCAATATTATAGCTTCATGGAGGAAAATATTCATAGATCCCTTTAGCTTTGACTCTCCCTACAGCATCCCCTCTCTTGTAATTTTATACATAGTATTATGAGTCTCTTTTGCAATGAATTGTTGTATTCGGGCAAGGCATGCATGTGTATGCATGCACAATGTAACTGATGTAATTTCGTATAGACCTCTCTGTTACAAATGTCAAAGTCAAGGCTCCACCAGTCGTGGTCTACATGTGACTTTCCAAGTTTTTTTTTTGTTTTTTTTTTTATCAGAAGAGAGATTGAGATTTTATTAGATGTAAGAATATACAGAGTTATAATCTACCAGAGGTAGAGAAAAGAAAAAAAAATATATATAGTAAATTACTCAAAGGGTGCATCCCAGTTGTTATGGACTGAACTTGCAAAGTTCAAGTGCACCCTCTTCCCAGCAGCACTAGCCCAAGATAAGATCGAAGATTTCACCTCATTTCCTAAATCCAGATCAGTCTTGAAGTGTAGTTCTTCTCAAAAGTTCTACAATTTCTTTTTTTTCCATTAAATAGAGACCACATCTGCAGGGATGAGATTCCAAATGAAGTTACCAGAGTCTGAGAAATGTTTATGATGCCAACTCTCTGCTAACATTCTCATATTCAATGGCAAGACCCAAGACCAACATGTACTCGGCAAGACGAAAGACCAAACCTTATGAGATACTTTACAGTGTAAGAAAAGATGTTCTTGAGTTTTTTTATCATTTCCACATAGAATGCAAGAGTTGTAGATCATGACTCCTTTCTTGTGCATATTATCAATTGTGTTGATCTTGCCAAGTACTAAGCACCAGACCAAAATATTAATTTTAGGCGGAATAGCTGATTTCCATATGAAGGCATAAGGAAAGTTCTGAACATCATGTTCTAACACCAGTTTAGAGTACAAAGTTTTAACAGAAAGTCCAAAAAAGTCCTTTTCCAATCAGAATTAAAAATAAAATGATTTTCCCTCCTTATGACATAATAAATTCTACTAGTACTAATTAATTCTATTCAATTGGCGATTCTTAATCATATACTCTTTGGACTTTTGTTTGCGTAACTCCCACACCACAACTATGATAACATTGACAACGAAACCAAGCCAAATAATTCTGCATTTCTGCTATATTTTAAGTTAAGGCCTCTTTCTTGAGAATTCAAAGTCCACCTTAATAAGTTTCCTCTATACTCTATACATATCTTTCGTTCATAAACAATCATCATCTCAATCACTTCTAACCTTAACAAACAAATACCTCTAGTGAGTTTTGAAAGATTCAATCATTATGGATAGAGAACCAGAAGAACTTCAATTCTTAGGATTCATTGGAATCTACAAAGAATCTTACAATATTACAGCTTCATGCTGGAAAATCTTTTCACGAATCACTTTGGCTTTTATTCTTCCTCTTTCTTTCATTTTTTTAGCCCAAATCGAAATTTCCAACTTATTCTTTCCGAAGATCACACGTAGCCAAGACGATGGACTGTTTTCATGGTTCGCCAATTATTTAACATCGGAATATACTGATTTCTGGATATTCAAGTTCATGTACCATATATTCCTTCTTGTTCTTTCGCTTCCCTCTACTTCAGCGGTTGTTTATACCATAGCTTGCGTTTATACTACTAAAGAAATCACATTTAACAAAGTTACAGGTGTACTTCCCACGGTTTGGAAGAAACTTATGATCACTTTCGTATGGACCTTGGTCATCATGTTTCTATACGACGTCTTTACATTTCTAGTGCTATATATGCTAATAGTCGCATCTTGGATATCTAGTGGTGCCATCACCGCACGCGGCTGGGATATTATTCTTGTTATAATGATTATCCTTTATGCAATCGGTTTCGTTTACATAAGTGTAATATGGCACTTGGCTAGTGTGGTATCGCTATTGGAAGAGAGTTATGGTTATAAAGCATCTCTGAAGAGCAAAGCATTGATTAAGGGTAAGATGTGGATCACTTCAGTTATCTTTATTATACTACAAAACTCTTTTATGATCATATTAGTTGGCTTTGAAAAACTTGTTGCTCATGGGAGAATTGGTGTAACGGGAAAAGTATGTTTGGGAATAATTTGTTTGTTGTTGTTGTCTATTTTGATTCACTTTGCTCTTGTGATCCAAACTGTGGTGTACTTCGTCTGCAAATCTTATCATCACGAGAACATCGATAAATCTTGCTTAGGCGAGCATTTGGAAGCTTATAATCTAGGCGATTATGTTCCTACGGTTAGGAACAAAGATATCCAATTAGAACAATATGAGGTTTTGATAGAATCAACTCCTTAATGGTCCCTCTCCTGTAATTTTATACATACACTAGAAAGAAACCCGTGCTACGCACCGGGAACAGGTTTCCTTTCTTCCATAGATGGATAGATTTTTCTTTGATTTCTGCAACTCAAAGTTATATATGTCTGGTAGATTTGCTATCATAAGCTCTTTAACCTTTTTCCAGAATAAACATGCAAGTACATCTATATACATGCGAATGAACAACTTTTATTGTGATTACAATAATTACACCAATAAAAGTAATACAATAACCAAATAGTTGCGAGAATAAGTAGTTTTAAATTTGTTGTTGGACCAACCAATGCATTAATACACCACTAAATTATTTACTACCTGAATAAAGATTCAGAGCTTGCACTACGATCCATTGTCCAACTCCTAGGGAGGTAAAAAAGACCCAGCCTTTGGTGAAGTCCGACGACTGCTTTTAATAATTTCCATTCACTCTCATGTTCACCACATCTGACTTTCGAAGTCTCAGATTCAAAAAATCAAAGTCCCATTGTTTCTTCAATTGGATATAGTGCCGGCTGCCGATGCAGTATGACTGCGCTGTTGAGAGGTATAGCCGACGTCTTCAAATAAGCATTAAAATCTCTATCAAGGACTGACGTACCATGATCTGTAAGAACAAATTCACTAACAAACTCTCCTAAAAAACTCTAATCAGTAAGCAATAATAGGCAAAACATTTCAAAATTTTGGACCTTTACTGATATCTGCGAGTAGTTATAGTATCAGTGTAAGAAACTTTTCCAACCAAAACATTTTAAAATGTGAAGTCACATGAAAAAACTTAACAAACCAAAATATTACATCATAAAGAAATTACCGAAAAATGCTCGTTGATTCGTAAAGTAAGAAAATGAGAAAGAAAAACAAAGATTACATAGTCATTAAGCATGGAACCATACCAAGTTTGCTCACTTTCAGATAAATTTATAGGGAGACAGAAATGCTTAAACGTTTCCTGTAACTTCTAATCTGAAATGCTTAAAACTGACTGTTCTAGCTTGGTAAGAGTTTCATTTCACGAATGCCATTTTTTTTCCAGAAAGTGTTTCACAAAGATAAGGTAGTAAAACACATAAATTTTATGCACAACCAACCACAACATGACTACAAAAAGCAAAAATAAAAATAAAAAATTATATCTGGAACCTCTTCAATTTGTTTATTCCTACCAACTCACCATAAAAAGAAAACCGGACGCACACAGAGAAAGGAAGCTCATGCATACATCACGAAAAAGTGCATTCAATTTGACCACATATTCTGAATCCAAGTTAGTTAAAAATTCATGACATAACATCCAAGTTAGAATTCATGACAGAACATTCGTTAACAAACCAATTTTAACCTCAATAGTTCGGGCTTCTAAGGTCATTTAGAGGGAATTTCTAGATAGGCATCCCATAGGTAGAAAAAAAAAGCAAAATCAGTATAAGAAGGCAACCAAACTGAATAGAATACTTACAGGATAATTTGAATTAGGGGAAGAGTTGTCATCGGCTCATCGCAATAAAGATGCATAGTTAGTCTGATTTCTTTAACTCTAGCATTGTCTATTCACTCCATCTTCTGATGATTCTCTTAAGATATGGATGAAATTACGTGAGAGCTCACATAATCTCAACCACATTAAATATCCAAAATTCATCTGTCAATACTTTGGCATTAACTTCGCCACCTGTCTCTAATTTCATTTTTGGAGTTCTGTTTGATATTCTTATAGGTGCAATCCTTCATCTAATACCTGCATAACAATGTATCAAACGACACTAAGCATATCAACTGAAAGAATGTGAAAAATGCACAATAATGTTTGTACAATGGCATTGAAAAATCTAAATCTAAGCTTATGAACTGAAAATTCTACTTTCATGTAAATCCATATTCTTCGTTTGCGAGAACGATCTTGTAGTAGTAACTTATCATTGTTGCTGGGTTGTCCTGGTTCAAGATCTATGACCAAAATAGATATGAATTTTATGATTAGGAAGTGGGTTGAATGCAAAACTCAAATATGATATACTCTCCGAAAAAGATGTGCAAAACGTGAATGTAAACATTAGCACATGCACCATAGATTGCTCTCTTGCGAGAAGGTTTTGTTGTATTAGTAGTAGTCTTATTAACAGTCTGGGAGAGTAAATTCTTCTGAATCAAGATATCCTTCCTGAACTGTCTATTTTTTTTCCCAAGAGTACAAAGTTTTTGATGTATTTTAACAGCCAAGATATCTTTCCTTCATTCTGAAATTTGTTTATGGAGTCATCTAATTTCGCCAAATATAATTGGAACCAAATATAAATACTTATGCAAAACCATGGACAACAGATGGACCATTAATTTGAACCGTAAACACAAAAGCAATTTAACAAACACGTAGGCTTAACTGGGAAAAAGGTGAAGAAACTTCAGAATAATCAATGTAGAATCCGAAATCGGTGAGTGATCAAAAACCAAACTTAATAACGTTAAGGATTTGATTTGCCCCCTGATTGTAGATGACGATTTCCTGTCAATCTTAATTTTGATTTTGATTACAGTAAACACAAACACACAAAAGTAATTCAAAGGCTTACCTCAAAAAACAGTGTAGAAATTTCAAAATCATCACATGCAGAATCCACAATTGTGAGAGATCAAAAACCAAACTTAAGCAGCCATTGGAGAGCTGCCCAACCTGTAAACCAAGCATAAAAGCTGCATCAACAAAATCTATATCCTATGTTTTGATAGACTCCTACTTTACCAACCCAATTTAAAAAGTAAAGAATCAAAACCCAATTATTTTCATGAATACTTACGGTGATTGATTGCTTAATTGATTCTTCGATGAGGATAATAATAGACACCAAACCATTCAGGTTCTAATCATATCCGTTGCAATAAGAAAGACCCAATTTTTAGAATAGAGATCAAATCAAACATGGGATGCGAAAAACAAAGATAGCAGTTTGGAATTTCAGAGGCTGTTGTAGTCTTGTAGATGTGTTGTTGGAATCGTCAGTTACCTATGGAAAGTGGGGTTAAGCCCTTAAAAGAGAGAAATGGGTTAAGTGGGAGGTGTAAATAAGGTGTACGGAAGTATTAAAGTTAATTATGTGGGGCTTAAATTAATGAGAGAGTTGTATTTCGTAATACTCTTTATTTAGATTGTCCACATCAGATTTTGGTGGGGTCATTATTAATGAGAATCAAGTGTTGAGTTTCAATTATCATCTTGTTAGATAGATAGATGTATTATGAGTCTCTTTTGGCTATATTCTGAAAGAAAGATCGATGAAAAATAAAAAATAAAATTTCAAGAATAATACTGTTATTTATTTTATTTTCATCATAAATAGCTAAGTATACTCCTGTGTAATCTTTTCCTAGTTTCAAAAAATAAATAAACTAATAATACTAGCACGCTAGAATAGAAAAAACATTAAGATGATTTTATCAACCGAATAATCATTCAACAACTTGCCAGTCATTTCTTTTCTGCCACTCATATCTATCTTCGCGATATAAATAAAATCCATCTCGACGAGCAGAATAATGGCAATTGTCAAGACAAAAGTCAAAGTATTTGTCGTGGAATGTTGATCTATCGAAAACCTCAAAAGTGCCATTTTTCCAATTATAATCCCAATTATCGTACCAACGACACTCACACCAAAAGTGTGTATGACTAAAAGCTTCTCCAAAATCCCAGTGCCACTCGTCACCTTGATGGAGCAAATGATGACCTAGATCGTCATCGTTGGACATGCAGTGAATGTCCAGCGCAACTTCATAACCTTCGATATCATTCTGTATATGCACTGTCGTCTTAGCTGAGCATGTGGAAACTAGAACTGAAAACATTATCACCAGTAACAACAACGACAAACTTTTATTTCAATAGCTACGAGTACCCATTTTTGAATCTGATAATAGGTTTTGAGGCCCTAATCTATATATATATAGATGGAGGTGAAAGTTATTCCTATGTAGGAGATACAGAATGATGTAATAATGTTATTACAGTATATATATGCAAATCACCATTCATTTATGGTTGATCCTGAACATATTTCAATATCCTAAAATAGGCCAACTAATAAGGAAAGGAAATACACAATTAGTCTCGTGCTTTCATAGCCCTATATCCTAAAATAGGCTAACTAATAAGGAAATACACAACTAATCTCGTGCTTTCATAGGATAGCCCTCTACACACACACAAGGGTTATGCTATCGAAATGGCAGTATAAATCATGGACAGGTTCATCTTAAAAGTATGAAGTCCAAAGACCCAGCCAGGGACGGTATTAGGGGGTGGCTTACCCAAGCTGAAGCCCACCACAAAATTTTTAAAAAGTTGTTTTTTTAGTGTAATTTTTAACATTTGTAAAATTTAGCCAGTGTAAATTTTAATTAGCCCATTAATTGTTAAGATATGATTTTGCGTGGAAGAAATCGGAAGATTTTGGAACCCCTTGTCCGCATGGATTAATTTTTGAATAGCATCTCAACCGTTCAAAGGCTATAGGGAAAAACAAGTATTCATGATGTTTTTCTTAAAATCGAGTATTGATTGGGCTCACCTATTATTACGTGTCAGTTTGATAAAATAAAACTGTGTGTCAAATGGGGGTGTCTTGTCCTTAACTAAGCAAGCGTTTGTCCACCTTTAAAAAAAGAAAAAAAGCAAGTGTTTGTCCAAAAATTCATTTTTCTTCTATGAAGTAACTACAATTTTATGTATATCTATGTATAATCTAAAAATGCAGTGTATTCATGAGACAAAAATATAATATGTCATGACTTATTATGCGTATATGTACAAACTCCAAATATTTTTGCATCCCTATAATAACCTTTAAAACTAGAAAAAAATTGGGCAGCCTTCGGCTGCTAAATAAATCAGGATTATTATTTTCGATACGCAAATTATTCCTCCTAATATTAGTTACAAGGTGAAAAATTTGATTCAAAGCTTTATGCTCCAAGGAAAAGAGATCGTGTGGCATACACATACTCGGCTTTAAGTATATTCTTTATGGTTGTCATTCTTGCAGTTGAGATAAATTAAGTTGAGAGTTCGAGAAAAAAAAAATTTAGCCCACCCAAACGTAAATTCTTGGATCCGTCGCTGGACCCAGCAAGGGGCCAATTTGTTTTTAAAGCGATTTGGTTGGAAAGCTCTTGCTAGCTTGTTCTATAACAAAAATCAAATAATGCTAAACAAGGGACAGGGGTATCCATGATGGGAGGAATAATCAAAAGATACAAAACTAATCAGGTTACGTACTCACTCTCAGATAGTAGGATTGAGTTTTGGACGGGGCTCATTTTTAGGTTGAGTCTATTATTTATGAACATGCTTTTAGAAAAGCAAAAAAAATTAGCGGACACTTTGCAAAGCGAGGAATCCGAGGATGTTTGCTTGCTAATGGTGTTAATGATAGCTTTACTGGTAGGCCAGACTTCATTCACTCCATGGAATGATCTGGAATAAGTTATTATCGGTTTTAAGTAGTTTATCGTAAAAAAATGTTAGATTCCAACACGCCCGTCTAGCTCAGTTGGTAGAGCGCAAGGCTCTTAACCTTGTGGTCGTGGGTTCGAGCCCCCACGGTGGGAATATTTTTTTTTTTTTTCATTATTTCATTGTAAATCTTCATTTTCCATAATGCTTTGGATGTACTATTTTAGATTTTCTTTCAATTTCCTTTCAATGTGGGCTATTCACTTCCAAACGACACTTCAACAGTGCCTTAAGTTGGATCTTGGAGTCCATTGAAGCTAGCCTAATAGTGTTAATGATAGCTTTATTGGTAGGCCAGACTTCATTCACTCCATGGAATGATCTGGAATAAGTTATTATCGGTTTTAAGTAATTTATCATAAAAAAAATGTTAGATTCCAACACGCCCGTCTAGCTCAGTTGGTAGAGCGCAAGGCTCTTAACCTTGTGGTCGTGGGTTCGAGCCCCACGGTGGGCGTACATTTTTTTATGCATAATGCTTTGGATGTATATATTTTTATTTTCTGTTCAATTTCCTCCGCCGTCTCAAGTTTTCTACCTTCCAGTTCTAAAATGGAGAAGATATTAAGATGGTGGTGCTCAAAGTTTTGCAGCTCATTATAATTTCAAATGCAATCAATGCCAAGCAAATGACTAGCTAATTTATAGAAAACAGATCATCCAATACGTTCACGTAAACACGCGATTTCAGACGGCGTTGACATTCTAATGGAAGAGCTAGATTATTTTTCATTTTTATAGGAACTAAGATTTTTACTTGTTGGGTATTTGGAGCTTGGTCAATTGTTGCTGCTGGGTTATCTGATTCCACCAAGGAGAATCAAAATGACCAAGTCATTGTAGAGGGCCAGAGGCAGACTCTGTCTAAGTTTTTGCTCTGCATCCACTTGACAGCCTCTAGCACAGCAAGGCGCACTTAGCCTAACTTGTAACAATTTTGCAACCTCTGAATTCGCCTGGTATCATTCTTATTGGTTTAACACTTAGCTAAAAGTGGATTACATCTACCATGGGGATACCTCATTGACCCAGTCAAGAAAAGGCAAGAACACTTTTTCTAATTAGTATTCATAAAAAATATGTAATTGCCGGTTCTTATACTCTCTAGACTTGTCACTTTTGCATGCATTATTCTAAGTCTCTATCAAGACCATTTCTTAGTTTTTATAAAAAAAAAAAAAAAAATCTTGACCATAATTCAAAGTCCACCTCAATAAGTTTCCTCCATATATATCTTTCTTTCATTAACAACCATTATCACGGTCTTTTCTATCCTTACCAAACAGATATCTCCTCTAGCTAGTGAAATTTGAATAAGATTGAGTCATTATGGATAGAGAACCAGAAGAACTCCAATTCTTAGGACTCTTTGGAATCTATAGAGAAGCTTACAATATTATAACTTCACGGAGGAAAATCTTTTCACAAATCACTTTAGCTTTTATTCTTCCTCTTTCTTTCATTTATTTAGCTCAAACAAAAATTTGCGACTTATTATTCCCGAAGATGATGCATAACCAAGACAAGGAACTGCTTACATTCTTCGCATATCTTCGTTTATCACCGGAATTCACTGCTTTTTTGATATTCAAGGCCATATACCATATCCTCCTTCTTGTTCTTTCCCTTTTCTCTACTTCGGCCGTTGTTTATACCATTGCATGTGCTTATACTACGAAAAAAGTCACTTTTAACAAAGTTGCAAGTGTAGTTCCCACGGTTTGGAAGAGACTCATGATTACTTTCTTATGGACATCTGTTGTGATGTTTCTATACAACTTCTTTACAATGATACTACTGTTTTTTCTAGTAGTTCCAGTTAGTCTATCTTATAGTGGTCGTACCCCTGCTGCCATTGATATTCTTTCTGATATAGTTGTTTTGATTTGGGCAATCGGGTTCGTTTACATTAGCCTAATATGGCACTTGGCTAGTGTAGTATCGGTATTGGAAGAGAGCTATGGCTATAAAGCATTTTCAAAGAGCAAAGCTTTGATTAAGGGTAAGATGCTAATTTCTTTGGTTATCTTTATTAAGCTAGAAATTTCTTTTTTGGTGGTGTTATTCGCCTTCGAAAATCTAGTTGCTCATGGAAGAATAGGTGTGATGGGCAAAGTCATTTTGGGACTTTTTTGTTTTTTGTTTCTGTCTATTTTAATTAGCTTTGCTCTTGTGATGCAAACTGTTGTGTACTTCATATGCAAATCATACCATCACGAGAACATCGATAAATCTTGCTTAGACGAACATTTGGAAGCGTATAATCTAGGCGATTATGTTCCTTTGATTAAAGACAAGGATATTCAATTAGAACAATCTGTGGTTTGATTTAATCACCTCCCTAATGGTTTTATACTTGTTGGACAGTGTTTCTACGCCATCCTCTCTTGTAATTTTATACACACATTATTATGAGTCTCTTTTGCAAATAAACAGTTGTATTTCGAGCAAGGCATGTATAGAATGTATGCAATATGGACAATGCAATAATGTAATTTCATATAGACTTCTTCTACTGTGTTGTATTTCTGATACTCGTAAATGTGTCAAAGTCAAGCTTGACCAGCCGTGATCAACCTGTTGCATTGGTATAAGCATTACAATGTAAGTAGCTACTATATGACTCTGTCAATCTCCTATCCCAAATGAAATGATTTACTCTTTCTTATGAATAAAAAATAAAGTAATGAAAAGCCAAAAACACTAATTTTAAAACTAATACTAATAAAATCTATACAATTGCCAATTCTTATACTCTTTGTGGACTTTCATTTTTGCATAACTCCCCTCCACAACTTTGATGGCAATGAAAACAAAGCAACCAAATGCGATTACAAAATTTCATTAATTGAAGTCTCTATGAAGACCTTTTCTTGACAAGAATTCAAAGTCCACCTGAATAAGTTTCCTCCATATCCATCTTTCTTTCATCTCTTTTATCTTACCAAGCCAATATCTCCTCTAGTGATTTTGAAAACTCAATCATTATGGATAGAGAACCAGAAAAACTCCAATTCTTAGGATTCATTGGAATCTACAAAGAAGCTTACAATACTACAACTTCGTGCTGGAAAATCTTTTCAAAGATCACTTTAGCTTTTATTCTTCCTCTTTCTTTCATTTATTTAGCTCAATTCGAAATTTCCGACTTATTATTTCCAAAGATCATGCATAACCTAAGGAACCTAAAATATGGAGTGCTTGAATTGTTCTTGTATCATTCAATATCGGAATTGGCTAATTTTTTGATATTCAAGGTCATGTACCATATCTTCCTTCTTGTTCTTTCACTCCTCTCTACTTCAGCCGTCGCTTATACCATTGCTTGTGCTTATACTACCAAAGAAATCAGTTTCAAGAAAGTTACAAGTGTAGTTCCCACTGTTTGGAAGAGACTTCTGATCACTTTCTTATGGGCCTTTCTGATCATGAATCTATACAACCTCTTTGCAATTCTCTATGCAATTCTAATATTAGTTTTGATAGGAGTCGCACTTGGTCGACAATCAGATGGGGACGGTTTTCATATTCTTTTCCATATTTATATTGTTATTTACGCGGCCGGGCTTGCTTACATCGGCGTAATATGGCACTTGGCTAGTGTAGTATCGGTACTAGATCAGAGTTATGGCTATAAAGCAATTTTAAAGAGCAAAGCATTAATTAAACTCTTGTTACTCATGGGAGAATAAGACGTCGATTGCTTTGGTGGTCTTTAGAACATTGAGCTAACATTTGGAAGTCTCTTTTTATGGTTGTTGAATTATCCACCTTTATTCTCTTGAAACTCTTTTGTAATGGACAGTTTTATTTCTCATGGGAGAATAGGTGTGATGGGCAAAGTTGGTTTGGGAATTTTTCGTTTCTTGTTGCTGTCTTTTTGTATTCAATTTGCTCTCGTAATCCAAACTGTTGTATACTTCGTCTGCAAATCATACCATCACGAGAACATCGATAAATCCTGCTTAGCTGAACATTTGGAAGCGTATAATTATGTTCCTTTGAATGAAGACGGGGATATTCAGTTAAATTAATGGGTTTCTACAACTCTAGTCTCCGCATCTTATTCTCTTGTAATTTTATACACATGATTATATCTCTTTTGTAATGGACAGTTTTATTTCAAATTTGCTACAATGCCGGGGTCCCAAAACGGGCCGGAATTGTATGGGTTCATTAGCATGCCGGCCAAAATACCGCATGATTTTCTGTTTTGTTTCCCTCCAGGCCTTACATGATTTTAGGCTGGATTTTTTTCAATATATGGCGCGCGGGGTCTCTATTTTCGTACACTTCCGGCTACACGGATTTAGGAATGGTATTACCTTGGTAACTACACATTTTTTGATTTTCACAACCTTATGTAAGACATTTTTGTCCAAAATACGAAACATGTCCCATAAACCGTAAAAAAACATTTGTCCACACCATTAACTTAAACATTTGTCCACCACAACATAAAAAAATGAACTTTCATTGGCCACGACCACGAGCACGACCACGACCACGGCCCCGTTTAGGAACACTACCTTCACCACCACGACCACTGCTACCTTCACCACCACGACCCCACTCTTACCTTCACCACCAGAGCACTACGAGTCCTCTTTTTATTGCTTGAAGTTGCTTGAACAATAGATGGGCATCCTCATTGTCAACATTGTGGTCTAACACCCTCACAAAGGTCTTCAACTGATCCTTCTATATTCAATTAAATAATAAACAATTAATAGAATGATTGTTAATGCAATCAATCTTAAAATAGTAAGAGCAACTCTAAAATACTTACAAATATCTTAAGCATTGTTGTTGGGTCTTTCGATTCCATCTTCTTCTTATTCTTCAGTAGTCATTGGCCTAATCACAGTAGGACTACAATGGCGGTGG
Source organism: Papaver armeniacum (assembly GCA_023531295.1). Lineage (NCBI taxonomy): Eukaryota > Viridiplantae > Streptophyta > Magnoliopsida > Ranunculales > Papaveraceae > Papaver > Papaver armeniacum. The sequence goes on along the minus strand of JAJJWW010000300.1, from coordinate 12,938 downwards.
TCACCTCGTCCAAAAGACTCACATCGTCTCTTTCAAGGGTATGGTTGTTTCATAAGAACTCATGGGAGAATAGAAATGTGATGAGGCTAGAATTTGTTGGGCATCATCTGAGTTATCGCAAAATAGTTGGTCTTCCGTAGAACCGCTCAATTTTTCATGATTAATATTCGAACTCTCCACCGTTTCCTCACAATGTCTTTTTGTATTCAATTTGCTCTCAAACACTTGTAATTTAATTAAGATAGTTACACCAAAAATAACTGATTGTATACTTCGTCTGCAAATCATACCATCACGAGAACATCGATAAATCCTGCTTAGCTGAACATTTGATCACCACCATCATCATCATCATCATGGTTACCTCCTCCAATTTGGTTTCATCAACATGTTCCTTTGAATGAAGACGACCTTTGGGATATTCAGTTAGATCATCAAAATAGCCTTCCAAGCGCAAAAAAATAAGAAATTTTAACTATACAAGGTCCATTACACATACATTTCAAGTGACAAAACTCCTTCATGTTTTTATATAACTACCCTTAGGGTTTAAAACTCTGGCATCAAAACATTCATGAGTAGCTAATGAGGTTATGATTGAAACATGAAATTGAAGTACTAGAGTGAGTTTAAGTGTTCCCTTACTTTCTTAAGCGCACCATTTCCATAATGGGTTTCTACACCATCTTATTCTCTTGTAAATTTTTTGTAATTTTACCCAATTGACCTCCCCCCTACACAAAGATTATATCTCTTTTGTAATGGACAGTTTTATTTCGAGCAAACCATGTGTAATGTAGAACGCAGAATGTAATAGGATTTCAGATGATTTCAGATGTAATTTCATACCTCTTATACCATAAGCATTTCTCGCAGGTTTCATTCCAATGATGAGAAAAGATACCTTTCGTTGCAGGCAGAAAAATAATACTGAACTTAAGCAACAGTTACAGGCTTTTTCTCTCTTATGAGGAAGTACTAATTTACTAGGAAATCAATCTTCCCCCAAAACAGAACACATTCTTTGCTTACCCACCTTTGCAAGAGAATCAGCTAAAGTTTTTGATTCTCCATGCACATGGTTAGATTTCCAAGCCACAAAATCCTTAAATGCTTAGTCATTTATTGAATTATTGTTTTTCCACTCCACAGATCCTAGAATACCACCGGTAGCAACATTAAGAGAGTCCTCCTTCCAGCTGCAACTTGAGAACTTTTGCTGCTATAGCTTCAGCCATTTGATAGCCTCCAATGCTGCTATTCTTCATGACTGTTTCTTCCTATCCATTCTTTGCACATGGTTAGATTTCCAAGCCACAAAATCCTTAAATGCTTAGTCATTTATTGAATTATTGTTTTTCCACTCCACAGATCCTAGAATACCACCGGTAGCAACATTAAGAGAGTCCTCCTTCCAGCTGCAACTTGAGAACTCCTTTGCTGCTATAGCTTCAGCCATTTGATAGCCTCCAATGCTGCTATAGCTTCAGCCTCCTCCTCATCTTTAGCTCTGACTCCCTGGAAAAATTCGTGCACTTTTTACTTCATGACTGTTTCTTTTTTATGCACTAGAGTCCTAGACTCATCAAAATATCATAATTTACATGGTCTAATTAAACAGCTCATAGTCATACTCTTACAAAAAATGGTACTGAATTTTGAATTTGATGTTTTGGTAAAATATAAAACTAACACTAACTACCACCAGAGAAGTGACTAGTTCTTTTATCAACAGATGTAAGCAGCAGACTCATCCAGCTATATTTATCGATGTTCTATAATAATGCAAACATGTATTATAGCATCACATCACATTTAATAGTTTAGGAAGTCTACCTAATGTATCTATCAATTGTTAATTGATTGCTTATATAATAAACTCATTCTAAGAAAATTACCTCACAGTACTCCTTTAGTTCAGAGAAGTTGTTCTCTATACTAGGGAGTTCATTAACTACAGCCTTGAGAAACAGAAACTTCTGTCCATGTTTCACCTACTATCAAGGCCCCTGCCAACTGCAATACATAAATATGAAATCAGAAAAAGTCTTACAAATCCAGAATTATTTAACATTCTGTTCTAAACTACTTAAGTCTAGCTCATGAAAGCTTTCTCCTACACTTGAGGAAGTTTTTAATAGGATTCAAAAAATCTCCAGACATCAAATAGAATCCTGCATCTACAAATTATATATGTTATGTTAAACATGGACAGTGCATCACTGGTTTGTCTAATGTTAAACCCTGACTACCAACTAGGGGGACGAAAGGGTCAGTGAGGGTAAAAAGGAACAAGGAAATTAAACTTACACTGTTGTTGTAACGAAAGGGTTAATAGCTAAGATGCTACGTGCATGAACCAAGCTGGGGTTTCCCAAGTAGTCAAGTCCACCTTCACCATAGTCACCAGGGAATTCACCGATGAGGTATGCTAGAGCACCACAGAAGGGTTTAAGGCAGTTGACACGATCTGGACCATACCATGGATTTCCTGAAGAAGCAGCAGGCTTCTTTGCTGATGAGTGATGTCTTCCTCATCATGATCATTCCATTGCTACTGCGTCTAACATTGGGTGCAACACTTTCGTTAGGTGTTTGGACAATTTAGAAGACTAATGCAACAGAAATAGTGGGGATTTTTGAAAACAGCGCCATAACAAACATGAATAAACTTGAGATTTAAAAACATATAAATGAAAAGCAATTGAAGTTTTACTCTCTTCTCCTGTTATAAAACACGAGTCCAAACTAACCCATTTCTTCATAGAAGTATAACAGGATTAACATCACAGGTTCACTTAACCCATTTCGATGTAAGTCAAAGTCGCCAAAACATAAAAGCTATCAGATTAAGGATGCATGATAGCAGGGCAGCAGAATTATTATAGACTTTGAGTTATGTTTTTCAGCTCAACAGATTAATATGGTTTGGGATGTAAAAGACAAGCAAGAAAATCTCATGGACACTTTATCTATGCTATTCACAATGTTCTCCTATAAATCCATGAATATGGTCAGGAAAAGAAGTAAAGGTTGGTTATAGTTCAATGGGAACATACTAATAAGTCTAGTGAGTGCTTAAGTAGATCAATACAGGGCTCAATGCATATTGCAGACTTCTCATAGTCTGCAAGTGAGATCCAAAGCAATCTAAGATTTCAACAAATTCCTTTAATAAATGAAAACCAAGAACTAAACAGCGAAAATGAAGATTTCAAACTTACTGATATGAATTTCTTTTCACTTTGTCAGCCCTTCCTGAGAAGCCTCTGAAATTAGATCCATCAAGCCAAGCTGCAACTCTTAACTAGAATTCACACATTAAGAAAATCAGATAAAACTTGTAAAATTCAAAATCTCCGAAATTCAAAAATCTAAGAAAATCAAAACAAAATAATTCAATCACAATATATCTAAATTAAACCAAAAGTATGAAATCTGCTTGAATCTGTAACAAAAATTAACATTCAAATTGAACAGAGATGATGAATTTTCAGATATTTCATTAAATTTTAGATCCCAATTACATCATCAATTAGAAACTACTTCTATTAAAAGTTAAAACCCTAATTTCAACTTCCTTCACAATATTAATAATACCCAGGAAACAAAACAGCCCTAACCCCCAAAACCATAAAGAGTCCTTCCTTGTCTTTTGAGAGCATAAACCACATCCATAGCAGTAACAGTCTTCCTCCTAGCATGTTCAGTGTAAGTAACAGCATCACGAATCACATTCTCAAGAAAGATCTTAAGAACACCACGAGTCTCTTCATAGATCAAGCCACTGATACGTTTCACACCACCTCTTCTTGCTAATCTTCTGATAGCTGGCTTGGTAATACCTTGGATGTTATCTCTCAGAACTTTCCTGTGCCTCTTTGCTCCTCCCTTTCCCAAACCCTTTCCTCCTTTTCCTCTTCCTGACATTTTTTCTCACTCTGAAATTCAAATTAAAATTTCTCTCTCTGGATATTTTTTTCTTTGTTTTTTTCTTTGTGAGAGATGATGGTGGGTGGTGGGGGTTATTTATAGATTTAATTTGGACTTTGTCAAACTTTTGAAATGGTGTTTGTACCGTTAGATGGAATAGTGATCCGGATGAATGGTTTTAGTTTATAAATTCACCGTTGGATTTTATATACTGGTTTTCTATTGGCGGAATAAGAAGTACTCGGATTCAGGTCTGTTTACCTTTTGTGTTTCTTCGCTTTGAGAAAGAAATGATGTTATTGAGCGTTGGATGGGATAGTGATCTGTATTGACTGCTTTTATTTTGTATATTAACCGTTGGATTCAAAAGTTTTGGTTTGCTGGGTAAGAAGTATGCTCCTTTGAGTCCTTTCTCTTTTTTGTGTTTTCTCTCGAGAGGGTAGTTTACGAGATTACCCTGATTTGGTTTTCTCTAAAACGTGGTAGAGTGCGTGCTAGGCAGCCTAGACTAGATTCTAGTTTTAGTTGGGCTGCAGAGATGTGTCGGGCGGACTGGGTTTTAGCTAATACAAACTACCAACCCAACTATAGCGGATTCTTATTTTCGTAACCAACCTCGCCTGCTCAAATATCGGGTCGATCAGTTTCGGGTTTAACCATGCTTCAAGTTGTAGCAAAAAGAAATTGCAACTCGAAGCGACCCGCTATATGTCCACTAGCTCGGTCTTCCTTGTATGGATCAAAGCATACCTCACGAGGCCTTAATTGAGTCTAATTTCTCCCCCAATTTAACCAATTTCCGCTCCTTTGTCTGGAAAGGGTCTTTGTGAACTTGTACTTTGTTCCTCTCGGTGTACCTTTCTCTGATGCATGTTCACTACGGTAAACACGAGACTAGGGTAGTGGTCATAGATCCATGTCTACATAAATATCAAACCAAGTATTAGAAATTGATTCTAACCTACGAGAAAAAAACAAAAAAAAAAAACATAACGATCAATGGATTAATAGAGTTGAGAAAATACGGACAAGACTCGCATTCACTAGGGGGTGTACATCGGGTAGTGAAGGCCAGACCGAAACCCAATTATGGCACGAGTAGGGCGGGACGGGCTTGTAGTCCTTACTACCCATTAAGTTTAACGAGCGAGTGTAGATGATAAGCAAAAAAATTTAATGCCCATGGCGAGTCCATGCCAGTGAAACAATACGGGCCGGTCGAGTAGGCCGGCTCTCTCGACTGAGATAATTCAAAATTTTTTAAAGTATATATGTTTTTTTTGGCTTGATGAATGATGATATATACGTAACTCGTTCAAATGATAGTTCGAAGCAATTCATATTCATTCTTTGTGAAATGTAATTCGGGAATTTTCTACATAACTTGATAAATTGTCCACATATGAAATTTAAGTTCTTGAGAAATCCATCACACTAGTAGAAACTTTATTCGAGGCTGTTGGCGATCGGGCGGGCCGGAGTAACTAAGCAGGCTGCAAGGCTGAGCTAGCGAGGCTGGACTCCAATATTTGAACAAAAACTGATCAACCCCACTTATAATTGCTCGAGGCGGTAAGACTATTATGACAGTTGTCGGGCACCCATAGGATCCTTCGGACAGGCGGTACATGGCAGGCCGCGAGGCTTAAGACGTCATACACCTACGCATTCCGGGAAATTTGGCTAGTTTTAAGCCTCGCGCCTTTCTCAGCTCTCCATCAGAATACTAGGCATTCCTTCCCCCGGGGAGTACTCGGCGGCCTTATTGAGAGGATTTGTAATAGTTGTAAAAGGTTGGCGTCTACTCGGTTGCCACTAGCATTGGGAAAATGACACATCCCAATACACAAAAGATATAGGTGGTGTCAGTGGCATCCCACTTCGGCATCATGCGATCCTTGCTTTTCTTTCTCGGTTGTGCCTTTGAACATCTTGATCAAGTGACCCATATTAAAGCCCAGCTCTAGATTTGTAAGTAAATCACACAATGAACTCGGTTTAGATGTCTCTTTATCCCAGCCAAAACACTTCGACACAAATCATAAAGTTGTGACTTAACTTAGCGTTGTGTAGTTATATACTTGATTATACCATGGTCATTGAGATTAAGAATCTGCCCCGCAATGCTAGAGTAGTGGTCATCTCCCCCAAACGGCTGAAAGGTGTCGGTCTCGAGGATACAATCTCTCCACAAAGGCGATATCGACCCGATCATGTTCCAACATTGAGTTCTGACGACGATAGATAATCCGGAGTTAGCTATAATTGTCTTGAACCTTTTACATTCACCGTCTAAATTAAGGCCAATCTCTCATTACTTTGGTTGGTGTGGTTGTGGGTTTGAGTAGGCGAATACGCATCGGAATGATACTATTAAACACACAACACATTACAAAATAAATAGAGTACTTTTACGAATAAAACGACAATACGTTAATAAAAAGAATATGATTATTACCTCGGTTTCATAGATTTCTTTGGCCCAAGAATCTTGGTATCCAAATAACAATGCTCCTCCATCTCTCGGTAGCCCGGTATTTCTTCTTCAAAATCCGTCTTCTTCAAAGAAATGGGGATAAGGTGTGATGCTTTCTCACATGATTGGCTTCCTTATAACTCCTCATTTTCCTTGTGTACTACTTGGTTGTCCTTCTTGTTGTACTCAAATTTGGAGCGCTTGGTTCTATTCCTTCTTGAGTTCTTGGTGGATCGCTTGGTTTACCATTTCTTGAGTTACTTGTGGAGCGCTTGGTTCTACTCCTTCTTGAGTTCCATCTTTGCTTGAATTTGCTTGACAGCTCCTTTCTCTTCCATGCACTAGCACTTAATTTGTTACCCCCTTGATGAGGCCCTAAAGAAGCGTATATTATGGCTTTCTTACCTCGTGTATCCCTAAAAACAATCGGTTCATAAGAATACGTTTACAAACTACATAATCAGTAAAAGAACACAAACAACATGTCCAGGTTGTTCATAATCGGAACAAAACTATACTCATAACTAACGATTATACTTAATCGGCGGCACGGTTCAAGATAATCTCTGATTATAATTCATTTCAAACAAAAATATCTAAAGTCATGAAGATACACATAATTTAATATTAATAAACAACCTAATTTTATTACAACTAAATTATACAATAAAAATTATACATATCTTTAGATTAAGATACATTTTAGAGACAGATAAATTCAAATTTGATGAGGCAATTATAATCGGAAAAAAAAAAATACGACACCCTATCTTAGATTCCATCGAATCTATGTGTCTTTATATCGTCTAATCATCATGTATAATCGGTAGACAAAAAGAAATTGACTTAGATTAAGGCCAATTAGGGTTCGTATCAGCTAACGTCATCGAGAATCAGAACTAAACTTAAAACTATATCACAGATTATGATCGATGTTCACGAAGAATGAAAAATACGTGCATAATCGGGCGTTTAAAGCAGATCTATCTTCAATTCTAGGAAAAAAAAAAGAAAAATCCTACAAATTATTTTCATCAATTCGGTGAATTAAAAAGCAGCATAAACCCAAATAATGGCGAGAATCTTACCTAATTGGGGCCATTTGAAGTTGATTGAGAGGATAAGTATCGGAATCACTACATCACCATCGAGGCTTCATCTTATGCCATCAGCCCGTCTGCCGGTTACAATGGCTTTTTTTTGATAATTCTTCCCTTTCGTCACCACAATAGATATTTTTCACTCGAGCTTTTTTGGGCTCATTAGTTCTCGTCATCGTTTTATAGAACAATCGGCGATGTTTTTTATTCGGCGATGAGCAGCGGCGAGTGAAGTTGAATACTTGAGAGGAATTTTTTCCTCTCTACAATCGGGAGTGAAGAAGAAGAGTTGAAAAGAAAAGAAATGAGAATGAAATTAGGTTTTGAGTGGTTTTATTCGTAGAAGGGATGTATAGGTAATTCCATAATTGGTAGTTTAGGCTCATATGAATATCTACGGATTTAATACTTGATCATTAGTATAATGGTATCATTATTCTCGATTTTTTTAGATGAGCCCCAAATTCAAATTGTCGGATACACGGAAATTCAGTTTTTCTTTAACAATCGGTAGTTATGGTATGTTGTTTATCTACAATTATTGTCCCCATTCTTAAACAAACTAATAATCGGTTGCTAGTACTATACTAACTCACAGATTATAGAAGAAGAGCGTTTAGGTATTCTCGGAACCATTGGGACATCCCATAACCTTTTCTTGGGTCGGGGATAAAAAAAATCGCCCATAATTCTTTCGAATTAAGCCCTAAAAATTCCGGGATACAAAAATTGCATCAACCCATGCACTTTAGAGATAAAAACAGTTTACACATTGAATCCCGACTGCGAGTCGGGCTTGAGCCGTGCAAGCCGTGCGACCGCAAATGGCCCACATGACTCTACGAGAGGGCCTTTTTTCCCAACCTAGTAGTCAATACTCCCATTGGTTATTCATGAGAAGAAAAGAACTCTTAATCTCAGCTAATTAATAGAAATTGTTGATTTTAAAGGCATAAACTTACATAATTCCACCTTTATTTGATTTGCAAATGATTGGTGGATCTATCTATAAGTTTTCATTTTAGCCTTAAAATATGTGTTACTTCCTCTATTAGTATAGATTTTCCTTTAGTACACTAATATGTACAAGTTTGCAAATTAAATACAAATTATTGATATTTTTTTGTTTATTATCGTTACAAAAATATGGAGTATTCACCATCATAGAAGGCTACGAAAAGAATTCACCCAGGACTCTTTTGGACACAACATCGGCTCTACCAACTCGATTGAATTTGCATTGTTGACAGGTGATTCTTATGAATCTAGAATGGTCAGCAAATTTTCTCGGTATGTAGTTAAAAAAACAAAAACAAACAAAATGATGCATTTTGACTACGTGTGATCGATGTAGAACATCTAGACAAAGTCACCCTTGTTTGACATTAGTGTCAAACCGTATTCTATTTCTAGTATTATTTCCTAATTTATGATTTTCTATTCTAGAACTATTCTAGAACATATTAGTTTCCTAGTTTAGTATAATTTCCTTTTCTAGTTTTATTACTTTTAGGAAATAGTGAAGCATATATAAGAAGGCCTAACCTTGTATAATTTCTACACATTCAACATTATTATCTTATTTGATTTATCAAAGATATTTTATTTAGTTATTGTTCTCTAGTTTTCTTATAGCTTTTGTGAATCTATTGATTTCATACTAGTTCTCACTACCTTTTGGATCCTTAATCCAAATTATTAAGCTTTTTCGTTAAGTGGTACCAGAGCCTCGATTGAGAGCCTCCACTAACATGGGTGATAAGAAGATTGAAGAATTGGGGATCATTTTGATGAAGAAACTAAAAACTGATATGCAAGCAATGGGAATCAATATTGAAAAGAAGATAACCACAGTAATCAATGAACGTTTCGAACATATCACAAAAAAAAAATCGAAAATATGTATATTAGGTTCATGGGAGAAGAAAGAAAGAAAGAAGAAGGAAAGAAGGTACTTGGAGAAAAACCTAAAACCCAAGATGAAATTGTCCATCCCCATACTTCCCCCCTCTAACTCTATCTCTCATCTTCAAACCCCAACCTCTTCCCACCTTGCTTTCCCAACCATTACGCCTCCTAAATAAATCATATTATCATCCATTGCAATCCACTCTATCATACTCTTCTTGTCCACCTTACACAACCCCACAATTTGAATTCTTTGAAGATTTCAGCTCTTACTCTACTCCCCAAAACTTGCTCAAATCTTCTACAAAGCAACAAACAATTGATGTTGAAGATTATGGGCCCACGTTATCCTCCACCCTTGACAAAAGAACATAAATCCACAAAACTATCGCCCCAAAGGCTGATATAACCCGTTTGATGGACTCTTACATTGAAGATTTCTTAGATTGGTACGTATGCAGTTGATCACTTCCTTGCTTATATCGTATGCGAAGATCAACAAGTAGAGCTTGTTGCTTTCAAGTTCTTGGACCAGCTTCCTCATGGTGGGATCATCTTCAAATAGAATGAGCCAATCAAGGATTGGAAACGGTTCAATCATGGACAACCATGAAATAAGCTGTTGAAGAGAAGATTTCTTCTCTAGGACTACATGCAAACCTTGTTCATCGGTTTACAAAGCGCATCGCCAAGGCAGCAGCACGGTACAAGAGTATGTAGCAGAATTTTCCCGTTTGTTATCTCGGAACTAATTGAATGAGACAGTTGATCAAACAATTGGGCGGTTCATCAATGGACTTGATTGGAGTATACAAGAAAAGGTTAGTACTCAACAACATACTTCTCTTCATTATGTCATTAATAATGCTTTAAAGATAAAATCTTTTCATGCTTTCTCCCATAACCATACCCAAAATCCTCATTCTCTTACCCTAGAAAACCTTTGTTTCAAAATTTTCCTAATAGGCAACAACCTTCTCCATTCCGGTCCGTAATTCTCCTACTACCACTACCACCACCACTACCACCCAACCATCTTCTTCCCAAACCCACCTACCACAAAGACTCCACCACCTCCACCCACGGCCTAGTAATGCTCCACCCATTAGACCAAAACCTGAAAACCCTTCACATACCCAAGCCCCATGAAAACAAGTGCTATAAGTGTAAGCAACCAGGTCATACATCAAACCAATGTAGAAGTGGTCATACATTTATGACAGAAGAAAAGCCGGCTGATGTGTATGAGGAAGAAAGTGAAGAAGTTATTGGAAATATGGAAGATATTCTTACATATGCGAGAGAAAGGAGATGAAGGAGATTATTGCTATGTTATTCGGAATCTATTATTTGTTCCTCGTGTTGACTATCAACTGTGTCGTTTATTCCGCACTCAATGCTATTGTCCGAACAAGATTTGTGATATGATCATTAGCCAGTGGTAGTTGTCAAAACATTTTTTCATCTAGATTGGTGGAATTACAGATCACGATTGTCATGGCATCACATCCTAGCCCATACTCTGTTGGTTGGATTATTAATAGCAGCAAAGAAGAACATAGATTCTCAATGTCTCGTATCGTTTAAAATTAGGACTTACAATGAGATAGTGATGCTTGTGATGTTGTGGATATTAGTGCTTGCCATATATTACTTGGGCGCTTATGGCTATCACGATGTGGATGTGACTTATAGAGTGAGGATAATCGTATTCATTTCATGTACCAATGGAAAGCAGATCATATTGACCATCTTGCTTAAACCTAAGCCAAGTCTACAACAGAAAGAAGCTATGATGTTGGTTTCACGGACATCTCGGTGATGCAAAGAATCGGTGATCATGCCTTAGTTGTATAACCTTCTACTCAGACCTTCCTACAACTATTCCTACTCAAGTGCAGTACTTACTAGATGAGTTTGCATGCGTTTTACCATCTGATATGCACGATTCTTTTGCCACCTATGAAATATTCAACACCAAATAGATCTCATGCACAGTGAAAGTTTGCTAATCTTCACCTCTTAGTATGATCCTAAGGAGCCACATTATACTTCGAGGACAGGTGGATGAATTGCTGTCTAAGGTTTCATACAACCTAGTTTGAGCCTTGTCTTCATTCATTACTTCTTGTACTTAAAGATGGAACTTGGCGTATGTGTATAAATGATAAAATTATTAATAAGATCACAATCATTGTCGTTTCCCCAATTCAAAGATTAGATGATATGCTTTATATGCTCTGGTTTCATAATATTTTCTAAGATTGATCTTAAAAGTGGGTATCATCGAGATCGAATTCGACTTGGATATGAATGGAAGTGCATTTAAGGACGAAAGGATGAATCTCTTGAGTGGCTTGTTATGCCATTTGGTTTGTCTAATGCTCAAGTACGTTTGAGGCTTATGAATCAAGTCATACAACCTTTCATTGGTAAGTTTGTTGTGGATTATTTCGATGATATCCTTATCTATTCAAATACAAGAGGAACATCGGCTACTCATTTGTGGTATTTTCCAGCGCTCTCGAGGAGAATGAATTATTTGTCGATCTAAAGAGTGTCAATTTTTTTTTTTCACTTCTAAGGTTATTTTTAGTTCACGTTGTTTATGTGATGCAATTCAAGTAGATGATTCCAAAATCATAGGTATTCGTGATTGGCCTACTCACGAGAAAGGCGGCCTATCGAAGCTTCCGAAGTTTCATGGTTTGGCTTCCCTTTTCGTCGATTTATAAGTTTGTCTATCGCAACTCCTATTCACGCGATTGGAAGGATAAAAGGTTCTTAGACGAGATGAAGGTGAATCAAGTTTTCAATTATTAAAGAAAGACTTATGCTCTTTATCCTTGCACTACTGATTTCAACAAGCTTTTTGAAGTACGATGCGATCTTCCCATATTAGGAGTTGGTGTTGTTTTGTCCCAAGAAGGTAAACCCATTGAATTTCTTAGCGAAAAACTCACGAAGCTCGTCTAAAAGTGGTCTACCTATGAGTTGGAGATTCTATGATGTGATTCGTTGATAAGTGTCTAAAACACCTAATTTACTATTAAATGAGATTCTGCTTTCTTTGCTACTTTTCTTGTAAATTATGTGTCTTATGAGTGTTTTAGGTTAGTAAAGTACTCACGGAGCCACGCGGAGGAAAAGAAGAAGAAATCACTTTATTTGAGCAAGAAGGGCAAGAGTGTCATTTCACGGGCATGTGCTACTCGGAGGCCTAGCCAAGCTTAAGGGAGGCGACCCTCTTGGAGAAATATTAAATGACAGTAGAGGCAAATGTTAAGAAGTGCCAGTACAGAGTAGCCCTTATCCAAGGTATTTGGACACTGGATATAACACTTACTCCCATAACCCTTATGCCGGACACAGGTGGCTATATCCACCATCATTTTCTACACTAAAACCTAAATCGAGATGTTTTTCTCTCGTCATTACTCATTCACGAAATTGAGAAAAGATGGATGCGAGAGACGAAGGAAAGGAGTGAGTTTGAAGAGCAGATTGGCTTGCAAGACCAT
>JAJJWW010000299.1:0-147928 GCA_023531295.1 Papaver armeniacum | reverse complement strand
AGAGAAAGTTTAAAAGAGCGCCTTAATTTCTAAGTGTAATTCTATTGTATTGTGTAAACATTTCATGGAATCAATTAATAAATATTCTTGATCACACATCTTTCAATGGATTAGTCAAGCAAAACTGAGTAAGGGGTGTAGTGTGGGATTTCCTGCAACTACAAGTGTTGGTATTTTCTCTTTTCAAAATTCAATTTAGTCCTATTAGAGGTCATACCCTCCTTCGGTTCCTTTCTCTAAGGAACCGTTTTATTTTTACCATTTGTACTTTTACTTTTATTTTAGGTTGTTTACTTATCGGTTAATGTGGTACATGATCTTGGAGGGTATGACCGTCATTTTTGAGAACAAATATTGGGAATCTGTAACCGTTGTGAAGGATTATTGCTAGTATATATTGGGAGTCTGTAATAGTTATGTGGGTGCAAATGACGGTATTTCCCCCCTTTAATGACAACCCCAAATTTAAAACACTAACCATTTTGGCGAGTCGTTGTGTTTTTCCTCATACCACCGTGTTTTTCATGTACCACATGTATTATTCACTACCACTGGTCGGACACATTTTTCATTCTTAGATCTGTTGCAAAATTATAATTTCCGTGAACGTGCTTCCATTAGGAAAGTCTATATCTGTTACCACATTGGGAACTCAAATAACGGTTGCTTGTAGTTTAATAATGCAAATATCCATTTCAAAATTCACCCCAACATTTCAAAGAGTGCGACAGTCGCCGTATAACGCAGTGCTCTCGCCTTGTTTTCATCATTTTATAAAGGTTTAAAGATTATCGCGAGTAAATATTGGGTATTTGTAACCACGATGATGACTCTTATCCGTAACCGTTTGAGTGAGTCATGGACATGAAGGGATTCAAAGACCACAACTACAATCAACATTTAGCAAATACAGTAATAGCTATTCACAGCTGGATGTCAACTTCAAATAACATCCATGGAGAAACCCAGAACATTTTTTAGAAATAAAACACAACCAAATTTGGGATTACCACTTCTATCAAACATCCTGTAGATCATCTTAGAAGAATAAGCTGTTTAGCCAACATTTACTACATCAACGTGTTAATCTAAAATAAGAAACTCTAATGCAACTCACACCCTAGGCTCCATCATCTCATTAGAATGCTAAACCTTCTCATAAATTACAAATGCTTGAATGACTCATTAGCTCCCGCTGGACATCATCAGAACTATGTATTGAACGAAACAACGGTGGCTGCCCTGAATAATTCTGAAGTGATGAGATGGATAGCCGGACGTCATCAGAACTATGTATTGAACGAAACAATGGTGGCTGCCCTGAATAATTCTGAAGTGATGAGATGGATATTCATGATGATGACGCTTTAAGTAACATTTGGATTTGCATTGAAGGAATACTTAACAATCCAATAATCAAGCTCGATATTTATAATCTTCCCGAAGTCCGCAATGACTGGGCCTCTCCCATGTCTGTTCCAATAACAGACGCAGTAATCTTACGAACGACGTATTAACCCGACTACACACAGGTTGCTAGAGCGAAAAGACAACAACATGGATGGGTGCTAAGGGGTGTACGTGGTGTACCTTTGACAGGAAAACCATCTGAATGCTACAAATAAGAGTCAGAAAATGGTACATTTGTGAATGGAAAAGGTACCTCTTTTGACCTCAGTGTCAAGAACAAATGGCTAAATGAGAAATGTAAGTTGTTCAAATCTGTTGCTGCAGTTCCTACACCTTAGGAGATCATAAATTATCTAAGAATAATTCTCTCCTAGTCTAATATTTGTTTAAAGCATGTTATTAACACTAAGCTCTGTAACGGCCAGGATACTAACCAAGTTTGAGTCCCATCTTGCCATCAAAAGTTCTCGGAGGTTTTTTCTGGTTGGTGGCCTGGTGGTAACCACAGAGTCTGTCGAACATCCAAATCATAGAGGAATACACTAAAGTTCACTATAGTTACAACACCATATGTGTTACCTTAGCAGCCCCATGTTCAAGAATGAATGAAAAAAAAAAGAAGGAATCTGAAATCATAGTGGGTCATTCCAGAAGCAAAAATGGACAGGTAAATTGAACAAATCGTACAAAATGATAGTGAATCACACATTAGAATACTTTGAATGGATGCATTTGAATTTTCAATTTATGATTTACTGTTATTGATATTGTTTTGATTGGTTCTTCCCGGTAAGTCTATTACACCATTTGGAGCAGTAACCACAATCTCTTTGCCAACCTCTTATGACTTTAATTGGAAATAGACTCAAAATTACTTTATTAAGCAAATGACACTTTTTCAATCTACTAAGTAATTAGTCCATTTGAGTTTGTAAGCTTCTATCTCAGTACATTAACATATCAACTGATGGCCAAAAAACTTGATGCAAATTCAAAGGTGACATTCTCCATTAATGAATTAAAAACCAATAAAAAAGTTACTGGTAGAAAATGAAAATGACAGTAATCAAAATTAAACCTTGTAAATGCTACATAGAAGCCATGGATTCGAGTAGCACAAAAAAAACACAACCTAGGGCTTTGCCATAAACAAAAAACAAAAAAAAAAGATTTACTGTTAGTAACAACAGAAAATAACTTTCTCATTCTGGAATTCTATCAAACGCAATCAAGGTAAAAACTTAAAATTAAAAAAAAAAATAACAAACCTAATCATACCTTCGGAATCTTCAAAAATAAAAACAATTTTATTAATCATGCCAAATAAAAGTAAATCATACCTGGAATAATAGAGTTGTGGGATGAAAGTCTGGGAGGGCTTTTAATTATGAAAGAGATTAGCCGATTAGGGCAAAAGACGTTTCATTATTATGACAAAAGAAACGGTTTCACATTTAAGAAAATGATTAACTCTATAGTAAATGATATTCCAAATGGAACACGCACCATCGGTATACCACCGTCCACATGTGAAAAACAATGATTCATATGGAACGTCCTTTATGAGGTTGAAATGTAAAAAAAACACATATAAGTCGACGGCTCCATCGTAACTGTTCTTTATATGTCTAAGCTGTGGATATCCGTCCATATGGGAAAACACCATTGTCCCTTATAATATTGATCGTAACCGAGTTTATTTAAACATTGTAAACGATCAATTATACAACTTCCTCAGTATAATGTTACTTGTATCGTAATGAGTAATGACAGATAATTAACATTCTCCATTATTGCTCACAAACACACACAATCCCTGAACTACCCATTATCACCATATCTTCCACCAGGGGCAGAGCTAGGAAGTTAGCTATGAAAAGGTAAAAAAAAAAAAAAATTAGGGTGAGCAAGATGGTAAAAATGGTGGGTTTAGCACATATTATATCAAAAAAAAAAAGTTTTGGAAATTAACATGCCCATCGGGATACGTAGGCAACCGCCTATCCTTCTCATGGGCTGGTCCCGCCCCTGTCTTTCACTACCACTAAGTAACGTTATCGCCTCCTCCACCACCCACTAACATCACCACCACTACCGCTACCGGCTCCACCAGTACAACTATCATAAATTTTCATTGATATATTTAATTATTAGCATTTTTTTTTTAATAAAAATAATTACTTAATTAATTTTACGTCAATTACAGAGTTTTAAGCTGGTAGCCGAGCAACAAGCTGAGCACCAACTCCTTTTTGAATTGCGACACCCAATCTATGAAAAATAAAACTACCTAGACCACTACCAGCGTCATGGTGACTAAACAATTCTTCGAGACGCTTGAAAAAACAAATAGTATCCTCACTAAGTTCCCCTAAGGTAGTAAAAGCTAAAACACCCAAGCCATAACCATGCGAGGTACACTCATCCAAATATTTAGAGCGTTTACGCGAAATTCCTCTAGAGATAGCCTGGCCTGGGCCGAAAGAACGAACACCATCACCAGTAAAGGGTGAAACCCCTGTGACATCCATACATACATCTTGTCCATTTTCCCAATTGAGAACAAGAATATCCGCCGGTCGTAAATCCTTGTTACTATCTGTCATAAGACCCAAATTCACCTCCTTGCGTGCATGGACACCAGCTTTGTAACAAATATTTCACAATTACATCACGTACTAAGTCATGGCGGAATTTTAGTCCAACCTCGTTAGCACAGTGAAGCGCGTGATCACCAAAGATATCCATGGACCTATTGCAACATGAGCATAACCCGCCTTCAACAAATAAAGGGATACCAAGACGATAGCAAACCACAGCTCTAAACTGTCTGGGGCCAAGACATTGATCTAAACCACTGATCGGAACAGCCAAAAGGTAATCTTGAGCATGTTTTATCTGGTTACATTGCCAAAGAATGGAGTCTCTTGCAGATAAAGTAAATTGGTCGGGGATTTGCTTCTTGATTGCATCAAAATAAGTGACTGCCAGGGAGTGCATAGAAGAGGGGGCAGTGTTATCGACGTAAAAAGTGGAAGGCAAACCGCATACCTGAATGAATTTCTGAAGAGCCAACTGGTAGGCGACCCCATAGTCGCTGTTGAAAGAATTACCAAGAATCGCCTTCCGCATCAAGCGGTCGACTACGAGAAGCAAGATAGCAATAAGTGCGAGTGTCAGCCATGGTATATATGCCAAGCCCGCCGTCCTTGATAGGAAGAGTAGCCAGTCTCTGTTGCAAAGGCCCAAAACCAGGACCATCTCCGGTGATTAAGAGCCTTAAATATTGGAACAAGTGGTCATCAAAGAGGTCAGAGGCCTGTTGAAGAGCTTCCGGATTAGTAGTACGCATAGCAAAATATAATCTTGATACACCGACACAGTTTCGGAGTAGCAACATCTCACTTTGGGGATCCCTGAGCTTTTTGATAGCAGACATGAGCTGAATAGTTTTATTCACCCGATTCACCGCCATGTCACTCATGAAATCCAAATCTAAGCTCACAGGTCCACCCAAAAGCTTAACTCCCTTGCTAGGCCTACCAATATCAGGGGGAAAAACACCTACCTCCAGACTTCGTGGATCAACTATAGGCCAGAAAACCTCAGTTTTCTTTATATTGAGATGGAGACCTCTGCTCGGACCTTCGGTTTCAATAATACTCAAAGCCTTGGAAACCTCCAAAGTGTCACCAATGATAGTACCATCATCCAGGTACCATGCATGCAAATCGAGCTTACAACGAGAAGCAATGGACTTCACAAGAGGGTGAAGTGTCAGGGCAAACAAAAGGGGACCGAGAGGATCACCTTGTTGAATACCGAGTGTAGAAGACAGGATGTATTGATCGTAGTAAAGATTAGCATGCCTGGCATAACAAAATTCAACCCAACGAGAAATACCTGGACAATGGAGTCGGACCTCCTTAAGAAGAAAAGACCTACTCACCATGTTAAAAGCATTCGAAAAATCAATAAGCAACATTGACATGTTATCCGAAAGACCCTTCAACTCCAGTAAACCGTTGACAACATGAAGTATGCTTTCCCCTCCCACCGGAACTCCAACACCAAATTGATAATCCCCCAAATACGACTGAATGTCCTTGCCTACTGAAAAGGCAGCCACCTTAGAGACCAAACGACGCCAAATAGTACCAACTGTAATTAACAAAAGTACAATTTAGCAAATTTATTATTTACTTATATATATATATATATATTTGGATGATTAACAACACAATGAGAAATTAATTAACAAATTTATTATGAGATATTTATTTGGATAATTAATGACATTATGAGAAATTAATAAAAAGTACATTATGAAAAGATTAGAGGAACATTAATACTATAAGCAAATTAAGACCTTTGGATTTGTTTTTAACTTTCGATCAAAGACATCACTTGTGGAAACAACCACAACCATTGATTTCGCTTTCCCAAGAATGAATCCAAAGATAAAGGACGAATCCAAAGCGTCCTTTATCTAAGCTAAGTTGTCTATGCTTTGTTTTATATTCTTGAGAACTCTCCAATTCATATAATTAGTTTTACATTTATGCTAATTCGATAAAGACTTATTCAATTGTGACTTGGTTTTTCTTAAAATTGATGTCACATTGAATTTCATCTTGGATTTTTCTTAACATTAGATGAGTTTTTGGTGTTTTCGTTTTCTGATGCAATAAAAATCTATTCAATATCTTTGCATCTTTGATGGCTTCTTTATGGTAAGGTGGTTCTATAACTACACTTTCATCCTCTACTTCTACATCATTCTTTCTTCTTTTCCCATGACACTCTCAATTATTTCTCCGTCAGTCAACAAATCTGAAGTAATATACTCTTAAGGGTAGTTTAAAAGAAATTCATCATCGATTCTACTGTCATAAATTCAATCCAGTGCCTTCATTATCTAACGCTTCACTTGGATTCTCTGATGCGGTGTCATCCATTGAATGAATACAATGATGAAATTGCTATGGCATTTGCATGAACATCTATTTTCCAAGCTAAAACGGAAAGATTCATTGCATCTAAAACATTATTGTTGATAAATCCATAAAAAAATTAATGTTTTAGATGCAATGAACCTTTCCGTTTCATCTTGGAAAATAGATGTTCATGCAAATGCCATTGCAAATTGTTTCGTCATTGTAAAATTCATTCAATGGTTGACACCGCATCAGAGAATCCAAGTGAAGCGTTTGATGATGAAGGCACTGGATTGAATTTATGACAATGGAATGGATGTTGAATTTCTTTTAAACTACCCTTAAGAGGATATTACTTCAGATTTGTTGACTGACGAAGAAATAATTGAGAGTGTCATGGGAAAAGACGAAAGTAATGATGTAGAAGTTGAAGACGAAAGTGTAATTATAAAGCCACCTTCCCGAAAAGAAGCCATCAAAGCTGCGAAGATATTGTATAGGTTTTTATTGCAGCAGGAAATGACAACACTAGAAACTCATCTAATGTTAAGAAAAATCCAAGATGAAATTCAATGTGACATCAGTTTAAGAAAAACCAAGTCACAGTTGAATAATTGTTTAACAAATTAGCATAAATGTAAAACTAAATTAATATAAATTGGAGTTTTATTAATTTAATTTTATAAATTTAGTGAATTATTAATTTAGCACGTCGGCCCCGATTTTAGCCCGGAAAAATTTATTAATTTATCGCGGATTAATTTATATGGGTTCTATGGTATTAATTATTAATTTAAATTAAATAGGTGATGGACTGTTTGGTCCACGGGTTGACTTGACGATCTTTGGCGGATCTAGGTATCAACCATTAGTTTTTTAAATATTGGGTACCAAACAAATGTGTTGGTCATTTGCTGGGTACCAACCATTAAATATCCCAAAAATATATCATTTTCGGCTTTTTCTTTTATCCATTAAAAATTGTTTGAATAATCAAACAAAATCTAAACTATGCTGGTTAAAATACTGGACACATGTCGACCGGTGATATGTGGGAACAGAGGAACATGAGGAATTGGCAACAGATGATCCGAAGCCATATTTTTAGACCTTGACTAACATTATTCTCATAAATAACCTTTTCTAGAGGCTCGGTGTCTCTCTATAAAAGGTGTCGGAGCAAAAGCTAAGCCCCCATTGTATTGCACTGCTTCTCGCTTTATTTATATTTTTTCAGTTTAAGGTTATTGTTTGTTTTGCAGTTGCTGATCATATGTGTGTATCCTAAAAAAGTGTAGTCAGATAGCTTTCCTCCTGATGATGTTTTTTCTTTTGATCCGGATGTGGTCCATACGAAGTCTATTAGAAGTAGCTTTATTTATGCTGATATTTTAGTTTTTTACATTTTATGTTTTACTGCAAAATAATCCTTTTAGTGGGTGTTGCTTCACGGTTCATAATCATAATCGTAAGGTAGCATTTGATTGTTTAGTTTTTCCTTTTTTTAAAGTTGATTTTTTTTTGAATCTACTGCAACATGGAGAACAATTCTTTTCGTTGAATGGATAACAACTTCTGGTGTTGTTTTCTGGGGTTCAAATGGAAGAAAACTATTGCTTTAGGATAAGGGCGTTGGGTATAGGAGATGATATTTTATGGTGTATGGTCTGGTTGTGTGTAAGCGAGCAACTGATGTAGGAAGTGGTCGCTGATGATGGTGGTAAAGGTCGGCTTAAGGAGTTTCATGGCGGTAGAGTTCATGTGTGTAGTGGGTGATAGTAATCTGTGAAGAACATATGACGGTGTGTGAGAGAGGAAGTCAGTAGCGAGAAGAACTTGCTAGCTTCTGGTGGTATCGTGTACCGACAGATAAGATCATCAAGCGAACTTACTAGCTTTTGTTCTCAAATGCTCAGATTCATGGTTAATGTTTGGATGGAATTGATTTTTTTCTTTTAGTCGTAGACAATATTATATAGTTCCTCCAAATATCTAACCAAGACTATAACATATGTTCTGTTTTTTTTCTCAAAAATAAATCTAAGACCTAAACAAATTTTTTTGATGTTAAGAGCGTGTTTGGGAACCTAGATATCCCAACCTAGGTTAGGAGATATCCCTAAAAAACGTTTATTTTGTATTTGTTTCACACAAAACTAATCACGGATTAGGATATCAAAACCTTCCGTAATTTTCGAATGCTGAAAAAGTAGGTTTATACTATTCTTGTGTATACTCGTTCTCCCCATTTCCTATCCAGGAATAGTGCAACTGAATCCACTATTAAACCCATTACCAGAGCATCTCCAATGGGTTGTGGTGTGGTTCCTATGTGGTTGGAGTAGTAAGACATCCTACGTGGTTCTTACCTGCATTTTAGGAAGTTTTAGGAAGTAGAGAAAGATCTTCCCCAATCAATATATTTGTTAATCATAATGTTGTCCAGTCGTATCTATCTAATTGGTTGGCCTTTTTTTTTTCTTAAACTAAATATATTCACTTACGAATTAAAGATTTGTCTCAGAATCCAAGCGTTTCATATTTTTCAAACTCTGTTTCCAAATAGCAATATTTCTCAGAATCCAAATTATGTTGATACTATAACATTCATACCTATTGCGATGTTTCGCTTCTAATTCATGTGTTAATTAACCTGGTCAACTAATGAGTTTTTTTCCATTAAAAAAGCTCAAGTGAGATATAAGAAATTTATATGAATTTATATTCCAAATAGTCAGGTGTACTACTTGTACCAAGATCATTTTTTTATGAATCAAAGTTTCTCAGTATAGCTGGTGTTCGTAGTTCAGGAAATCAATATTTGTCTCCATAATATATACAATTTGAGGAAAAAAAATTAAAAGGAAGGCTAACAGTAAAAAAGAATATTTATTTGATATGCGATATAAAGGAAGTTTCTTTTGTTTTTCGTATGAAAGTAAAAACTTCAAGAGGAACTTGTCATGGGTGTAAAAAATTGAGAGGAATATTTTTGGGCTTTTTTATAAAATGACCAACTTTTTGCCATATAATTAAGAAAATGACCGTTTTTTTTCAAATGTTTATATAAAGTGGCCAAGTTTGACCTTTTCCGTCCCGTTTTTTGAAAAAAAAACGGGTAGCAGCAGTTAACACTTGCGTGTCAGTTATCTGGTCCATCAAAAAGACAATTAGGTCCCTAAAATTGGTCGACTGAGTCCGATTTAGATTAGTGCTATTCACTTCTATAGCACAAATCTCCCTACAGATTTGAAATCACAACCCATGTTTTCTAAATTAGTTCCAATCTTAAACAGCGGCACCCGCATCAATTTCTTTTCTAGTTTCTTTGCTTTTGAACTCTACCCATATCCAACTTTGAATCTGATCCCGACCTTGTCTTTTATTCTCGCCTAAAAAATGATTCAGTTCTTTTAGTTACAGTGATTCTATATGTCAAACACCGAAGTTCTCAAAGCACCTGAGATTGAATCATCGTCAACCAGTTACAATGAGAAAGAAGACCAACATGCAGTAATGAACAATCACTATCAATTTATTAAAGAGAACCAAGTTTTACTCAATTTGTCAATTTAGGTCTAGTTTTTTCAAGAACCCTAATTTTTTGATCCAAAAAAAAAAAACTTCAATACATGCAATTGAACTTGATTGCTGCCTACCCATACCTTAAATTATCGCCAATAAATGACTGAACACATTAATTCGAAAAAAATCCAATTTTTTGTGATAGCTTCTTATGTTTTACATCACCTGTTTTATTAGTCCCGGAGAAGATGAAGCATTAGAAGAGAAATAAACTCCTACCGGCAAAAGAACAAGTTGTGGATGGTGCTGTTGGTAATCTGATGGATCTGAGCAGTGAGAATGGCAACAAAATATGAAGGAGGTTATTTTTTGAAAACTAGTCAAGCAACAGAACAACCATCATGATTTGAGCGGCCACTTTTTCTTCTCTCGTACATACTGTGTTAGGGCTTGCTAGGGATAAAGAAGGGTAGCTAGGTAATGGTTCACACATTTTTGACTCTTTCAATAACGTGTGACCAGTTTGGTGGGTCCTGTCACAAAAACTAACGGTATGGCCAATTTATATAAGAACTAAAAAAACTGGCCAGTTTATTAATTAGGGGTCAAAAAGTTGGTCACTTTATTAATTTGCCCAATATTTTTTGTCAGGGAGAATAAAAAGAACCAAGTGAAGAAGAAGATGAAGAGATGTTTTCTGAAAAATTAAATTAAAATGATGACTAGGATCATCACATCCTCTCGGATAACCTCTGAAACTAGAGGATGGCCTAGAGATTGTGATCATAACTAACTTGACACCTAATTTTCATAATGTAGATTATATCTTCGTTGGAGAACGTTTTTTTCTAAAAAAGTGGATAAATGACTTGGTCTTATTTATAGGAAGTTGTTATAGTCTCGTTGGAGATGCTCTTATCACCAGTATTAAAACCCACAAAGGGTATTAGTGCCTTCTCTTCTAATTACTGCTACCAGCAGTTCGTACTCCTTTCTTCACATATAAATCAAGGTATCAAAAAAAAATATATAATTGTTAAGATATATGGAATTTATTTCGTTACGGTTTTGATTAATTTTTTTCTTTGGTTTGTTTGTTTTTTTACAGAGGGGCGCTTCTTCCTCCACCACTCCAGATATGTTTCTTTATCAATTGTAAACCCAAATATATTAAAAAACATTTTTTTTGTGGAAATTATAATGGATTTGTTGTTTTTTTTCTTCAAAATTATAATGAGTTGGTTGCATTATGGCAATGTATATTATTTACCGAAGTCTGTTCTTATAAGTGTTGATGGAATCAAACAATACCATAATTGTTTGATAAAATTCCTCAATGGGAAATTTCTGTTTGTTTTTTTTATGAAAAATTAAGATGGATTTCTATCTTGATTGGTGGCAGATGCCAGAACAATACTGGGCTGATATTTTTATACTTATACAAGTAGTGAGCACGTGCGATGCACGTCGGCAATATTATTTTTTTCTTTTCCTTCCATTTCTGAAAAAGTAGTACTTTCATTTTATTTTTCAATTTGGTTTATTATTAGGTAAAAATGAAAGAAATGAAAATATCACTTTTAATGAAACAAAGGAAATCTTTCGTATCCAAAACTAAAATCTATAAGTAATTTTATAGTATATCAATGAAGTATTTGAGCATCATATAGGCAACATGTAAAAAATATATAGGCTCTTTCAATTTACCTTTAAATTATAGCTACTTTTTTTTGGAGAATTATAAATATATTAAAAAGTAAAAATTTGATATAGTTGTTTATACTCGTTGCGTAGGTGATTCAAAGAGCTTTCCAAATATATAAAATTCACAAAAATCCGACGTACCATTTGGAAGATATGAAGTTTTAAAATACTTATCATCATTTTTATAAAAATGGCATTTCTGTAAATAAATGATTTCACATATTATTAATTTTAATTCCTTATTCTCTTAGGTATTTCAGTCCATATTGAGATTTGTTAACCAAATGGTCCCTACTCCTTTAAGCATTTTGGTCCCTATTCCGTTTGGTGAACCAAATTCCGTTAGGTGAACCAAAAATGGGTAAGGATTTTTGATTTAGCTTGCTTGCATTAAAGAGGGAGGAGGCTATTCTGTTAGGTATTTCAGTCCATATTGAGATTTGTTAACCAATGGTCCATATTCCGTTAAGCATTTTGGTCCCTATTCCGTTTGGTGAACCAAATTCCGTTAGGTGAACCAAAAATGGGTAAGGATTTTTGATTTAGCTTGGTTGCATTAAAGAGGGGGAGACTATTTAGGTATTTCAGTCCATATTGAGATTTGTTAACCAAATGGTCCCTATTCCGTTAAACATTTTGGTCCCTATTCCGTTTGGTGAACCAAATTTCGTTAGGTGAACCAAAAATGGATAAGGATTTTTGATTTAGCTTGCTTGCATTAAAGAGGGTGGAGATTTTTAGATATCACTTAACTCCCTTCACTTATGTAGTCTATTGACTCTATTCAATACCTACTCATGTTCCCTTCATCGTTTATACACTGAAGTCCTAATCAATCGAATGAGCTAGTGCTTATGTTCCCTTATTTGGTGGTATAGCTGGGTTATATGAGTACCAATTTAAGGCTCAGGTTGGATTTTCAAAGTCTGTTCACGGAACTATTAAGCCTTTTTAATACTTCCACCACCAAATACTTATCAAGAGGCCGTTGTACTTAGAACACAAAATTGGTTAAAAAGATCAAAATCAACAATTCTTTGGTGAAAAAGACATGTAAAATTTGATACTGTTTAGATGGACGAGAATATAAAAATAGTCAGGATGTAAACAGTTTCATCCTACTCATTTTCAAATACTTTTTCTTATTTTTAATTTACATCAGGATGCATCCAGTTTCATCCTCACTCTTTTTTAAGTTAGCCAGGATGAATTCAGTTTCATTCTTGCTATTTTTTTTTGTGTCCATTTCACCCATACTAATTTTTACTCATCCATTAGAACCATGTTTTAAAAATATTTAGACAAATGACCCATTTTCCGTACTTAGAACGGGTAATCTATCACAATTTTTTTCCTCTAATGGTATGTGCTTAGGATTCCACATATACATCTCAATAAATACGAGATTTAGTTGCTTAGGATTCGCACGGGTGTGGTAGATTGAACTTAACGGACACTACACTACAGAATTTGCCTTTACTTTCTCTTACGAAACACAAAACATTAGCTACAAATTCCATCTCTGGGCCACTTTGCATATCACGGCCACATGCCTCGACCAAAAGTCTTTGATATGGACTTGTTGCAAGTTAAGAATATATACTAGGTTCAAATTTATTTGATGTTCATAATATGTATCAAGTGTGAAAGGCTCGAATACAATATACTTTTGGGGTTGTGGGTTTTCTTATATTTTGAGCAATGCATGACAAAAAATTTTTTTTTTTTGAACCAAAAATATACAAAATTAGGATAAAAAAAATCTAATTCTATGAGAAATAACCAAAAATGGACAGCATGTCCTAAGCCCAAATGTAGTTGCAGGAAATCCTACATTACACCCCTCACAAGAATCTATACAATCAAATCATTTTTAGGATAAGTAATTGTAACTTTTATTGATTATACTCTTAAATGCTTACAAGATGAAATGGAAACCAGTTAAAGAATTACAATCACTCTAAACTTTCTCTCTTAATGACTTGCCCAACACTCGAAAAAGATCTCTCCTTCAACGAGACTTGTTCAACTCTTTATATAGGGTAGTACATAGTGGATGACAGCTAAGCTGTCATTTATTTTCGGGAATGACTTGCGAAATATCGCAAGTGTACAAATATATAATATCGCAGTTCTCCTAGATCTCGCTAGGTCTTCATATCTTTCTCGTGTTTTGGCTGTCGTCATTCATTGCGTCATTTATATTACTCATCTGCGATACCTTCGCAATGCTGTCGTTTATTGATCTCGCGAGGTATTGATGTCGCGATATTCTGATCCTACATCTTGCCTCTTCTCATGTCTTCTCTGCGAAGAAGAGAATGTCATGAGAACCAGTATTCTGAAATTCCGCAATCGTTTGTTTTTCATCAATTTTTGCCGACAAGATTCCGTGGATTAGGGATGACTGCTTACACGTGTCTAAAATTTCCCCCTTTTTACCGGCACATTTAATGCTATCCGGTTACCCTTTTCCTGCCTATTTAAGGAAGAGTTCCTTATGAAAGTGTTTCTTTTTCTTTTACTTCGTCTTCTTCATCGTCTGCAACTTTTTAGCGCCGTTTCTCTTTCTTCTGCTGCTGTTCTCATCTCTTTTCTACTACTGTTTCCATGGAGCCATCAAGGTTTGTTAATTTTGCTGAATTTGATCTTTTTGTGATTGATCTCTCCTACTAAAGTTGTTTTGTTTTGACATTGTTCTTCTTTTAATGACTCCTATGCTATTTTTGTTTTAGTAAGAACAAATCTAACACTAAATTCACCGTCCTGAACCCTGCTATTCCCCTGGCTTCGCAATCGAACGTTACCGTTACTAAAAGAAAGCCTGCGAATGACAAGGTATTTAAGAAACATCTACTCTTCTAATAACAATATTGTTGCCTCTGTTTCTTATTTAACTTGTAATTCGCAGGATGACAAAAATGTTGATAACTTTCCTAAGAGACCTCGCCGTTCTAAGCCTGTTGCATCTTCTATTTCCTTTCCTTCATTCAAACTCACAACTCCTCCTGCAGTATCTTCGCAGGATAAACCATCTTCTCTTGCGATATCTTCGCAAGATAAATCAATCCCTTCTTCGCAAGATAAACCATCTTCTTCTGCGATATCTTCGCAGGATAAATCAATTCCTCCTATTCTCACCACCTCTGAAAATCCCACTGTCGATATTCCTGAATTTTCCATCGATATACCTGGCGAAATATCGGAAGAAGAGAATGAACCTGCGAAGGAAATAAAAGGACCAACGCCTATTGGAGAACCAAAGGCTAGCTACACTGCGGCAGAGCCAACAAAGGAAGTGAACGTCGGAACTGAAGAAGAACCCAAGATGTTAAAAATTGGGACTAAAATGGATATAGATGAAGAAAGAAGAACTGTTGATTTATTGCGAGATTACAAAGATATTTTCGCATGGGACATGGATGAAATTCCTGGTATAGATCCATCTGTGGCGTGTCATAAATTGGAGATTGACAAAAATGCAAGACCATTCAAACAAAGAATCAGAAAAATCGCAACAGCATATCATCCTCAAATAGAAGAATTGCAGAAAATGCTAGACGCAGGAATCATTAGACAAGCAAAGTATCCCGAATGGATAGCAAATATGGTCGTAGTCCCAAAGAAGAAAAAAGGAATAAGAATTTGCATAGATTTTACTGATCTCAATAAAGCTTATCCAAAAGATAGCTTTCCTTTGCCAGATATTCCGCAAATGGTCGAATCAGCGGCGGGAAATGAAAGGATATCATCTCTTGATGGATAAAAAGGTTACAATCAAATTCCACTTGCAGAAGAAGACCAAGAACATACCGCTTTCTTCGCTCCAAGAGGATTATACTGTTATACAAAAATGCCATTTGGTTTGCGAAATGCTGGAGCAACGTACCAAAGGATGGTAGAAAAAGTGTTCGCGAAATGGATACACAAAACACTAGAGGTATATGTGGATGATATGTTAATAAAAAGTAAAGAAGCAAAAGATCATGTACAGGATTTGAGGGAAATTTTTGAACAAATGAGGCATTTTAGCATCAAAGTAAATCCATAAAAATGTACCTTTGGAGTTGCATCAGGAAAACTTTTAGGTTACATTGTATCAAAAGAAGGAATACAAGTTGACCCAGAGAAAGTACAAGCGATTCGAGATATGCCAACACCAGCGACGGTAAAAGATGTGCAGAAGTTAAATGGACTATTAGCTTCGTTAGGAAGATTCATCTCGCGATCGTCCGACAAATGTAAGCATTTTTTCAACATACTCAAAAAGGGAACGAAATTTAGATGGACTGATGAATGTGAGAAAGCTTTGCAAGGAATAAAAGAACATCTAATGGATATATCAATTTTACAAAAAGCAAAACCAGGAGAGGAATTATTAATCTACCTTGCGACAACCTCGCATGCATTAAGTGCAGTATTATTGCGAATAGACGCAAGAGTGGAAAAGCCAATCTATTACATCAGCAAAACATTCAATGCCGCAGAGAGGAATTATTCAAAATTGAAAAACTAATTTTGGCATTAGTTTATGCAACATTTAAACTTCGCATATACTTCCAAGCACACACAGTAAAGGTAATGACAAAAGTACCGATTGAGTCGGTAATGAAAAACTCAAAAAGATCAGGAAGGGTTGAGAGATGGAATGCTCAAGTAAGTCATTGCAAACTCAAATATGAAATACTATCTTCACCAAAATCACAAGTTGTTGTAGACTTTTTAGCAGAGTTTCCTTTGGAAGAGGATGAAGCAGTGGAAGAAATGATGAATATAGAAGAAGACCATGGAGATCCAAAAGATTTGTTAACTGAGCCAAACAGGTGGGAAATATTGGTAGATGGATCGTCAAATGGGTAAGGCAATGGAGTTGGGATCATTTTGGTTTCGCCAGAAGGCAATAAAATAGCATTTTCTTTCAGATTGGAGTTTGCATCTACCAACAATGAAACAAAATATGAAGCTATAATACATGCTCTGCGATTCGCAATAGAAATGAAGTTGGAAAATGTGAGAATCACCAGTGATTCACATTAGCTATTCGCCAAATAAAAGAAGAATATAATACAAATGAACCATCTTTGAAAAGGTACAAGAAACTTGTTGAAGAATTGTCAATACAGATACCAAAAATAAGATGGAAACATATATCAAGGAGAGATAATAGACTCGCAGACGCTTTTGCCTTTATATCAAGTATGATGACGGATCCAGCTGCGAGATGCATAAAAATACAGACACTTCTATCACCATCAATTAATAAA
The DNA here is from genome assembly GCA_023531295.1 of Papaver armeniacum. Taxonomy (NCBI): domain Eukaryota; kingdom Viridiplantae; phylum Streptophyta; class Magnoliopsida; order Ranunculales; family Papaveraceae; genus Papaver; species Papaver armeniacum. The sequence continues at coordinate 131,088 of JAJJWW010000299.1, read as the reverse complement.
GAGGAAGAGCAAGAGACAAATGTGATGCTTATAGAAGATGGAACACAAGTACTCTGCGATGAAGATTGGAGAGTGGAACTTCATGCATATTTGATGAAAGGGGAAACACCAAGAAACAGATTAGAGACACACAAATTAAAAAGCCGTGCAACAAATTATGAACTAAGAGATGGGGTGTTATACCGAAGATCCTTTAATGGACCCTCGCTTAGATGTTTAACACGAAGAGAAGGAGAAACAATATTAAAGATGTTGCACAGTGGGGATGCTGGCAATCATAGTGGTGGAAGATCTTTAGCACATAAGGCAAAAATGCAAGGCTATTATTGGCCGTACATGCATGAGGATGCGAAACAAATATCAAGACGTTGCGAAGATTGCCAAAAGCACGGAAAGAAAATACATGCACCAGGGGCACCACTAAATTCTTCAACAAGTGTATGGCCTTTTGGAAAGTGGGGTTTAGACATTGTAGGACTATTTTTACCAGGAACAGGGCGAGAAGATATCTAATTGTCGCTACAGATTATTTCACGAAATGGGCGAAGTAAAAAGCGGTACAACACATTCGCGATAAAGATATCTTTACCTTCATATTCGAGAATATTATATGCAGATTTGGAATCCCCGCACAGTTGGTATCTGATAATGGGAAGCAGTTTGAAGGACAAAATATAGAATTGTTTCTTAATGCGTTTCAGATAAAATGTGGGAAATCAACTCCTTTATACCCGCAGGCTAATTGACAGGCAGAAGCCACAAACAAAACAATCGCAGACATATTGAAGAAAAAGTTAGAAGGACATAATAGAGCATGGTGTGAACAAGTGCATAATGCAGTCTGGCTTACAATACAACCAAAGCGAAGCTACGGGAATGTCACCTTTTTGTTTAACATATGGAGTTGAAGTTGTACTTCCAACAGAAATTATGATTCCAACCACAAAGAAAGAGGCTTGGGAGAAAAATCTTAGTGCGGGTAACATTTTAATCAAGCTAGATGAATTAGAAGAGAAAAGAGAAAGAGCACTACAACATATGGAGAATTATCAAATAATATTAGCCGAGAATAATATAACAAACGTGTCAAGACACGAGAATTTCAACCAGGCGATCTAGTATTGAGAGAAACGCCAGCATATCAGCGAGAAAGTGGCGGCAAGCTAGCGAAAAAATGGGATGGACCTTATATCATTAAGGAAATAGTTGGAACAGGGGCATATAGATTGATGGATCCTTAAGGCAAAGATGTGGGCCACAAATTGGATAGACCATGGAATAGATTATATCTGAAGAGATATTACCCATAAAATATTGGGGAAAAAGATTAAACTGCGAAGTACTCTTAAATGAATAAAGTGAAATGAATTCATATAAAAGTTTTTTGCAAAAGAATGATTCCGAAATTGCATAAAATAAAGAAGAAATGTGCGAATATCTCGCAAACAAAAAGATAATCAAAAATGAATGATTTATACAAACGGGACGAACCTTTATGGCGTACACCCTAGTTCGCGAATGATATTTCGCAAGAGGCAAATGTAAGACCTAAAGTGCGTCTTATAAGGGGGTATCTCTTGACATGGCTCAGGGAAAAGGTTACACCGCCCCTGGAACTTGAGTCATGAAGATTTGGGGTCAATAAAGCCCATCCGGGGGAGATACCTTGGATTTCCAACTATATAAGGTTATACCCTGGTTGGACGACCGAGGGTCTCTTCCAAGGAGTCAGTGTATGACCAAGGAGCCGAGGTACACGGTTGAGCCAAGAGTGTCTGGGGCATTTGAAGTGTCTCGGCCATTCTTGGCAAGTCTTGGCACATGCCGCACTCGGCCAAAGAAAACTCCACTTAGGGTGCGTCTCGTAACCATAAGCCCTATATGTATAAGGGATAAGAGGCTGCGAAAACAACTGGTTGTTGTTAAGACCGGATGGGAGGAGCTAGTCTTGTATGGCCGATGTATGCCTCCTTGAAGGGGCGACCAGGGAGAAGATAAGGGCGGCACCCTCCATTAGGGAGCTGATAAGTGTCTTAAGACGCAAATGTCATGAGGCTAAATTTTCGCAAGAAAATTTAGACTTGTCATATTTGTGCGATGATCTTGAAGAGGCAATAATACTAACGCGAGGATAAGACGAGATCAATGGGTCTTTATATGAAAGTGTAAAGACGTCCTGCGATTTCGTTGCAAGACGACAATGTCATGGGGCTTTAAATTCGCAAGAACTTCTAGGCCTGTCATATTGTCGCAACGAAAATATCCTGCAGAGGTAATAATACTAAGAAAGCGATAAGGCAAGATCAATGGGTCTTTACATGAAAGTGTACAGACGTCCTGCGATTTTGTCGCAATAACGAGGGGTGGAAAAATAAGACCTTTAATTAGGAAGGCAAAATAAGACCACACAAAAAGAGTAAGCAAACAAGCTTGCGAGACTGAACTTGCAAATATTAATGCAGAACGACTTGCTTAATCATTTGAATATAAGCAAAACCACAAAAGAAAAAGTCAATCATACGATAGTAAGAGAAAGAAAGAGAATTGTTTAACAGTAGACTTAATCTTTCTTATCAAAAAGTGCGCTTCAGAAGGAATTGAAAAGTATCTTATGCAAAAAGTGATGAAGATAAAGAAGCTAGAAAATACAAAGTTATAAAGAAATTTAACTCTCTACATCATTCTTATCGCCAGCAGAAGATGTAAAACACTCTTCAACAATTTTATCAGCTTCAACAATTTTCAAATTTTCGCCAATTGATTGATTCTCGCCAGAAACCCCTTCATTTGGGTCATTATTGATAGCTTCATTATTAGAGGAGATTGCCTTTTCATTTGCGACATCCTCGCCACTTTCGTATTCATAATCACTATCAGGCAAATTAGGGATTTCATCTTCTTCAACTTCCAGAGGTTCGATAGATACAGGATCAAGAGATTTGGACAATAGTATATTATTCACGATGACTTCTGCTTTGAGATGAAATTGGCGAAGAAGTGCCTTCTGGTGATTTCTGCTCTGGATGTCTTTGGAATGAATAAGGTAATCCAATCTTCTTTCGGCTCGGTCGCGAGACTTAGCAAGAGAAGAAGTAAGCGATGCATTCTCCTTGCGATGGCATAGTTAGACTCCAGAATAGAAAGGGAGGAGCGGAGATCTCTCTCAGACTCTACAAAAACAAAGAGAAAAATGAGTTATATAAACAAAAGATTTGAAGACTTGATAAAGGAAGAATAGATGAGGCAGTCAATTTCTATGACTACCTTCCTTTTGCGAAATAAGATGTTGGGTCAAAGCCAAGCAACTATTCTCCAGGTGATCCATGGCATTGTCAAAATTATCTCCAACCAAACCTTTTAATCGAGCGCGCAAACTCTTTTCGTTGGAAACAAGCAAATTATTCTCCTTAGCAAGAGAAGAGTAGGATTCTTTTAACTTGGAATATTGGTCTTTCAGTTGGATGGTTTTCACACTTAAAGTTATTCTACCCTGAATAAGTTTATCCCTCTCAATAGTGACTTCTTGAAGTTTACTTCTCGTGACAGAGAGATTGTTCCCTGTTCATTACATATTTTCTCGACAGACATCAAGTCATTTGCGAAGCAATCGCCATCTTGTTTAATAAAACTCGCTTCTCTTGAGATAGAGTTCCATTCTCATCTGATAAGGTTTCCAACTCCAAATTAGATTTACTCAAAGAATAAGAGAGATGAGGCAATTCATTAGTCAGCGAGTCTTGCTTCTGAACTAAGTGAACATTCTCTTGGGTAAGATTATCTATTTGATCAACAGAGTATGTATGAAGATTATCTAACTGGTTATATTGCTCCATCCAAACATCTCTATTCATTCGAGTTTCTTCAATGACAGATTCCAACTGATATATCTCCATTTTTCGTTTCTGGTTTAAAACTTGAGAGGCGAACAAGGTCTTCAAAAAAAAAAAAAAAAAAAAAAAAAGGAGGGGGGAAGGGGAAGTAATACCTTTTAATTCTTCATTCTTCTTGCGAAGATTATCACGATCCAGCGAAATGTTTTGAAGATTATTCTTCAATGTCTTAACCTCTTGTTCTAAAGACATTTGCGACATTTTGTCAGAACCGAAATATTTACTCAAAGACTCGCAAACGCTAAACCTGATGGGATCAACGGAGGTCTTCTTGACATCATTCATGATGTCTGATAAACTTTGAAAGCTACATCCATCCCCTCCAGGTTTTCTTTGGTAAGAGGGACAGACCCAGATGAAGAGGTAATTGATGCGTGTCGTAGGTGCAATCAAATTAATCAATGTTTCCACTCAATTAAAAATAATATAATGGAAGTCAAGTTCGTTCCCACGAGGAGCAAGAGATCTTAGTTGTAAAAGTTGTCACGAAAGGGGGGTGTAAAAAGCAAAATAAAAATAAACAAAGCAATTAAAATCGAAAGTTGAAAGATGAAAGCAATAAGAGAGACAAGATCAAGGAATCCTTCTTCGTTACGAAACAATGATTAAAGTTATGTTCTTTTCTACTTGTTATTAGTCACAGATTATCACCAACCGTAGGATAGCAGGTACGCTTAGCTAGCCCCAAAATCCCTAATTTCACTGAGTAACAGGTCCGCTTAGTTATCAGATTCTATTCAAAAGAACCACCTTGAGGTCCGCTTACAAGATGTAATTCCCGAATGCATTAAGATTTATGAATTTAGGTTTAGTACTAGTAGTTAAACTCGGTTCGCTTGGTCCACTTTCTAGCGTTGTTTCTACACACAATTGCTCCACGGAATCCCTCCGCAAGGTCTCGTGTTTTCTACTTGTGTAAAGTGTCGAGAACGATTACGTATTCCCTAACTTATACTAGATATAGATCAATTAACAAATCAATTTAGCGTGCACTCCAAACAATCTATCAATCAATCATGAATGTCTTTAAGATCACTCCTATTAGTAAAAACAATCGATAATCATGTGAAAAATCTCAAGATAGAATTGAAAACAAAAACTCAAATCATGTTAAGAACTAGGAATTCATCCTCAATCAATAAGAAAATTAGCTACTCATGTTTTTGAAATTCACACAAATAATAATTAATTAAAAGAAGAATTTTCAAATTCACACAAGTAATTAAAAAGAAAAATCTTAGAAAAGCAAGCAAAAACACAAGTGATGTGTGTGAAGAGAGGTGTGTAGAAGTTGTAGAAAACTTCTCTATTTATAGGCTTCAATATTCTCCAAATCTTCTAAGGAATAGAATCCTTTTCCTTTTGCAATTCAATTTCCAATTCCAAGCTTTTCTCAACTCTTCCACCTTCTCTTTCCAAATTTGAGTCCAATTCTCCATCCAATTCCTAGCCCAAGTCTTCACACCCATGAGAGAAATCCATAGAAAATTCTGGAATTTTTGGCTCGCCGGAAAACTGGGATTGTGGCCGGAATCCGACCGGAATAGTCGCCGCCGGCCACCTGAAAAAGTTCACCGTCAAGGGAATATTCGACGGAATATTCCGTCGGTCCACCGTTAGAGATAACGGTCAAAAGTCAAACCGTTAGTCAACGATCCAACTCAGGTCAACTGCCGAGTCAAAACGAGTCAATGATCCAGCTCAGTCCAGACCAGGCCACTGCAATTTTGCACTTGCCTTGCAGTTCACAGCCAAGATGGCTGTGCATTCTGTTCTCCTTTGAATCCCTTCACCACCATTTGCAACAGCTTCACTGCATCTTCAGTTCAACCTGCTCAACATACAAGCCATCTCTTCACATATCCTCCATCTGAGCTGTAGCTTGCATTCACCAATATCACCAGGTTCATTTCAGTTTTTACTTCCATATAGCACATAACAGCAGCTCAATCAATACTGGCCAATCCTGCAGTTTAGACACTGCAGTCACCAATTCCAATGCCAATACTCTCCAGCATCACTTCAATTCCACCAGGTTCAAGCCACCTGCAACATAACCAACTCCAAGTCTTGCAAGCTCCAGTCCACATTCTGCACCTCCTTCTCTTGTATTGCATCAATACCAGCTGTAATTCCTCAGCTTCAGAAGCAACCATCACCAGACAACAAGAGCTGGGCACCATCACCTCCATTGCATCTATAACTGCATCTCCCTGAAACTCTGACAGCAACACAACACTCCTGTCAATTCTCGCCGACCCCTAAAGCTCCATGTACTCAGCCATATTATCTCAGGCCTGGCCTTTGTAACAAAACCAGCCAAAGCACTGCAAGACTCCATCTCCACCGCCACCACACACTTTGCCATTACTTGCAACAACTCCAGCCTTCATTTCACCACCACATCATTGCTCCCGAAACTCCTTCGACATCACCGCCAAGCCAACATTTGAACCATCCTCATACCAAAGAATCACTTTGCTGCTCCTCATACATACTCATTCTAGCTCAGGCCACAGCTTCTTCTCATCTTTGTAACTCCAGGCCATAATCACCTCACAACCAGCTGCAACCTTGCTTCTAACCCTATCTGTAACTGCACCTGGCTCATCACCATCTCACAGTGCCTTAGCATTATCAATTCCACCTGTTATTTCCTCATCTTGAGCTCAAATCAGTGCCAATAATTACTCCTTCTGCTTCACTTCCATTGTAGCCCTGTAAATCATTCCTAATCCAATTGACTGCATTTCTCAGAACAAGCCCATCCTTCAACTTCTGTTACAGATTCAGCCTCAACATCACTGCCAAATCGAACCCATCTTCTTCAATTTCATCTGTTGTGCTTTCAACCCAAAACAAGTTCAAACCCTAACATACATCTAACCCCACTGTTTTGCAATTGCATACAAACCCATTCCTTCCCTGAGCTTCACCATCAGAATCATCAACATCACAGAAACACCTTGAACTGCAATGCTTTGCCATTTCAGTCCATGTAATAACCAGTCCTGTAGTCTCACACAATCAAACCCTAGCTCTCTATCCATCTGAGACAATTCGACCCCTATTTCTCGAGATCATTCTCTGGATCTGAAGCCTCAATGCCTTCTCTCTTCAGCAGCAGTGGCTCACTAACATCATCTTCTTCTCCATCTGGTTCTCATCATCTCTTCCTGTTGCAAACCCCTGAATTCAATTCAATCTTCAAACCGTAACAACAATGAAATCTTCTCAATTCGACAATGAGACTCGTCTTTGTTTCATCTCCCATTTATAACACCAGCTCAAGAACGAGCTCGATTCTTCCAATTCCTGGTTCCATGGCTGCCACAACTCTCTCTATCTTGATTTCAGGCAAACCCTAACTTTTAACCTCTTCAATCTTGCTTAATGACGGCACCAAAACCCTCAGCTCTCTCTCGATTTCACTCGGCGACGATCCGCCCTTTTCTCCCTCGATCTCTCACAGCAACAGATACTGCTTTAAATTCAGGTGAAAGTGAATGTGAGAAATCGATTTTAGGGTTGAAATGATTTGGGTGGATATTTACACCCCAGGGATAGGTACCACCCTCTAAATGATAAGGGCCATCCTACTTGGAAACCCCCTTAACCTCTGCGGGCCTGGCTTTAGTACTCCTCCAAATTGGGTCGCCCCTTAACCTCAACTGGGCTCCATATATCACTTGCCTGTGATATGACAATTTCGCCCTTTTTGCTCAAATTGGGTAATTTCTCCTTCTTTTCCTCCGTGCGACTCTAGAGTACCTAATAACTCAAAACAAGCGTAAAATACATAATTTACACGGAAAATAGCAAAGAAAGCATAAACTACTAGATAGTAAATTAGGTGTATTCTACACCTATCAGTAATGGTGGGAGAAGAAGGAAGAATTGAGTCATCCTTGGTCATAGAAATGCCAGAAGAAGAAATTTGATGAAGATTAATGAGTGGGGGTGAGACAGAGGCATTGATGGTAAAAGTAGAAAGGGGTCCATCTTGAGGAACTTCATTGATGGAAAATTCAGGAATATCGACAGTGGGATTTTCAGAGGTGGTGAGAATAGGAGGAATTGATTTATCTGCGAAGATATCGCGGGAGAAGATGGTTTATCTTGCGAAGAAGGGATTGATTTATCTTGCGAAGATATCGCAAGAGAAGATGGTTTATCCTGCGAAGATACTGTAGGAGGAGTTGTGAGTTTGAATGAAGGAAAGGAAATAGAAGATGCAACAGGCTTAGAACGGCGAGGTCTCTTAGGAGAGTTATCAACATTTTTGTCATCCTGCGAATTACAAGTTAAATAAGAAACAGAGGCAACAATATTGTTATTAGAAGAGTAGATGTTTCTTAAATACCTTTTCATTCGCAGGCTTTCTTTTAGTAACAGTAACTTTCGATTGCGAAGCCAGGGGAACAGCAGGGTTCAGGACGGTGAATTTAGTGTTAGATTTGTTCTTACTGAAACAAAAATAGCATAGGAGTCATTAAAAGAAGAACTATGTCAAAACAAACAACTTTAGTAGGAGAGATCAATCACAAAAAGATCAAATTCAGTAAAATTAACAAACCTTGATGGCTCCATAGAAACAGTAGCAGAAAAGAGATGAGAACAGCAGCAGAAGAAAGAGAAACGGCGCTAAAAAGTTGCAGACGATGAAGAAGACGAAGTAAAAGAAAAAGAAACACTTTCATAAGGAACTCCTCCTTAAATAGACAGGAAAAGGGTAACCGGATAGCATTAAATGTGCCGGTAAAAGGGGGAAAATTTTAGACACGTGTAAGCAGTCATCCCTAATCCACGGAATCTTGTCGGCAAAAATTGATGAAAAACAAACGATTGCGGCATTTTAGAATACTGGTTCTCATGACATTCTCTTCTTCGCAGAGAAGACATGAGAAGAGGCAAGATGTAGGATCAGAATATCGCGACATCAATACCTCGCGAGATCAATAAACGACAGCATTGCGAAGGTATCGCAGATGAGTAATATAAATGACGCAATGAATGACGACAGCCAAAACACGAGAAAGATATGAAGACCTAGCGAGATCTAGGAAAACTGCGAGATTATATATTTGTACACTTGCGATATTTCGCAAGTCATTCCCGAAAATAAATGACAGCTTAGCTGTCATCCACTATGTACTACCCTATATAAAGAGTTGAACAAGTCTGTTGAAGGAGAGATCTTTTTCGAGTGTTGGGCAAGTCATTAAGAGAGAGAAAGTTTAGAGTGATTGTAATTCTTTAACTGGTTTCCATTTCATCTTGTAAGCATTTAAGAGTATAATCAATAAAAGTTACAATTACTTATCCTAAAAATGATTTGATTGTATAGATTCTTGTGAGGGGTGTAGTGTAGGATTTCCTGCAACTACACCAAAAATGTGTCTACTCCTTCGCATTTAATTATTTTTTCTCATGATAACTAAATGCTTAGTAGAGACATTGCACATTGTACATGACGACGGAACGATGATCTGTGAGGCAAAAATTTCAACTTTGTTGTAGAAAATTGTAGAAACTTATGACTTTGACCTTTGACAATAAATTTCTAACGCCACCATGCCCACAACCAAAAATTCTAGATATATACTACCTCCATTTCAGGAAAAGTGATACTTTCACTTTTTCATTTTTGCCTAAAAATAGGCCAAATTGAAAAAGTGAAAGTATCACTTTTCCTAAAACGGAGGGAGTAATATTTTTGACAACACTAAAACAACCCTCTCACATAACTTCAAGTTGTAGGGCCCAAAAATGGACCCCTACTAACTCCATGAGAGGAGGTTGTTTTAGGATTATCTAGAATATTGTTTGTCTAGAACTACTCGCCCACAACCATGATTCTTCTTTGTGTCATTGTGTGGACTGTGGATGTGGAGAGAGTTCTGCATTTGACTCAATGCCCCTTTTTCTTGATTCTGGGATAGAGTACAAGTAATATTGGTAACTATTTTACATTAAACTCATTGTGTGGTGACGGGCGAGAGTTCTGCATTTGACTCGATAACCTTTTTCCTTGATACTGGGATGGAGTGCAAGTAATATTGGTAATTGTTTTACATTAAACTTTTCTTGCTGTTATTACTCGATCCAACAGTTAAATTCAAAGGTGTTGCCATTTTTTACATTTTAACAGGGTTGTATTGAATGAGGATTTATATAGATAAAAATAGATACTAGTTTTACCTGAATTTAGTGGGATATAATGTTCCTTAAAAGAATTATGTAGATTCTATAACTTTGGATTATAACGGATTGAGTTAGGATTAATTAAAATTTATAAAAATTAAAAATGAATTACCAAATTGTAATATAGTTGAAAATATCAAGGTTATCATCTGCCGGTGGGAGGTGGGTGCTGGTCGTGATTGGCGGTCGGTGTTGGTGGGTGACGGTAGTGGGTGCTGGGGGTGGTTGGTGTTGGTGGGTGATGGTGGTTGGTGGTCGGTGCTGGTGGTTGGCGATCGATGCTAGTGGATGGTGGTGTGTGTGTGGTGGTGGTTGGTAGTGGTGGTAGTGAGTGGTTGTGGTGGAAAAACGTAGTGCCCTATGATAAAAACAAAACAAAGAAAATAAAAATAATTATTCATAAGAATCCATGAAATTCTTGTGGCTTGGGTTGAGATTAGTATATGAGATAATAATATACATATTTTCACTATAAATATCCATAAAAATCCTAATAGTGTATATTTTGATCATCAACTATCCTAAGAAATCTCAAATGAATTGAATACCTAGGATAAATGTGGAATCTAAAAAAATCCAAATTGAATACCATGGATATATAATGATTCCTTACATATCGTAAGGAATCATTATATTTGAATTATAATGGTGTTAAATTTTTGGGTGGACCGGTGAGTTTAGATTTGAATTATATTAGTGATATGTTGTTGGGAAGGGTGAATAAGACTGTTCAATTAATGTCTGCAATCAAGAAACTCAGAGACCCCCAAAGTGAGATGCTATTACTTCGCAATTGCACTGGAGTGTCTCGATTATATTTTGCAATGCGTACTACCAACCCCGCAGTCCTGCAATCAGCCACTGCCCTTTTTGATGATCATCTACTTAAGTACCTGAGACTTCTAATTACGGGTGATGGTGCGGGGTTTGGTCCTTTACAAAAGCGATTAGCTACCTTTCCTATCAAAGATGGTGGACTTGGCATTTACACCATGGCTGATACCAGCGCGTATTGTTACCTCGCTTCTCAGAGTCGGACTACTTCGGTGCAAAAGGTGACTCTTGGTAGTTCATTTTCAACGGACAAAGGCCCTGCTTATCAGTTTGCACTTCAGAAATTTATTAAGGTATGTGGTTTACCTTCTACATATTGTATCGATAACACTGCCCCCCCTTCCATGCACTCCCTGGCAGTCACTTATTTCGATGCAGTTAAGAAGCAAATCCCAGACCAATTTTCTATGTCTGCAAGAGATTCCATTTTGTGGCAGTGTAACCGTATCAAACATGTGCAAGATTATTTATTGGCTGTACCCATCAGTGGGCTTAATCAGTGCCTTGGTCCTAGACAGTTTAGAGCTGTTCTTTGCTATCGCTTTGGTATCCCACTGTTCGTTGAGAATGGATTATGCCCAAGTTGTAACAAATCTATGGATATCTTTGGGGATCACGCGCTTCATTGTGCTAAGGATATCGGCCCTAAGTTCCGACATGATTTTGTTCGTGATGTAATCGCTGACATTTGTTACAAAGCTAGTGTGTCGGTGCATAAGGAAGTTTCTCTGGGTTTTTAGACGAAGGACGACAAAGATTTGAAACCTGCTGACATTCTTGTGCTCAACTGGGAAAATGGCAAGGATGTTTGTATGGATGTCACAGGAGTCTCGCCCTTCACTGGTGATGGAATCCGCTCTTTCGTCCCCGGAAAAGCTATATCTAGTGCGGTCTCACCTAAACACACTAAATACTTGGACAAGTGTGTTTCCCATGGTTATGGTCTGGGTGTCTTAGCTTTTTCTACTCTAGGAGAATTGGGTGAATATACTTTATGTTTTTTCAAGCGTCTGAAGAACTGCTTAGTTAGTAACGACGCTGGTAGTGGTTATGGTAGTTTTATTTTTCATAGATTAGGCATTGCTATTCAGAAAGGTGTTGGAGCCCAGCTTGTTGCTAGGCTGCCAACTAAAAGCTTTGTTTAAAAAAATAAAAAATTGTTATATTAATTTCATGTATTTATTGTGAAAATATCGTAATTGAATACCTAGGAGTTTTTAGGATTATTAAATATCCATGTAAATCCTAATCCAATACACCCCTGTAAAGGTTAAATTAAAGGTTAGTAAATTTGTGCAACCCTTAAAACCGGGGTGAATGTTCCAGCCTCTCTTATTGGCCCAAAAACTTAATTGGCTTCCTGCTTTTTTATATTTTATTTTAAAATTAAAGTTTTTGCACCATCCTTAAGATCTTCAATTTTTTTTTTCTCAACTATTCTTCCAATAATTTTAGTTACAAGGATCACCATCAAATCCACGAAGAAAATAATTAGAATGAGAAGGAGAAGAAGAATAAATCGAAGGCCTCTTTTTCTTCCAATTTAAAATTCTGGGTTTTCTCAAATACAAAATTTGTATCACAAATTAACATTTCTTTTTCATTGTCCTTTTTTTTTCCTCTCTTACAGAGAAAAAAAAACTCTATTAATAAATTTCTTTCTTTTTTTCAATAATTTGAGATTATTCCGGAATGTGCCCAATTTGATTTGTAATTTGGATTAAAAATTGTATGCTTTGCATTAATCTTGATGAAATTAGCCATAGGAAACCAGAAAAATCTATGCTCCAATGAAAAGAATAGTTGTAGAGAAAAGATCCAGCAACCATATTAAAGAAAAATATTGATGCCTCAAATTTATATCTCTCCCTGTGTGATTAAGTGACTTAAATTTATCGGGTTGAAAGACTATAATTTGTGAAAATTGTTTTACCCTTTTCACAAATAAAAGAAAGAAATACTTCAGAATGGTTCTAATGGAGTTATGACCCAGAGAGTCCGCGCTTATTTCCGTAAGAAAAGGAAATAAAATAAAATAAAAAGGAAGTGGTTTTGTAAGGTTTTATCAACAAATAACGCGAGCCGTAATGTGCACCTCGATTTTTAGGGGGTGCACAAATTTGGACTCTATATCTGAGGCTTTTCAAGATTTGTTCCATATAGGTAAGTTAAATGCATAGATCTTTTTTTTTTTTTTTTTTTTTTTTTTTTTTTTTAACATTTTAACTTTTCTGGAATTATGTCACGATCTATTCATTTTGTGCGCAACGGACAAGGCCGAAGAAGAAGGCCCATTTCCTTATAGATCACTTATCTTATCTACTTAAACTCAATCCCTCGTAGAGTTGCATTCTTTATCGGAAGAGTTATTCATAAACCTATATTTTTCAAAACGAAGTTATTCTTAAACCAATTTCGATGATGGTCTTAACTTAGTTTGCTATGTTATATCTTTAAGTTTTAAAGATATCATCAAAACACTCATAAAAAAGAAGTTACGTAGATGAAACAAGGAAAATAGATTCACTAAGTAGAACCAAAGAAAAAATTTTACAGACTCAATGATACTTTGAAGCAACAACAGACATAAACCTACATTGACAGACAGATAAATAAGACTCATTGTTACCCAAGACACCAAAGACATTGTTATCCAAGACACCTAAGACACCCAAAACTCTGAGACCAAATCCTATAAATCTGATAGCTACAAAAAGAAACTTTGTTAACCTAATTTTTTCTGATTAAGGAGAAGGCTATCGACCAGAAAAGTTACAAGAACTTCTTAAGCTTTGGCGAAGACTAATTTATCCTCTTTTTTTGAATGAGAAGAAGATCCAACATATTTCTCCTTTCCTTTGCTGCTTTGACGATTTTGAGGAAGATTGCTCTAATGACTCTAGATTGGTTGAACTACAGCCTTTCTCCCATTGATTGCGCATAAAAAATAGATTCCGCTGGATGTTACCTTCTTGCTGCTGTCTCATATCGGGAAAAGGAAAAGGAGGAGTAAAATCTGCCGCTTGGTAGACAAACGACAATTCAGGTGGAGTTACGGTAGGATAAACATGATACATCTCATCTGAAGTCCTCCATCCATCACTGTAACCTCTTCCCATAGTATATCCTTCTTCAAGGGGACATCCAGTTTCTCCATCACCAAAATCATAATCTTCATTATATAGATAATTACCTTTTTCATCGTCATGATTTGGATCATCTAAAGAAGCATATCTGTAATGATCTCCATCCATATTATCAATAGGACTTTCAGGTAGTGGATCGACTGCATCTTCAATAGGATTATTAAGAGAAGGAATAGTTGAAGCAATCGGACTACCAGGTGGAGGAGGAACTACATGGAGTACTGTCATTGGTCGATTGAATCGATCCAACCCGAGAGATATTTGGAGAGTTCTTTCAACTTCATTGGGACCATCTGTATCATAGTATCTGTCAGGATCTTGATCATCTTCCGAAAAAAAATCAGGAAGTTGTCTTATCCATGGTAAGTCGGGATAGAGCAAGTGCATCGAAAAGGAAGAACAGATAGGTGGTGAAGTTACTATTGAAAAACTGTTGGATGATTGATTTTGGTTTGGTGGTGGTTCATAAATAATCTCCTTGTCTTCTGAAATTGGACTCCCATCCTCTGAAAGGGGTGAATTATTATTAATACCCTGATTGCTACTGCTACCAACAAAAAGCCTTCGCCTAAAACTCTCAATTACCGCTGCTTTACCTTTTTTTTTTTATCTTTTCCTGGATCACTCATTTCTGTTATAATTTTGAAACTTGGATTCACTTGTATCTCTAATTGTGTTTTATCTGATGCTTTGTGCCCTTTTTATTCTCTAAGACTGCTAAATTTATTCTAGTTTTTTCAATCGAATTTGAGCCTTTATCTTAAATTCTTACCGCTCTTCCAAATTTTAGTTACCTGTCACTTCTTTTTAAGACAATTTAACTTCACTTAACCTTTCAACTTTCTTGTTTTGCAGTAAATTTTAAAACTGTTTCTTAGTACTACTAGTTAGACTTTCAACCTCTTTAATTTTATCTCTACTGTTTTATTCGGATTTAACTTTGTTTCCTGGTAATTTCTTTAGTTATTTATCTATTTGTTTAATTGCATATTTTTTAAGGTTTTTTCTCTGGTCTTTAAAGAATCTTATAGAGTGCAGTCTAGTTTCTAGATTTTCTTGTTACTGTGCAACTTTCAACTCTTACTGTGTTTTAGAAGAATCTTTCTTCCTTCTTTTTTTCTTTTGTCCATGTTTCACTTAATCTCTATGTCTTCGTACAATTTCAAATGGAGAAAAAGAAAATCAAAAGATTTGAGTGATGTCAAAAAAGATACAGTTGTCCTTGCATTCTCGAAAATTGGCCAAAACAATTTAAATGGGGGATCTGAAAAGAGTTGTACTCTCAGCATCTCTGAAAAGTCAAGGAAAAATCCTTCTATTTTCTTTCTGGACTCTTTTAAACCCTATATGATGTTTCTCCAAAGGGTTTTGAAGCATCCTAAAACCTACTCAACAAATATATGTTTTCACTGTAGAATAGGTATGTCTGTAAAATTCAAATTTCAAATGGGTGAACTTACCAATGCTTGTTCGTTTATTTTCAGTGGTCATTTCATACAGCCTGTTAGCTCATTTCAAGTCTCTAAAAGATTAATTCAAATTTATAGACTCAATTATAAGAGAGCTATGCTTGCTGAAAGTCTTTACAACCTTAACTTAGTTCTCTTTTCATTTATGGAGAAATCAAACCCTTGAAAAAACCCAGAAAGAAAACCTAGTTAGTTCTTTTGAAAATCCGACAGAACAGATGAAAAATTCACTCACTATTCCACCCAACTTTACACCTAAACCTAAATTCCCAAAAAACCAGAAACCAACGCCTGTAAACTGGAAAAATACAGTTATAGGGAGGTTTTGTAGTAAAATATCCTTTGATATATCCAAAATTATTGAAGAAATGAGATTCACCTGGGATCTAAAAGGAGGATTTCAAATTAAACTTTATGATAAGAGAAGAAACT
The DNA here is from genome assembly GCA_023531295.1 of Papaver armeniacum. Taxonomy (NCBI): domain Eukaryota; kingdom Viridiplantae; phylum Streptophyta; class Magnoliopsida; order Ranunculales; family Papaveraceae; genus Papaver; species Papaver armeniacum. The sequence continues at coordinate 115,113 of JAJJWW010000299.1, read as the reverse complement.
ACTATGAATTCCTCCTAAAAGAGACTGGAGACTTTAACATGCTCAAGCAAGGAGGTGCATGGAACATCCTAGGAAAGTTGATAATGTTAGCAGAATGCCTATTCAAGGTCCTCAGTTCATTGATGAGGAAAGTTTCTACAAAATAAAAATTTGGATGCACATTAAAAACATACCTATAGGCTTCAAAAATGAAGATGGTCTAACAAAAATATGTGCTCCAGCTGGAAAGTATTTGAAACATAAGAACCCATATGGAAGAAACCAGGAGAAAAAAATATAGAATGTCTGGTGGAAGTCAGAATTCAACAATCACTACCTTACGGCTCTGAAGTTTACCCAAATCTCTTTGCCGAGCCGGAATGGTTGGAGTTTTCTTATAGACTTTACAACCTTAGTTTTTGTAAACTATGTAGATGTCTGGACCACTCTACCAAAAATTGTGATCAAGAAAAAGATGAGTCACTAGTAGAGGAAATAGCGGAACAAGCATCAGTAAATGTTACCAAGAATTTGGGAGGATTAAATCAACACAAAAACAATGAAAAGCTCACTCTTGGTCTACTCCTTCTATTCACTTTTAGGCAGGTGAGATAAGTGCGATTATCAATCATGTAAACCCTTTCTCAATTTTTCAACCAGTGGCTTCTCAAAATGAAGGTGAATCAAGTGCAAACTGTAAACCAGCAAATAACAACCCGTCTCCACTCTTCAAATCGGTTACTACTCAGAAGACTAGTATGCGGAGAAACAAATCGGAAGTTTTAGCTTCTCTATCAAAGGCCCAGAAAAAGCCAAATCTAATTACAAAACCTAAAAAACAAGTGAAAACGATTTCCTTCTTAATCTTTGGAGAAAATGAAGAAAAAAACAGGAAAGGAGGAAAAATCCTATTAGAAAAATCCTCTAAGATCGATCCCTCTTTCTTCTACTAAAACCTAACTGCGTATGGTAATGATCCCATTCACCCTCTATTCAACCTTTTCAAAACCGAAACATCTCAGTTTTTTCCCAAATCCAAACCATCATCTCTGCTACAAGGAGAAATTGGGGTAAAAGGAAATCAAAATCACAAATCGGGCAGTGGAAAAGGGATGCTAGGGATAAGAATAAGAACATTCCTCAAAACCCCAAGGAGTATCAAGGAGAAAATGATATGGATACACATCCCAGAGAAAGAGAAAGAGAAAGGAAACACTGGAAGAACAAAATTCAAAGAAAATAAGAAACATGAAGAAATTGAATGAAGAGGAGGAAGACTGTTCTGAGGCAAAAGCAATTTTTGAGCCATCAGAAGAAACAACAACACAAACTGCAAATGAGATAAGTAAAGTTTATCAATTGATTATATTTCTGAAATACCCAACACCTATTTGTACGAATGAAATCATGAGTAGTCTGAATAATATATTTGTATGCATGATATTGGTAGAATTTTGTCATCCAGAAATATCTTATTCTGGCAGTTTATTATTATGATTTCATGGAATTTCCAAGGGTTAGGAAAACTAGAGACAAAAACAGCTTACTAGATAGTTTGAATAAAGATAATCCAAACATTATATTTCTTTCGGAAACAAAACAATAACACAAATATATGGAAAATATCATGAAACAAGTAAATGTTCAAAATTATTTCTTAGTTCCCCCTAGAGGTATTGCTGGAGGCTTTTGTATGATTTGGAAAACAAATGTTAAGTTACATATTGAGGATTTTGATTATAACCATATAAATGCTACTGTCACAAATCACCATAATGACATTAGTTGGACTCTTACTTGTTTTTATGGGAGTCCATATAGAAGATTTAAATTGCAGTCATGGAACATAATAAGTCAGATGGCGGAAATAATAAATAAACCATGAATAATCATAGGGGATTTAAACATAGATATCCTTTTAGGAGGAATAAGGCCAGAACTTTCAACAACTTAATAAATGGTTGTAACCTTATGGATTTAGGTTTTGCGGGCTATACTTTCGCCTGGAACAACCATAGACAGGGCACTCAAAATATTGACCAAAGATTAGATAGAGCTTAAGTAAATGACAAATGGAATAGAAAATTTCCTAATTCTAGCATTACTCACTTAGGACCTCTTTCTTATGATCATGTTCCAATAAAATTGAATACTTATAACCAGTGGGATAATGGACCAACACCTTTTAAATACTCTGGGGAATGGATTAAACATGAGGAATGTAAACCCTTAATTCAGGAGAGCTGGAACAAAAATATAAAAGGTTATGCAGCCTATAAAGTAAATAAGAATCTTGTAAATGTCAAACAGATTCTGAAACTTTGGGATAGAACAAGCTTTGGAGATATTAACAGTACTATACATAATATAAAGAAAGAAATAGATAAAACTAATAGTATAAAAAGTATCCAAATAAGATTACTGTTCTTGCTAATTTGTGAAGAGATCTTGCAAAATGGTATGCTATCAAAGAAAAATTCTGAAAAGATAAGAGTAGAGACCAGAATATAGCTTTAGGGGACCGAAACACGAAATATTTCCATAACAAAGCTAAACAGAGGTTTAGAAGAAATAGAATTGAAACTCTTAAAGATGAAAATAATAACTAGTTAAATACTAAAGAGGAAATTTCAGAGTGCATAACAAACCATTTCCAAAAAAAATTGCTAATATTGTCAAGCCTGATATAGACCAGAATTTGATAACTTTATTCCAAACATTGTTAAATTTGCGGATAATGATATTGTGTGCCACTCCTCTAGAAAACGAAATTAAGAAAACTATGTTCTCCATGGAACCAGATAAAAGTCGGGGACCAGATGGTTTTTCCCCTAATTTTTTTCAACAAAATTGGGAGATAATCAGAACTGACTTAACTGATATGGTTTAATTTTTTTAATCAGTGGTCACATTTCTAAAGAGACGAATGCCTCTTTCATCTCTTTAATACCTAAAAACCTAAACCCAACAACCCCTGTAGAGTTTAAACCTATAGCTTTAGAAAACACTTGCTATAAAATTATATCAAAATTGATGGCAGGGAGACTGAAAGGACTCATGGAAAAACTTATTTCACCTTTCCAATCTGCCTTCATCCCTGAAAGGCAGATATATGAAAATATAACCTTAGCTCATGACATTATCCATAAAATGAAAAACTGTAAATCTACGAAGGGTTTTATAGGGTTAAAAATCTATATGTCAAAAGCATTCGAATGGGATATCTTAATGCAAATAATGACTAAAATGGGATTCAATAATAAATGGTGTAACTTGGTTCACCAATGTATCTCAACGACAACGTTAGGAGTTGATACGTGTCGTAACCACAACAAATTAGTGAATATTTTCTTACTCAATTAACAAGTAATATGCAGGTAGTTAAGTTCGTTCCGACGAGGAGCAAGAGGTTTTAGTTGTATTATAATGTCACAAAAGGGGGGGTTTTGGTTTTAGATTTTATAAAGCAAAATAAATAAACAAAGCAATTAGAAAGATAAAGTTGAAATCAATAAGGGAGACAAGATCAAAGAATCCTTCTTTGTTGCAAAACAATGGTTCAAGTTATGTTATTTTCCACTTTTTATTAGTCACGGATTATCACCAACCGTAGATATAACAGCTAGATCAGTGCTAACCCCTAAATCCCTTGTATCACCGGATACGGAAGTTTTCGCCAATTGGATTCTATTTATCAAACCATCAAGTAGTAGATCACTCAAGATGTAATTTAATTAAACGCATTAAGATTCATGAATTTATTAGGTTGATATTAGTAGTTAGAATCTTAGATCAAGGTCTACTTGCTAACGTTGTTTTCACACACAATTGCTCCACGGAATCCCTCCGCAAGGTCTCGTGTTTTCTACTTATGTAAAGAGTCAAGAAACGATTACTTATCCCCTAACTTTTACTAGCTTTTGATAAATTAACAAATCAATTTAGTTGCGCACCTAAATGATCAATCAAGCATAAACATTCTTATTAGCAAAAACAAACGGTAATCATGTGAAAAATTCAAAGTAGATTTGTAATACCCGGTATTTTTAGTTACAGTTTCGGGTCGGATTTTACCCAACTTAGCTAACCTTGTTGTTCATATTATAGTTTATTCACATAGTATATAGTAAGTGACCTTTGGGTAGAAATGACTAACCTATTTTAATTTAGGGAAATAAATTATTATTATGGAAAATTTAAATAAATACTGTAATAGAATAAGTATTATGATTAATAGAAAATGAAAGACAAATAAAATAATAAAGAAAAAATAAATAATAAACATGATATATTGCATTTAATAGAAGGAGTAGTATTATTATTGACATTAGTTGTATAGTTTATAAAAGGAAATATGGAGAGAAAGAAAGGGAAGAGTTATAAAAATGAGAATGAGTCTTAGAATCAAAAACTAGTAGAGAAAGGAGAAGGAGAGGGAGCTTGGGGTTTGTTTTAGAAAAGAAAGCTATGGAGAACAAATAGGAGGTTGTAGCTAAAAAGGTAGAATGCTAGATCCCCTTTCTCTTTATGCTTTTGTTATACTTGATTTTGATTTAATTAATTTTATATAATTAGGTTTCTGAAATTTATACGTGTAATTATATGTATCCGATTGATGATCAACCACCTCTTAACGATAGGTAACATGTGTAGGAATCCCAGGTTAAAATTTGAAGACCATCCACCGTAATTTCACTGTTGAATGTTCGTTTTAGTTTGGGTGATATTCCTGAATTTTCTGGATAGTTTCGTTTTAACATGTTTTTGGTAACCTTAATGATGTTAAAATGATTTGTGATCTAAAAAAGTTGTAGATATGTATGATAGCTTTCATTGTTCTTTGAATTTGATCAATTCCAGGTTAATATGAATTTATGGTGAATATTTTGGTGATATGGTGTAATCTGCCAGTTTTTAGAATTGTATTGTAAATTGAATAACTATGGTTTGAACCGTTGGTTTTGTTTGAAACTTTTGTATGATAAATTATAGATTGTCCTGGTTGCATAAAATCAAGCTAAACCTTGACCGGGTTTGTATATTGTATTATACGAATTTATAGATGTCTTGTGTGATATGATAGTGTGATTTCCAAATTAAGAATTGTTGTGGAATTACAACTTGTTGATGATATGGTTTGGGACATCAATTTTTATGTTGTATGAGAATATGATTTTATAATAAACATATATGCTTGTTTGAATGGCGGGGCACGAACCGAGGAAACTCGTGTAACTTATCGGAATGACCCCAATAAGCAGATTGGCAGGGCACGAACTGAGGAAACTCGCGCAACTTGTCGGAATGACCTCGATAAGTAGATAGGCGGGGCACGGACCGAGGAAACTCGTGCATAAAGATAAAGGAATGAGTTTGTTTAATGGATATATAAGTAAATCCTTGAAGTTGTGTTGTATCCATTTGTTGTATAGTTTCTTTGATTGATTCATATGTTTCACATGTTTTGAGAACGGGAATGCATTCTATTGAGCTGTCATCTCACCCCAATTGACATTCTTGCAGATATCACGAAATGTGGAAGTGGAAACTAAGAAGTTAGCTATCTTGTTGATTATGTTGTATTTATTTTATTTGTTTGAAATATAATTTGAATTAATCTATTTTTTGAAAATGTTGTTAAAGATTATTAGTGAATTCGTATGCATCAATTCATGTTTCATAAAGCTTCAATTATGCAAGATATAAAAAAAAAATTATAAGAGAAATATATGCATAAGTCTCTTTCCGACCTGTAACGCTTCGAGTTCGGATCTCCATATGGGTTTGACCCATGATCCGGAACTCGGGGTGTTATAAGATTTAAAAAAAAACTCAAAACATGTTAAGAACTAGGAATTCATCCTCAATCAATAACAAAATTAGCCACACATAATTTGGAGTTCACAAAGAATATAGAAAAGAGAAAGCAAAGAAAAACCAAAGTGTTGTGTGTGTAGAGGTGTAAAAGTGTATTAGAAAAAAGTAGAGAACTTCTCTATTTATTTTTATTTTTTGAAGAGAAAAGGAGCTCAACAGAGCTCCACTTTATTAAAGGACCTCAATATTAGAGGTTTGAAAGGATACATAGAGGTGGAGAATCTGCATTCCACCACATATTTACATTCTCATGCATTGCATGTTGGCACAACATATGTGCCAGATTGTTTGCATCTTTAGGGACATAAACAAATGGTACATTGCCAAAATAGGATGCCATATTCATAACTTCTAGTATTGTTGATCTAATGCTCCATGGAATCTGAGAGACTTCACCAAGCACAACAGAAGTTACGTTTGTGGCATCACCTTCAATTATAATATCTTTAAAACCAAATCTCTTCCCTAGCTCCAATCCCAGTTTACATGCTAGAGATTCCGCTAACAAAGAATAATTAAAATCAAAAGTACAAGTACAAGTACCGCATCCCAGGAATGTACCATTATGATCTCTCGCAATTGCTCCTGCTGCACCATTGTTGGGAATAAATGCTACATCGACGTTGATCTTAACATATAAGTGAGGGGGGGGGGGGTGACCAGAGAGGGAGCGATAATCATGAGAAGTGGCATTCGAAGCTTCTGAATTCCCTTGAAAACACATATTGAAATCCTGCATAGCGTTTTTGATAATGTAGTCTTCAGAGAAATTTACCTGTGAGAAAACAATATCATTTCTCATCTTCCATAAGTTCCAGATGATGCACATCTTCAAAATAAATGAATTGTTGGCATTGTCATCCATCCAATCCTCTAAAAGTTGGCGAATGTTCAAGACTGGAGAATAGTAATTGATACTTATGTTGATCTTACCAAAAACTGATTTTGCTTTAGAACAATCAAAAAGTAGATGCGCAATGGATTCTTCCTCGAGATTACAGAAAGAACAGTTAGTTTCGATAGAAGAAACAAACCTATTGATGTTTCCCTTGACTGCAATGCCATTATGAATTACTTTCCATACAAATATTTGAATGTTAGGTTGAAGTTCTTTGAAGGACCAAAATTTCTTCCATGGAGAAGAGCTTAATGTCGAGGATGATGGTGAATTGTTTGACAGAAGATGGTAGCTTGATTTAGTAAAAAAATTTCCCGATGGAGTACAAGACCAAATTAAGGAATCCTTTGAAACAGCTTTTGCACTTAGATAGATGGATGTGATACACTGGATAATTTCTGGAGCAAATAAATCCTGAAGAAGGGTAACATTCCAAGACCTTGAATTTGGTATCATTAAGTCAGATACCTTACTGATATTGTTCGGAATAGAAGAAGGTCTGCAAATGAGATGGTCCATACTTTGTTGGAGCCACAGATCCTTCCAGATATTTATTGAATTCCCATTATTCACTTGCTAGAAAATCCTATTTTCCAGTATATGACGAACCTCAAGCATACTGCTCCAAGTTGCAGAGCATTTGTCAGGTTTCTCAGCCAGCCATAAGGAGATATCTTGTAGGAATTTTGCACTCAAGAGTTGCACCCACATTGCATCTTTGTTTTCTAGGAATCTCCACACCAGTTTGCAGATTAAAGAAATATTCATCGGCTTGATGTTTTTGATTCCCAAACCACCATTTTCCTTTCTTAACTCCATCTTAGACCAATTAATAAAATGTAGTTTTCTTTCCTCAGATGCATGTCCCCACCAGATAGATCTTTGAACCTTTTCGATTTCTTGAATAACACCCTTTGGCAATAAGCAGAATCCCATAAAGTAAACTGGAATAGATGCAATTGTTTATTTGGACAAGACGGTTCTTCCTGCAGAGTTTACATAGTGAATTCTCCAACCAGGCAGTCTACAATTAATCTTCTTCAATAGAAAATCAAAACTTGAGATTTTGTTATCCGATTTTAAAGGGTATATGCCAAGATATTTATCCTCCTTAGTCATCTGTCTAACACCGAGATCTTGTACTGTGACTTGTTTCATCCACACGGGAATTCCCTTACTGAAATGGATTGATGATTTGTCATAGGTAATTAGTTGGCCCGATAAATCTGCATATTCCTTGAGAAGTTTCTTCAGATTCTGAACATTAACTCTAGTGTTTTCTCCAAAGAAAAATAGGTCATCTGCAAACATAAGATTAGAGATTGTAGGAGCATGTCTGTTGATTTTATATCCCTGGTAAAGCCCTTGATGTTCAAATTTCTGCATAAGCGTGGATTACCCTTGTGAACAGATTATAAATAAAGTTGGAGATAAGGGACATCCCTGTTGAATACCTCGTTCACTGCAGAAATTACCCTTTGGAGATCCATTTAGGTTAATTAAGAATGTTGCCGTTGAGACACACGCCATTATTAGTGAATGAGCTGCACCCGATACACCCATAATGCGTAACATATCACCTAAGAATCTCCAGTTCACCCTGTCGTATGCCTTCGCCATGTCAACTTTTAGATCAAATTGACCATTCACGGCTCTATAATTATTCATCGAATGCAATAACTCTTTTGCAATGATAATATTATCAAGAATCTGATGTCCAGGAACAAAAGCATTTTGCGACCAATATATGAAATCTTCAAGATAGGGTTTGAGTCTATCTGATAAAATCTTTGAGACAATCTTGTACAACACGTTACACAATGATATTGGGCGAAAATCAGATGGCATTGAAGGGTTCTTTATTTTCGGGATCAGAGTTATATTAGTATGATTCAATAACTCCGGAAAAAATGAAGATTGAAAAATTTGTTGAACCAAATTGAATACATCTGTACTTATCGTGTTCCATCACTTCTTATAAAACACCGGTGAAAATCCATCAGGACCAAGAGATGTATAAAAATCCATTTTACTAATCACTACCTTAATGTCTTCCATAGATGGAACCCTGCATAATGCTTCATTATCCATCTCAAAGGTGGATTGACTTTGAAGATAAAATTGAGGAAGCTCTGGCATACTGGGTTGTTTGAACAGAGACTGAAAATGATGTATAAGAACACGAGCAATTTCTTCTTGATCTGTAATCCAACCATGATTATCAACTAGTAAATGGTTGATAGTGTTTTTCCGTCTTCTTTGTTGAACAGATAAATGAAACAGCCTAGTGTTGCGATCACCATCTTTTGCCCATTGTTGTTTCATACGTTGGTCCCAATATGTAGCTTTCATGATAAGATAATCATTAAGCCGAGCCACGATCAGTTTTTCTCTTTGAATGTTAGCAGCAATTGGTCTCCAGCCTCGAACTCTCAGTAATTTTGTTTTTAGAATAGCTATTTTGTGTTTAATACATTCAATTCTTCCTTTACTCCAAGCAGAAAGAAAAGACCCAAATTTTCTCAACTTAGATTGCATATCTTCATTTTCGTCTACTGACTAACATTCTTGAAACTTATCCATGAATTCAGGGTGCGACAACCATAAAGCTTCAAACTTGTATTCAGGTGGAGAAGTTGTAATATTTTTGCAAGTATTTAAGAGAATTGGAGAATGATCACTTGCAATTCTTGGTAGGTGCAAGACAACAGCATTGTGGAAAGTTATGCACCATTCTGGGTTCGCCAAGACTCTATCCAGACGTTGTCTAATCAGTCCCTCTAATGCACGGCCATTAGTCCAAGTGTATGCAGGACCCTTGTAACCCAAATCAATTAAATGATTCCGTTGAATAAAGTTGTTAAAATAACAAATATTTGAGTTTAACACCGGTAAACCTCCAAACTTTTCATTGTTAGAGCTAATAACATTAAAATCTCCAATAAAACACTTACAACCATTAAAATTTTGAACATAATTTGTCATATTTTCCCAGAATCTTGTTCTATGAGAAGTTACAGGGGGATGACCGGTTGTCAGCCGAGCAAAAACAATTTCACTTTCTCACTCTACTAAATATAAATGAAGTAGTGATAAGAAAGAGTTCGTATCCACAGAGAGGCAATTGTTGTTATGTGATTTCAGTTTCTAAAGTAACCAAGGGGGGATGTTTGTTTTATCTAAGCAATAAAAGTAATTGAAGGCAATAAAATAATTTGAATAATCAATAAGGAGAAGATATTGGTCATGGGATAGTATCATTCACAAACATGTATTTTCATCAATGATTAGAATTGATAATTTAATCTCTCATTTACTAAAAGTCCTAGGATACCTTGATCGCAAGAATATCCCCCTAATTCCCTGATTTCATCACAACCACATTAAAAGATGTATATGTGAATTCTTCCTAGAAAGAAACCTAATGTGTAAAATCACAATCAAGTTTAACTCCCTAAAAGCAATAAGTTCTATGGAATAAGACTAATCAAGGCAATCAAACGTGTAAAAGCACTAATTCAATTTAACCAAGGTTATGATTCATATGCAATTATAAAGATGTATCACTACAAGTAATAACCACACTATGCTACTTAGAATCAGGGATAAACAACTATTTCGTATTGAAAACCCTAATCTAGCAATAGAGATGAATGTAAATCGGATTGATTCCGGACTCAACCAAACAAACAATCAAATCATATGACAATATTAATAATGAATCACAAACAATAAAGTATTGGGACAAAACTAATTCATAGATTTAAATAACATGTTGAGAAATCAACTTTATCCCATAACCAATAATATGTATTTAGCTACTCATAGCTATGGAGTTCATCATAAAAATATTAATTGAATAGAAGAAGATGAACAAAAGCAAACCCTAGAAGCGTAAACAAAAGCGGCTCTCTCCAAGTTCCAAGAATAATACGTGATACTTCAGTTGTAGAAATCTTTCCTTTAAATAGCTTTGCTTTTTCCAAAATTAGGTCAAGTCTCAAAAGTCCAATAGATAGAAGTCCACCAAGCCCATATGTGAGAAAAACCCATGTAGAAAATATGCCCCAAAAACTGTCGCCGGAAAACTGGTATTATGGACGGAAATCGGTCGGAATCCGCACCGGAAAACAGCTCAGGTGACCGGCAAAGTCCACCCGGTCACCGGTCAACGAGTCAGCTCGGTCGAGTCAACTTGGGTCAACTCAGAAGTCAGACCGAGTCAGGGTGTATCAACTGAGTTAGGTGGATCATGATCTGTTTGCCAGGCCAAAACCATTTTGCGAAGGGTAGAATTTGTGTTGCACCAGGATGGTGCATCACTCATTTCCAGCCAACACCAGTCCACTGCAACCCTATAACAGCATAATCTTCTTAGCACACATTAACACCAACTCTTCATTGCAGATGCAATTCGAGCCGCAACCATTCAAGAATTCCCATTACAGCTGCACCCTATTCTGTCACCTGCAATGAGCTAGCACAAGCAATATTTGTAGCTCATCAGGACTAGTGCCTCTCTTTCAATAGCTTGTAACTGTATTCTTGGCAAGCACATCATCAATCTAATGCTGCTCAAAATGGCAGCACCAGCAGCACATAACCACCCTTCATATCACCAAGACTGTATCTCCATACTCCACCAGCAGCTTCGTCTCTTGCTATCTCTGCAACTAACATTTCTCACTCAGCCTGCAACTCATTACCATTCAGTTCAGCTGCAATACATACGCACAATACCACCTAACTCAGGCCACAATTATCTCCTTGTTCTTCAGTGCATTCTCCACACAACACCAGCCTCAGCTGTAACAACTCAGCTCGCCTAAATTCCATGCCTATAATTTAACTCCATTGCATCCATCCCGGTTCCTCCATTCCTCTGCCATCTTTCACTGCTTGAGCCATTGTCCATTTCAGTCACAGCTGCACTCCCACTGCAACCATTGATGAACAACATCACCATCTGCTACTTCATTAACATAGCACCACTCATAACAACACCACAGATCACCTGCAATATATCAGCTCATTCTCCTCTACATAGTTAGGCTCAACTCAACACCTCCCTGAATTCCTACAATGCTCAGCTGCAACTGTAAATAACCCAACTTCCACATACACAACCTACACATACATCTTGGCATTCCTGTAGCATCTCAGTCCCATGGCAATCACCACAACAACATCAGTCAAACACCACTGCGACTCCCATGTACAGCTCGACTGCAACTTTCCATTCTAGCACCATTCACACTCGCTGCTGCAACAGTTATCTCAGCACCAGAGCATTACCAGCTGAATTCTCTATAGCTCGAACACCATTACCTTGAGCTTAGTCCCATTTCACTGCAGTACCAGTTTCACCTCAAACAAGCCATCTAACCTTGACTCTGTCTTCGAGTTCAACAGCACCACAACACCACTGAGAATCACCATATTCCTCCGAAACTTATTGATATCTCTCGAGCAGCAACCAATCAGCCACAACAACTCCGTCTCTGTATCTCCATCACAACTCAGGCGTCCTAAATATATACCAACTCCAATGGCTATGGTATCAGTTTCTCCACCTACTCTTGCTGCCTGTACATCTAGAACTTGACTCAAACACCATGATATTCTTCATCTTCTCGATTTAGGCAATTCTGCAAGCACATTTTGTGCATTCATTTGGTAATTCAGAGATAACAATTTTGCAGTCTGATGAGTTCTTTTTGACCTGTAATTTCACATTCATTCGTAACCCATCATTCATACAGTAGTGAACATTCATAATCTCCCTATTTAGTTCTCATCATCAACAGTGGCCCCATTATCTTCTCTTGTATTCTTCAGAACTTGCCAAAATCTAATACCACCATCTTCATCTTCTTCCTACTGATTTCTCGCCCAACTCCTTACCTAAATCCGTTCACTGTTGATAGTAAAATCGAATTCAAATCAAACCCATTTCAGCCTGCACCTTGGGATACGATCACCACACACACACCCAACAGAATCTATGTTTTCAACATCTCAATTTCTTCCTTCTTTTATGGTCCAAAACACCAGCAAGTTTACTCCATTCTTCCTTTTTCTTCTTAGCAGATCCCCTTTCTTCATCCCTGTTCTTCCTTGTTTTCTCGAATTAACTGCATCACTATCTCTTCTACTCATTCACTAGATGAATTCTGAGTTAGATTGATTTCTTCATCATCTCATCTCACTGTTTCTCTCAGTTTCTCGATTCGAACATCTTAGCCGCAGCCGCAGCCGCCATGGTTTCCCCTTTGAGTTAGAGAATGAAAGTGAATGATTGAGAAATAAACTCTCAATTTCAGGGTCAGGTAAGAACCAAAACTGCTATTGACACCCCACTTCATGGTTAAAGGCTGACCAGCTCATACATTGCTTGTCGGTTTCAGAGAACCGACAGCCTGATTCACCTCCTTCTTGCGCACCTTAGCCCGTTCCAAATATCGCATGTGAATTGATCTTTTTGCCGTTCTCGCTCCAAATGGAGGTTTTCTCCCTCTTTTGCTCCCAAGGACTCCATTTCACCTAATAACTGAAAACTAAACATAAGAGATGCAATTCACAAGGATAATAGCAAAGAAAACATAAATACTAGATATAAAATTAGGTGTTTTACAACACCTATCAAATTCCCCCACACTTAGTCTTTGCTAGTCCTCGAGCAAATCAAACAAGATAATTCTAAAACATACACACAACTCTGTGTCGTCGAGGCTACGGTCACTTTTAGCATAAATAACAAGCCTTTGAACCCCTAGGTGTCCCTAGTGGACGAGTTATAGTCTCGTGAGGGTTTACTAGAGATATACCCACAAAACCTACTTTTCCAACTTACTAGTTCTCCGTAAGGATAGCATCCAACACGCTAAGAAGACATAGAAATTCTGCACACTAGTCATAAAAAGTTAGACACAAAATTAACACAATCTCATTCTTAAAAGTTGAGAGAGAAATAACCATCCCTTATCGAAATAAATTCGGGTACGGAGTGATCAAAAGTCTCGACTCTGCCTCACAAGAAAGGGTTTTATGAAGTTGCTCTCAATAATAAATAGCTTTTTATGGGTCACACATGTGTCCATGTAGGAATGAAGAGAGAATCCCGAGACACGTTGAATGGTAGGAAGGCAAAACCCTCCGAATCGTTTTGAAAACCCACATCTTTTATCATTTTTGAAAACCCATTTTTCTGACGATCTCTAGGAAAGGAAATCAACCACTTAACGAAGGTGGGAATATGCTTACTTACCTCGTTATCCGTTCGGCGTGCAGCTAGCACCACTCTCACAGCATCCATAGAAACGTCTTCGGTCTTCAATTGGTGTCTTCATCTTCGTCTTCGGTCTTCAACTCTTGATGATACTTCTTGAACTTCGTAGAATCTTGACAATGTGATTCTTTCCTCTAATTCCTTGTTGCTTGAAACTTCATTATGGATATTTCTTCTTCCATTGGCTTTATTGAAAGAATACAAAACTAAAAACAAACCAAAATATGATACAATGGATTTTTCTTGTCTCTTTTTTTTTTTTTTTTTTTTTTTTTTTTTTTTTTTTTTTTTTGATGAGACAAGAAAAAGAAAACAATATACAAAAAAAAATGAAAACAAATACAAAAAAAATGAAAACAAAAGAAAATAAAAATAAAACTAATAATGAACCTAAAATTTTTTTTCTCTTGTCTTTTTTTTTTTTTTTTTTTTTGACAAGAGAAAATGAAATACAAATAATTAAATAAAAATGCAAGTACAAAGGCCATGGTGTAAGTACTTTACCGCTTGATTCTTCACAATTTGTATGTCTTGATATCATAAACTTCTCGAAGTCTCATCTTGATAATCTTCACTCTGGTACAATAGTCTTCAACTTATAAAAATTCTGCTCCTTGTCTTGTTGCTTTATTCGAATCTGAAATCTGCTCATTTATGTACCGTTGCTTGTAAACCTTGAACGTCTTCAACTTTCCTTCAAATTTGTGATGCTCCTCTTGTTGATGATGATGGTGTTTCTATGGACCTGTTGGTGTAGAGAGAGATAAGGTGGATGGTGCTAACTGCGAACAAGATTACAAGTGGTATGTAAGTTAGCAATTCGATGTCACCATCATGGTTGATAAAAATAGCACTCAAGAGATCAAAATAGTGCTTCTATTGGTGGGAGGTTGGGAAGCTCACCATTATGCCCGGAATTTACGTACGGTGACACACACTCTAAAAGCACATATTTAGACAGGTACTAAGAATTGAAGGTCGGTGCCTCGCATGATGTAACATAGGTAGTCTCCACTATAGGGGACCACTACTCTAATACCGAATTCAGTCTGCACCTTATTTGCCACTGGCATGGTTAAATCCAACTTTAACTCTCATACAATTAAGAAACCCGATCATGTTCTCTGTCATCTCTAAGTTCAGTTACTCTTATGAGAATCTCGATGTAATCTTAGCGACATGTATACTATGTGACTCTAAACTAACCACAAGTTGGAGTTTTCGTATTCACTATTTTACAAAAAATTGAAAATTTCATGAAAAATTTACAATGCAAATGCTTACCCACTCCCCCACACTTAAACTTTACATTGTCCTCAATGTAAATTGAATCGTCCAAAGTAAGTCAAGGTGGGAAATTCTAACATGATATGTGACAAGAAATCAGAAAAAATAAAAACAAGACAAGAAAAACTAAAAACAAGACAAGAAATAAATACAAGACAAGAAATACTCATCCGATGGGTTGCCTCCCATTTAGCGCTTGGTTTAAAGTCGTCAGCCCGACTATCTCCTTGCTTTTTATGACTCCTCCAGAGGGAGTACATCCACAAAGTTAACTCCTTCCACCACTTCGGAAGTGAAATTCTCATAATATGGTTTCAACCGGTGCCCATTAACTTTCAGTTCTTTTCCCGTAGCTATGCTACGAATTTCCACTGCACCATGAGAAAACACATTAGTAACAATAAAAGGTCCGATCCATCGTGACCTTAATTTACCCGGAAATAAATGCAAGCGAGAATTAAACAAAAGAACTTTCTGCCCAATGCAAAATTGTTTCCTAGAAATCATGTTATCATGAAATGCTTTCGTCTTTTCCTTATAAATGCCCGAGCTTTCAAATGCATCATTGCGAAGCTCCTCTAGCTCTTGACTTCCTTTGCTTTCCAGCCCCATCCATCTCCATGCATTGCTTAATAGCCCAAAACGCCTTATGCTCAATTTCAACGGGTAAATGACAAGGTTTACCATACACAAGCCTAAAGGGAGACATCCCGATAGGTGTCTTGTATGTGGTTCTATACGCCCACAAAGCATCATTAAGTCGCATGCTCCAATCTTTCCTTGTTGGATTCACCGTATTATCTAGTATAGGCTTCACCTCTCGGTTAGAAACCTCGGCTTGTCCATTTGTTTGGGGATGATAAGGTGTTGCAATCTTGTGCGACACATTGTACTTCTTCAACAAGCTTTGCAAAATCCTGTTTTTGAAGTGAGAACCCCCATCGCTAATTATGGCTCTTGGAATTCCAAACCTTGCAAAAATATTAGCTTGCACAAAATCAAAACCACTTTAGAATCATTAGTTGGGGTGGCCTTAGCTTCCACCCATTTCGAGACATAATCAACAGCAAGTAAGATATAAAAATTCCCATGGGAGTTGACAAAAGGACCCATAAAATCAATACCCCATATATCAAAAACTTCAATAAATTGAATAAAAGTTGGTGGCATTTGATTTCGGGCACCTAGATTGCCTGTTCTTTGGCACCTATCACAAGTTGTACAAAATATATGTGCATCCTTAAACAAGGTTGGCCAATAGAAACCGCTTTCAAGTACCTTGTGAGCGGTTCTCTTACTCCCAAAGTGTCCTCCGCAAGCATAGGAGTGACAAAAAGACAAGATAGAATTAAATTCAGATTCGGGAATGCACCTTCTTATTACTTGGTCACTACAATGTTTCCATAAGTATGGATCATCCCATATGTATTGGTTCCCCAACTTTTCAAGTTTGTCCCTCTCAGCACGAGACAAGTTCTTTGGGATTTGTTTAGACACCAAGTAATTGACAATATCGGCATACCATGGTTCTCCAAAGGCTATTGAGAATAGTTGCTCATCTGGGAAACTTTCACGCAATGGGATAGCTTCCTTGTCCACAGCAATACGGCTCAAGTGATCCGCAACGGTGTTCTCAATTCCTTTCTTGTCCTTGATTTCAATACCAAACTCTTGCAAGAGTAAAATCCATCATATGAGCCTCGGTTTCGCCTCTTTCTTTGTAAGCAAGTACTTAAGCGCTGCATGATCAGAAAAGACAACAACTTTTGTACCAATTAGATAAGAGCGAAACTTTTCTAAAGCAAAAACAATGGCTAACAACTCTTTTTCAGTGGTTGTGTAGTTTTGTTGGGCCTCATTTAACGTTCTAGAAGCATAATAATTGGCATGAGGTATCTTCCCCACACACTTCCCAAGCACCGCACCAACCGCATAGTCACTTGCATCACACATGAGCTCAAAAGGCTTTCTCCAATCCGGTGGTTTAATGATAGTGGCTGAAATCAAAAGTTCTTTCAAACGATTGAATGCCACCATACATTTTTCATCAAAGTTAAAAACCACATCTTTTTGAAATAAGTTACAAAGTGGTGATGCTATCTTGGAAAAGTCCTTGATAAATCTACGATAAAAACCTGCATGACCAATAAAAGAGCGTATCTCCCTCACCGTAGTGGGATGGGTTAGAGCACGAATAAGGTCTATCTTTGATTTATCAACTTCCAAGCCTTTAGAAGATATTATATGGCCTAAAACTATGCCATGAGTTACCATAAAATGGCACTTCTCCCAATTCAGCACAAGGTTTGTTTCAACACATCGTTCAAGGATTAGAGACAAATTGTTCAAGCAAAGGTCAAATGAATCACCAAAGACACTAAAATCGTTCATGAACACTTCGATTATGTTTTCAACATATTCTGAGAAGATACTTACCATACACCTTTGAAAGGTAGCTGGAGCATTGCATAAGCCAAAAGGCATCCTTCTATAAGCAAAAGTACCGAAAGGACAAGTGAAAGTAGTTTTCTCTTGGTCCTCCGGCGCTATCACATTCTGATTATAACCTGAATAGCCATCAAGGAAGCAATAATAAGAGTGTCCAGCTAAACGTTCAAGCATTTGATCAATAAAAGGCAATGGAAAATGATATTTCCTAGTGGTGGCATTCAATTTCCTGTAATCAATACAAACCCTCCAACCAGTTTGCACACGAGTTGGGACAAGTTCGTTCTTATCATTCTCCACCACCGTCACACCTGATTTCTTTGGTACTACTTGTACCGGGCTCACCCACTTGCTATCGGATATGGGGTAGATAACACCCACTTCCAAAAGCTTTAGTATCTCCTTTTTCATAACTTCCATCATAGGGCGGTTCAAACGACGTTGCGCTTCCCTTGTAGGCTTTGCATCGTCCTCCAAACGTATCTTGTGCATGCAAACGGCAGGGCTTATACCCTTGATATCAGCAATTATCCATCCTATGGCCGTCTTGTACTTCCTTAGCACCCTTAGAAGTTTTTGCTCATGTAATTCACTAAGCTTATTAGAAACAATCACAGGTAACTCTTCATTATCACCCAAGTACAAGTACTTTAGGTGATCGGGAAGAGGTTTTAATTCTAAAATTGGAGATTTTACAATTGAAGGTACAATCTTTTCATCACTGCATGGTAAAGAAATAAAAGAGATATTATGAGTTTCCGGGCATCCTTGTAGTGAATTAAGATCACCAAGGGCTTCCTTGACTTCATTACCACACTCTACACCATTATCCATGGATGTAGTTAACACGGTTTCCAAAGCATCATCACCATTTAATTCAAACATTTGTTGTGCCAATGTATCCATAACATCAATGGAGAAACAAGAGTGGACATCACTAGGATATCTCATCGTCTCGAAAATGTTGAAACGTATTGTTTCTCCATCAAACTCCATGGTCAACGTTCCCTTGTCCACATCAATTATGGTTTTCGCCGTTTTCATGAAGGGACGCCCAAGTAGCAATGGAAGAGACGAGTCCGGTGACCCTCCATTCATCTCTAACACACAAAACTCAGCTAGAAATACAAGTTGATTAACCTGCACAAGAACATCCTCAACAATACCCATTGGGTAGACATTAGAGCGATCGACTAATTGCAATACAATTTCAGCCTTTTTAAGAGGACCAAGATCAAGTGAATTATACATTGATGCAGGCATAACATTAACGGATGCACCTAAATCCAACATAGCTTTGTTAAATGTTGTGTTACCAATTGTGACGGGAATGTCAAAACTACCGGGATCCTTGCACTTAAGTGGGAGTTTGTGTTGTAAGATTGCCGAAGCATTCTACCCCACACTAAGCACTTCATTACCTTTGAGCCTTTTCTTATTGGTACACAAGTCCTTCAACACCTTTGCATACTTTGGAACTTGCTTAATAGCATCAATGAGTGGTATGTTCACATGGATCTTTTTAAGAACGTCTAAAATCTCCTTTTCTAGTTCCGCCTTCTTAGAACTTGCAAATCTGCGAGGAAAAGGTAAAGGAGGAATATAAGTAGAAATCGGAGTCTTAGAGTTAGGAATAGGTACCTCAGAAGTTTGGGGAGAATCCTCATTCTTCTCCTCCAAAACAGGTTCCTTTGGTGTTTCCACCTTGCCCGAATCAGTAACTTCGGGTTGCACAAGTTATGTACCACTTCTCAATGTAATAGCATTGACACCCTCTTTTGGGTTAATAGGTTGAGAAGGGAGTTTCCCACTATTTTGTGCCTTCAATTGGTTCAACTCAATAGACATGGAGCCCATTTGTGTCTGCAACTCCTTGATAGCACTCTTAGTTTCCTGATGACTTTCTTTAAACATGGTGGAAATGCCTTGC
This sequence comes from Papaver armeniacum, assembly GCA_023531295.1. NCBI lineage: Eukaryota > Viridiplantae > Streptophyta > Magnoliopsida > Ranunculales > Papaveraceae > Papaver > Papaver armeniacum. Next base: position 95,406 of record JAJJWW010000299.1, on the reverse strand, counting down.
ATCATTGTTTGAAGCTTTGAATCGATATCAGAACCTTGATTTTTCATTGATTGTTGTGCTTGTGGTTGCTGAAATTGTTGTTGTTGTGGTTGAAATCCACTCGGATGGTTGAAAGTAGGTTGTTGGATTGCACCTTGCTTGTTGGCATAGCTAAAATTGGGGTGATCTCTCCATCCCGGATTGTAAGTGTTTGAGTAGGGATCATACCGTCTTTGTTGATTTGGAAAGACCGCATTAGCTTGCTCGTCTTCATAAGCTTGAGAGGAACTTGGTATCACCGCGGCTGCAACTTTTTGCATCATTGCTGTCATGTTACCCATTTGTTGACGAAGTTCCTCAACCTCGCTCACTTCATTTACTTTCCTAAGAAGCACATCCGAACCACGACTCAAAAACTGTTGGGAGTTTGCTGCCATGTTTTCAATCAACTCTCTAGCTTGTGTCACCGTCTTTCTCACTAGTGCACCACCACCCGCAGCGTCAAGAAGATTCCTATCACTTGATTGGAGTCCTTCATAGAAATATTGGATGATCATAGCGTCACTGAATTGGTGGTGAGGACAGCTTGCCACCAATCTCTTGTATCGTTCCCAACATTCATATAAGGATTCTCCCACATTTTGCTTCATCCCACAAATTTCCTTGCGAATTTGAGTAGCCTTTGATGCAGGAAAATATCTCTCTAAAAAGAGTTTCTTCAACCCATTCCATGTCGTGACACTTCCGGAAGGTAAATAGTACAACCAATCCTTAGCACTATCCATCAAAGAGAAATGAAAAACTTCCAACATTGCACCATCCGCCTCAATATCCACTGGAAGCATGGCCATGACAATGGTGTGGAAGTCCATAAGATACTTGTTTGGGTCTTCATTCACCATGCCATGGAACTTTGGTAATTCTCTAAGCAACCCCGGCTTGATCTCAAAAGTAAAGTTTGTTTGAATACACCCCTGTTGTGTATCAAGCCTATGAGAAGCCAAGTCCTTGAGTGTACGATTTGCATCACCCATTGCTTCTTCTTCTTCAACTTGTGGTTCGTCTACGAATAGAACCTCTTGTTCTCCTTCTAGCTGTAACTCTTCTCCCACTTCTAACTCTTGATTTTCTGTTGTGTCTTGGCTTGGTTGGAGTATTGTGCCTCTTCGAGTAGCTATCCCGCACCTTGGATATTTCCAATCTTTAGAAGCTAGGGATTAGGTACCTGAAAACAATTCTCGCAAACAAGTGAGAAACAAGACAAGAACCAAAAAGCAAAGATAAAAGCAGAAATTATAAAAAGAAACTAAAAACTTAATAACAAGCCGTATGCCTCCCCGACAGCGGCGCCAAAATTTGACCGGTTGTCAGCCGAGCAACAATAATTTCACTTTCTCACTCTACTAAATATAAATGAAGTACGTGATAAGAAAGAGTTCGTATCCACAGAGAGGCAATTGTTGTTATGCGATTTCAGTTTCTAAAGTAACCAAGGGGGGATGTTTGTTTTATCTAAGCAATAAAAGTAATTGAAAGCAATAAAATAATTTGAATAATCAATAAGGAGAAGATATTGGTCATGGGATAGTATCATTCACAAACATGTATTTTCATCAATGATTAGAATTGATAATTTAATCTCTCATTTACTAAAGGTCATAGGATACCTTGATTGCAAGAATATCCCGCTAATTCTCTGATTTCATCACAACCACATTAAAAGATGTATATGTGAATTCTTCCTAGAAAACAACCTAATGTGTAAAAGCACAATCAAGTTTAACTCCCTAAAAGCAATAAGTTCTATGGAATAAGACTAATCAAGGCAATCAAACGTGTAAAAGCACTAATTCAATTTAACCAAGGTTATGATTCATATGCAATTATAAAGATGTATCACTACAAGTAATAACCACACTATGCTACTTAGAATCAGGGATAAACAACTATTTCGTATTGAAAACCCTAATCTAGAAATAGAAATGAATGTAAATCGGATTGATTCCGGACTCAACCAAACAAACAATCAAATCATACGACAATATTAATAATGAATCACAAACAATAAAGTATTGAAACAAAACTAATTCATAGATTTAAATAACATGTTGAGAAATCAACTTTATCCCATAACCAATAATATGTATTTAGCTACTCATAGCTATGGAGTTCATCATAAAAATATTAATTGAATAGAAGAAGATGAACAAAAGCAAACCCTAGAAGCGTAAACAAAAGCGGCTCTCTCCAAGTTCCAAGAATAATACGTGATACTTAAGTTGTAGAAATCTTTCCTTTAAATAGCTTTGCTTTTTCCAAAATTAGGTCAAGTCTCAAAAGTCCAATAGATAGAAGTCCACCAATCCCATATGTGAGAAAAACCCATGTAGAAAATATGCCCCAAAAACTGTCGCCGGAAAACTAGTATTATGGTCGGAAATCGGCCGGAATCCGCACTGGAAAACAGCTCAGGTGACCGGCAAAGTCCACCCGGTCACTGGTCAACGAGTCATCTCGGTCGAGTCAACTCGGGTCAACTCAGAAGTCAGACCGAGTCAGGGTGTATCAACTGAGTTAGGTGGATCATGATCTGTTTGCCAGGCCAAAACCATTTTGCGAAGGGCAGAATTTGTGTTGCACCAGGATGGTGCATCACTCATTTCCAGCCAACACCAGTCCACTGCAACCCTGTAACAGCATAATCTTCTTAGCACAAATCAACACCAACTCTTTATTGCAGATGCAATTTGAGCCGCAACCATTCAAGAATTCCCATTACAGCTGCACCCTATTCTGTCACCTGCAATGAGCTAGCACAAGCAATATTTGTAGCTCATCAGGACCAGTGCCTCTCTTTCAATAGCTTCTAACTGTATTCTTGGAAAGCACATCATCAATCTAATGCTGCTCAAAATGGCAGCGCCAGCAGCACATAACCACCCTTCATATCACCAAGACTGTCTCTCCATACTCCACCAGCAGCTTCGTCTCTTGCTATCTCTGCAACTAACATTTCTCACTCAGCCTGTAACTCATTACCATTCAGTTCAGCTGCAATACATACACACAATACCACCTAACTCAGGCCACAATTATCTCCTTGTTCTTCACTGCATTCTCCACACAACATCAGCCTCAGCTGTAACAACTCAGCTCGCCTAAATTCCATGCTTGTAATTTAACTCCATTGCATCCATCCCGTTTCCTCCATTCCTCTGCCATCTTTCACTGCTTGAGTCATTGTCCATTTCAGTCACAGCTGCACTCCCACTGCAACCATTGATGAACAACATCACCAGCTGCTACTTCATTAACATAGCACCACTCATAACAACACCACAAATCACCTGCAATATATCAGCTCATTCTCCTCTACATAGTTAGGCTCAACTCAACACCTCCCTGAATTCCTACAATGCTCAGCTGCAACTGTAAATAACCCAACGGCCACATACACAACCTACACATACATCTAGGCATTCCTGTAGCATCTTAGTCCCATGGCAATCACCACAACAACATCAGTCAAACACCACTGCGACTCCCATGTACAACTCGATTGCAACTTTCCATTCTAGCACCATTCGCACTCGCTGCTGCAACAGCTATCTCAGCACCAGAGCATTACCAGCTGAATTATCTATAGCTCGAACACCATTACCTTGAGCTCAGTCCCATTTCACTGTAGTACCAGTTTCACCTCAAACAAGCCATCTAACCTTGACTCTGTCTTCGAGTTCAACAGCACCACATCACCATTGAGAATCACCATATTCCTCCGAAACTCATTGATATCTCTCGAGCAGCAACCAATCAGCCACAACAACTCCGTATCTGTATCCCCATCACAACTCAGGCGTCCTAAATATATACCAACTCCAATGGCAATGGTATCAGTTTCTCCACCAACTCTTGCTGCTTGTACATCCAGAACTTGACTCAAACACTATGATATTCTTCATCTTCTCGATTTAGGCAATTCTGCAAGCACATTTTGTGCATTCTGTTGGTAATTCAGAGATAACAATTTTGCAGTCTAATGAGTTCTTTTTGACTTGCAATTTCACATTCATTCGTAACCCATCATTCATACAGTATTGAACATTCATAATATCCCTATTTAGTTCTCATCATCAACAGCGGCCCCATTATCTTCTCTTGTATTCTTCAGAACTTGCCAAAATCTAATACCACCAGCTTCATCTTCTTCCCACTGATTTCTCGCCCAACTCTTTACCTAAATCCGTTCACTGTTGCTGGTAAAATCGAATTCAAATCAAACCCATTTCAGCCCGCACCTTGGGATACAATCACCACACACACCCAACAGAATCCATGTTTTCAACATCTCAATTTCTTCCTTCTTTTATGGTCCAAAACACCAGCAAGTTTACTCCATTCTTTCTTCTTCTTATTAGCAGATCCCCTTTCTTCATCCTTGTTCTTCCTTGTTTTCTCGAATTAACTGCATCACTATCTCTTCTACTCATTCACTAGATGAATTCTGAGTTAGACTGATTTCTTCATCATCTCATCTCACTGATTTACTCAGTTTCTCGATTCGAACATCTTAGCCGCAGCCGCAGCCTCCATGGTTTCCCCTTTGAGTTAGAGAATGAAAGTGAATGATTGAGAAATAAACTCTCAATTTCAGGGTCAGGTAAGAACCAAAACTGCTATTGACACCCCACTTCATGGTTAAAGGCTGACCAGCTCATACATTGCTTGTCGGTTTCAGAGAACCGACAGCCTGATTCACCTCCTTCTTGCGCACCTTAGCCCGTTCCAAATATCGCATGTGAATTGATCTTTTTGCCGTTCTCGCTCCAAATGGACGTTTTCTCCCTCTTTTGCTCCCAAGGACTCCATTGCACCTAATAACTCAAAACTAAACATAAGAGGTGCAATTCACAAGGATAATAGCAAAGAAAACATAAATACTAGATATAAAATTAGGTGTTTTACAACACCTATCAGGGGACCATAAATACAAAAAAGGTGCCATGGGATTCCAGTTCCTTGCTGAGATATTTGAACAAGAATTAATTGAGAGACTGAGAGATGATTTCCAGTTGGACCTCTTTCTTCCAAAGAAGCCATAAACCGCCACTTCTTTCACAGAGGATACAGTACAAGCATTTTGAAAACCAAATTGATTCACCCTTAAAGCAGACACACTTTCAGACATCTTTGTTTCAGATAAAAATAAAATAGATGGATTGGTACCTCTGAGGAAATTCTTCAAAGCTCGAATTGTTGGAGGATTCCCCAACCCCCAACAATTCCATGAAAGTATCAGCATTTATCTTGCGGCTGTTTAGGATTTCCGTTGTACCATCAATAAAAGAAGACCCCGATATCAATTTCCTCTGGGCTTTAGGATGTGGAGAGTTAGTCTGAATATAACTCTCATCTTGTCTTCTTTTAAGTGTTTTTGCTTCAGAAGAATGATACGATTTAGATGGAGGTTTAGCTACCACTTTCTTTCCCTTACCATATCCATCAGCTCTTGTGTCTGCAGAGTACAGAGACCTAATAATCATTACATTACCCAAACTAACAGCAGGATGTTGTCCTTGTGAAGATCTCATAAGCATCCGTTCCTTAGTCGAAGATTCACCCTGAATGTAGGAACTTGCCTTTCTACTTCGTTCAACACCATAAAAATTTGGGTAAACCAATATTGGATTAAGGCAGTCTTGATTTTTAGAAATAGGCAGAACTGCTCCAGGATTAAAGTTAGAATTCCATTGGTTATATGATCTTGAGATATTACGAGTTGAAGTTTCTCCCATCTGAATATTCTGTTTGCCTTTATTCAGGGATAAAATATGATTATATGCATTGTTTAGAGGAAATTCCGAACCTGATGTTCTGCGTTCAAAATTGAAGAATTCCATGGATCTTCTTTCAACCCTGAAGTTGTCTGGGATAACAATTTCAGATCTTAGTCGAGTAGAAGAGATATTTCCAGTGGCAGATATATTCTCAAACCTTCTTTGATTAAAAGATTGGAAAACAGAAGTAGATGCAGAGATTACTGGGCTTGAGATAGACTTTGAAGACGTATGATTAGATGTCGATGCTGCATTAGTGTGCTCATCAACCACATAAATATCTTTGAAGGTTGGAATTTCAGATACCTGGGATTTGCTAGAGGCATTAATTGAGGGAGAGAAATATGGCTGTATCATCTCCATTGATTCTTCATGCAACTCCTCTGGATAGTTAGTAAGGATGTAATCTTTGAGAACACCAACTTTTGGACAAACTTTCATCGAGTGACCTATATGGCCACAGAATAGACACAATTTGTGCAACCTGTCATATTTGATGGTAACAACATAATCATGGTTATTTGGTAATGGGAAGGCCAAAGCTTGTGGGAGTGGTTGATTGATGTTGATGTGGGTTTTTGTTCTGGCAAATTTTCCCCAAGACATGGCTTCATAAATCCGTATAGGTCTTGTCGTTCCTAGTTGAGAGATATATTCGAAAACAAACATAGCAAATAAGTTTTCAACCGGAAGACCATGTATTTGTAATCTAAACTCCACAGTTTCAAATTTGTATTCTGATGGGAGTTTTCCAGATATGCATTTTTCCAGAGCGTACAGTCTTTCTTTGATAATCCATGGAATACCCTCTAAAATCATAACAGAGTCTACTTGTGATTCAAATTTGATTAAAAAAGTTTCGTTTGTAAAAACTGAAACATAATATGGATGGTTGGTTTTCCAGAATTTTTGCAAAATCTCTCTAATAGTGGTGATCTGTGGTGGTTTTGCTTTGATGATCTTGAGGACTAGGCAATTTTGATGGTTAAGTTTTGCACCAGGAAAGTTTGTGTTCAGGTTGATGGTGGAGGAGGATCTTTCTTGTGATAGCAGGTTTGAAAAGTGTTGCAAAAGGTCACCTTCAGCATTGTATTGATCATAATTCATTATGACAAGAGATTTGGAGAATAATACTACTCTATTTATAAGCTTCAATGTGGTTGCAATCTTCTTAGGATTAGGATCATTTTCCCATTCAATCTCCAAGTCCTTGACTTTGTAAATTTCCTCCTCTTCTCTTCCAAATTCAATTTCAAGTCAAATTCCACATCCAATTCCAAATCCAAGTCTTCCCACCCATGAGAAAATCTCACACAAAATTCTGTTATTTTGGGTCGCTGGAAAATTTCACTGGCAACACCGGAATCCGGCCCGAAACGGCACCGGAATAGTGCTACCGACCACCTGAGATTCTTCTCCACTAAAGGAATATTCCGTGATATAACTGTCAAACTGACGGTCTTCTGTTAGTCAACTGGGTCAATGTCTCGAGCAGTCACACCCAGTTAGTTGTCTTAATCGGGTGACTGGTCTGAGTCTCTGGTTTGGATCGGTCATCGGCTCACCTGATTTGGATCATCGCCGGTACCGAGTTGACTCGCCTGAATGGAAAACTGGCCGAGTTTCGACTGTTTTTGGAGCATCTCTCTGGCCAATTTCTTCTCCCTGTAAAGACCTAACATACATCTACTCATTCTCAAGAAGCATTTCATTCATTCCCTGCAACATAGCTTTCATCTGCTACTCAGTTCTTGCACCCATCTCAGCTCGATTCAAATCAACAGCTCCATCTAAATCTCAAACCAGCTTCACGGCAATGGTCTGTCATTCTTCTTTCAACCACAAACAACGACTCTTCTTGTCCTTATACACTATTGGAGCAGTGACTAATTCATCTGTGCAGCGTCAGCTGCAACTTTCCTAATTGGTATATATCCTTGTACATGTTCTGTCGTAATATGTCTTTACTGTGTTCTTGCTATACAATAGCTGTAGGATATATTATTTCCTTTGTAAAAGATCTTTTTGACATATAAATATACAATTCTTCCTTGTGGTTCTCATTCCATTGAGAATCCACCTTATACCGTGTTCTCACATGGTATCACCCTGGTAGATCTTAGGACCTAATTAACCAGTTCAATTTCTCAACTTTTCTTTTTCAACACAATCCTTTTAATGTCCACAGACCCCTCTTCTCAATCAATGGTGTTTGGTTCTCTTTTATCCCCCAATATGACCTCTCCATCTTAGACATAGGCTCCTTTTGCTAGGCTTCATGGTGCTATTACTGAGAAGCTTACTGGACATAATTATCTTCTTTGGAAAGATCAATTTCTCCCATATTTATAGGGTTATGATCTAGAGGGTTTTATCGATGGCTCGAACAAATGTCCATCATCTAAGAATGCAGACGGATTTGCTAATCCTCTTTTTCTTTCTTGGCATCGCACCAAAAAACTTTTACTGGGATGGATCATGTCCTCTCTCTCGTCATCGATTCTGGCAAAGGTAAAGACAAGCAAGACTTCTACTGCTATCTGGACAAAGCTTGAAGAAAGCTTTGCATAAAAAACGTATGCAACCATTATTCATCTCAAGTCATCTCTGCAAACTGCCACCAAGGGAAGTTTACCTATGTCAGATTATATTCAATCAATTCGTAACATTATGGATTCGCTTGCTGTTAGCGGCCATGAGATCTCTGACACAGAGTTTCGTCACTATGTTCTTAAGGGGCTTGATTTGACTTATGAGTCGATAGTTAGCTCATTGATTACCACTATGAGTATGATTAGTGCTGATCAGTTTGAATCTATTTTAATATCTTATGATCTTCGTCTTGACGCACATAATAAGCTTCTTAATTCTCCACCTCAAGCCAATATTACTCGGAACAATCGTAACCGCGATCTTCCCATCACTGGTGCAACTGCTAATGGGAATCCAGTCACTATTTGCCAAATTTGTGAGAAGCCTTATCATGGTGCTCGTGAGTGCTGGAAACGCTTTGACAAGGACTTTTTCCCGCCCCGTCGTCCACCACCGAGAACCCTTCCCAAAAAGGGAGGAAGAACCTCCTCTTCAACCCCTGCTGCCTATACCGCTGCTCAAAATGCTGTCCAGAATCAAGTTTATACATATAAATGGCTCCCTGATTCCGGTGCTACGAACCATATGACCAATAACTTGAATAATCTTCAAACTCACTATGAGTACAGTGGTCCAGATCAAGTTCGTACTACAGGTGGTGCTAACCTCTCCATCTCAAATACTGGTAATGCTATTTTGCAAACCCCAACCCGTAAGTTCACTCTGTCAAATGTTCTTCATGTTCCGCACCTATCTCATAATATGTTATCTATTTCTCAATTTTGTCGAGATAATGATGTAGTTTTTATCTTCTCTGAAAACTCTTGTCTTGTAAAGGAGCGAACAACGGGGATGGCAGTACTTCGGGGACATCTTAAATATGGTTTATATACTCTCCAATCGGTGTCTCCTCCTGGTGCTTTTGTTGGTGAACGCACTTCTCTTCAAAATTGGCATTCTCGGTTAGGACACCCTATGCTTCGTACTGTGAAATCTATAGTCAGTCATCACAAACTACCTATTTCAGATCCAAAGTTCTCTTTTTGTTCCTCTTGCTTAGAAAATAAAAGTCATAAACTTCCATTTCCTAATAGTACTATGGTTTATGAGAAACCTCTAGATTTAGTTATGTCAGATGTTTGGGGTACTTCTCCCGTTTTATCTAATGAAGGCTATCGTTATTACATTATTTTTGTTGATGCATTTAGCCGTTTCACTTGGATTTATCCTATACACGCTAAATCTGATGCTCTGCCTATATTTCTCAATTTTTCTAAGCATGTTGAAAACATTTTTGACACAAAAATTAAGATCTTTCAATCTGACAATGGAGGGGAATACCGAAAATTTACCAAAATTCTTCAGTCCAATGGCACACATCATCGTTTTTCTTGCCCTCATACGTCGGCTCAAAATGGTTTAGTTGAGCGGCGTCATCGTCATATTGTTGAGACTGGACTAACACTTATGTCCATGGCTTCCGTTTCGCAGTCCTATTGGTATGATGCATTTTTACCGCTACCTTCCTCATGAATAGAGTACCTTCAACTCCCACCGGTTCCAAATCTCCTTATGAGCTTCTATTCAATCGAATGCCCGATTATTTATCGTTGCGCACCTTTGGCTGCTTATGTTATCCACATCTACGACCTTATAGAAACACAAAATTGGAACCAAGATCATCTAATTGTGTTTTCTTAGGTTATAGTGCTCATCAAAAAGGATACAAATGTCTCCATTTGCCTACTGGTCGTATATATTGGTCACGCGATGTTGTTTTTGTTGAACAGGAGTTTACGTTTGCAGCTGCCTGTCCCGTACTGCCAGACTCCCCATCGCCTTCGCATGTATTTTCTTCTCCCTCTTCGTCCTCTATTTTCCCCACTGTATTATCTCACCTTAATTCCCAACCTGCTAGCTCCTTGCATTCAGCAGAACCTTTGTCCCCATCTTAGAATCATGTGGTGTTCATCACAATATTATTTATGACACTCATGACACTTCCCAACATCAATTGGAGACTATTTACTTGTCCACTCCAGATTCACCATCTCATTCTTCTTCTAGAAATGATGTGTTACCAGCTATACCTACAAGAAAACGTTCTTCTCTACCCAAGGTTTCAAATCCAAATCCTCTATTTGTTTCTTTTCCTGCACCACCTGTTATTAATGAACATGATATGACCACTAGAGGGAAGGATGGTATTTTTAAGAAAAGGGTTTTGTTGGCCTCTAAACATGCTAAAGTGACTGATGACTTGTTTGAGCCTACTTGTATTTAAAAGGCTAAAAAGGATCCTAATTGGTGTCGCGCTTCAGATGATGAGTACAATGCTCATATTAAGAACGGTACATGGTCTTATGTTCCAGCTTCCCCAGGTCAAAATATTGTTGGTTGTAAATGGGTTTTCCATATCAAGCGTCATCTTGATGGTACTATCGAACGTTATAAAGCTCGTCTTGTCGCAAAAGGCTTCAACCAACAAGAGGGTATTGATTACAATGAGACTTTCAGCCCGGTAATCAAACCTTGTACCATTAGAGTCATCTTAACTCTTGCTTTAACATATTCTTGGCCGATTCAACAACTAGATATTCAAAATGCATTCCTTAATGGTATTTTGACGGAGGAAGTCTACATGAAGCAGCCCCCTGGCTATGTTAATCCTGCATTTCCAGATCATGTATGCAAGTTACATCGATCCATTTACGGTCTCAAACAAGCGCCACGGGTCTGGTATAATCGACTAAGTGTTTTTCTACAAAAGCTTGGCTTTGTCATATCGAGGTGTGATTCTTCATTATTTATACGGCGTTCTACTGAAGATGTGGTATTTCTACTTGTGTATGTGGACGATATTATATTGACAGGTTCTTCTATGGACTGCATACAATCTTTGCTTGCTACCCTTCATCGTGAGTTTGCCTTAAAGAACCTTGGCTCTCTATCCTTCTTTCTAGGTATTGAAGTGACACGAGTCTCTAATGGATTGTTCTTGTCCCAACGACGTTATATTGAAGACCTCATTGTACGAGCAAATATGAAGGGTGCTAAGCCATTTAGCACTCCTTTTAGCACATCTACAAATATACATCCGGTTGGTAGTCCAGCGTTGTAAGATGTTACTATGTACCGTAGTCTTGTTGGTGGCCTTCAGTACTTATCGATGACACGTCCCGATATTGCCTTTGCCGTTAACAAGGTGTGTCAGTTTATGCATCGACCGACTGAAGCTCATTTACTTCTTGTCAAGCGTATCCTCCGTTACCTTCATAACACATCTACATATGGGATACTTCTCCAGCCTGCTCCTTCTCTGCGCATCAATTTTACTGCATATACAGACGCTGATTGGGCTGGTGACCCCCTTGATAGACGTTCTACAAGTGGATATTGCATTTTCCCTGGTCCCAATATCATCTCTTGGAGCTCTCGCAAGCAAAGGATTGTCTCGAAGTCGAGTACAAAGGCGGAGTATCGTGGTCTAGCAATTACGTCATCTGAATTGGTATGGGTGGAGTCTCTACTTCGATAACTCTAGGCTCCTATTCAGTTTCCACCTACCATGTGGTGCGATAATCTGGGGGCTACTTATCTTACAATGAACCCCATTTTTCATGGTCGCACGAAACATATCGAAATCGATTACCACTTTGTCCGTGAGAAAGTTCTGTCATGTCAGCTTGTTGTTCGATTTATTTCATCCAAGGATCAAATTGCAGATATCTTTACCAAGTCAACGCCTAAGGATCATTTTTTCTCTCTGCGATCTAAGCTCATTGTTCTTGACCACCCGCTTCGATCGAGAGGGAGTATTGGAGCAGTGACTAATTCATCTGTGCAGCGTCAGCTGCAACTTTCCTAATTGGTATATATCCTTGTACATGTTCTGTCGTAATATGTCTTTACTGTGTTCTTGCTGTACAATAGCTGTAGGATATATTGTTTCCTTTGTAAAAGATCTTTTTGACATATAAATATACAATTCTTCCTTGTGGTTCTCATTCCATTGAGAATCCACCTTATACTGTGTTCTCACATACACAACCTCAGACCATTTCATCAACATCATCACACTCATTTTTCCTGATTCAATTCCAAGAACGAAATAGCGGCAGTAAACACCCAACAATAATAATAACAGGAGACCATTTCAGGAACATCTCCAATTCTTGCTGTAGAACCAAATTCGACATAACCCATCTTTGATTCTCGTCTCTGTGTTTGAATCCTTACTCTTCTGTATCATCAATCTCCACTGCCAACAGAACCAAGCTCTGTAATACCGAACCCTAGTTCTTCTCTTCAATGTTCCAGGTCTTAAATCCCATCATAAATCCACAGCATCGACTAACAATTGCTTCCGTTTCTTCTCTGATTCTTGCTTGCCTCAAAACCCTAACCAATTTCCATCATCAGAACCTCATCTTCTCCTTGAATAAATCAATTTCACCAGTAGCAGTTCATCTCAACCGCAGCCACAAACCCATTACTCTTTCTCGATTCAATTCAAACCCAGCTGCTTCTGCTGCTTCTTCTTCTTTCTAGCTTACTAATTCCCTGGATATCTCGATCTCTCTTCGATCAATTTCATCATCAAACCCTAAAATTCAATTTAGTCGTCAATTTCTTCTTTTCTTGTTCAAGCAAACATCAAAATCATCATCATACCCTCAGTTTTCTCTGTTCTTAAGAGCAATTCCTGTGGGAATGAACAAACAATTTCTTTTGTTCAACCAGGTGGATGGCCAAACTGGATTTTCCATTATGGTAAAGCAGTGCGCATTAGAATAATAGGTGCGCGAGCTAGCTTAAAATGCTGGCGTCAGTAGACCCAATGCAGGCGACGGGAGGACAAACGCTGGCGTCGGAAGAACCAACGCGGCGTCAGAAGAAAAAGCGCCGGCGTTTTTGCCAAGAACGCCAACGGGTAGTTTTTAAAAATTCGAATTTCACTTTTTACCTCTATAAATTACCACCATATTCAAACAATTCACTCACACCAAAAATCACTTGAATTTTCTCTTCTAAAAATGGCTGAAAAGGCGATCACACTTTTTTGCGATGCAAAACTTGAAGCTGTTGTTTCTAACATATGTGGGAGTTTTAAAAAGATTGAAAATTGTAAAAGGAAAGTGCAAGTTTTAGAATTTGCTCCAAGAAAATGTTCCGCTAAAAGGCAAAGAAGAGCTTCAGTTTTGAAAGTTAATAACAAAAAATTCAAAAACAAAGGTGAAACTGTCAAAGAGCGCGTTGAATGGAAAATACGTCAAATGAAGATAAACAGGAGGCCAAAACTTGTACTTGATTTTTATTGAAGTTTTTATTATTGTCTAAGTTTATATCTTGTAAAAGAATTGGAAGTAATATCAATGAATGAAAATGTTTATATTTTTGTAGTTGCAGGAAATCCTACACTACACCCCTCACAAGAATCTATACAATCAAATCATTTTTAGGATAAGTAATTGTAACTTTTATTGATTATACTCTTAAATGCTTACAAGATGAAATGGAAACCAGTTAAAGAATTACAATCACTCTAAACTTTCTCTCTCTTAATGACTTGCCCAACACTCGAAAAAGATCCCCCTCTCAACAGACTTGTTCAACTCTTTATATAGGGTAGTACATAGTGGATGACAGCTAAGCTGTCCTTTATTTTCGGGAATAACTTGCAAAATATCGCAAGCGTACAAATATATAATCTCGCAGTTCTCCTAGATCTCGCTAGGTCTTCACATCTTTCTCGTGTTTTGGCTGTCGTCATTCATTGCGTCATTTATATTACTTATCTGCGATACCTTCGCAATGTTGTCATTTATTGATCTCGCGAGGTATTGATGTTGCGATATTCTGATCCTACATCTTGCCCCTTCTCATGTCTTCTCTGCGAAGAAGAGAATGTCATGAGAACTAATATTTTCGAAATGCCGCAACTGTTCATCTTTATCTGTTTACTGACATGACCTCGTACTTTTATACGGAATTTATTACACGTGTTTCTTCTTCCACTCTTTTCTTGACACGTCTCTTTCAACCATTTATTCTTGACCATTCACGTCTCTTCTCGCATTAAATGCATTTATCTTCTCGAGAACTCTTCTCTATATATAATTTTCTCATCCTCATCTTCTTCTTTTTTACTTTCTCTCTGCAATTTTTCTTCAATTCTCTTCCTCCGCAATTTACGTTTCTGCTACTGTAAATTTTCCTTTTATTCTTTCTCTTGATCTTCAATTCCCTATTCATTCCCATATTCTGAGAATGGCTCCACCTGGTCGTAGATACGAAACCCTTTTGAGTGAGATTCAAAAGAATTTACAAGAGAAGGGTTTCACCTTATCCACCATTCCCAATCAAGAATCTTCATCTATTCTGTCTGCAAAGTTGTTTACTGATCATCAGTGTGATGATCAAAAGATCATAATTTCACTAGGTCAACTCCTCGCAGGTCTTCCCATTCCTCTCTACAATCCCGACTTACCCTTGTTCTATGAAATTCTTTCTCATGAGAAGTTCTCGCGAGCTATCTTTCAATTAAGTGGGGATTGCATCCGTTTAATGCTTGAATTCGCCAATCGCGGCGCTGGTAAAGGATCTCTATACCCTGATGAAGTCAAAGATCCTAAATTCGCAAACTTGGAGATAATTGCTGAAAAGTATTCAGTAGAAAACTTTTTTGAAAATTATGAAGTGATAAATATGAAGAATGATAGGTCTCGCTGGGGTGCACGGTTGAAAAGAAAAGAGAACATTCCCAGCGACAAGATACTCATGAAAGATATCGATTGGCACTCCGGCAAGAACAATGTTCCTCGCCATTCCAAAGATGATAAGTGGTGTGTCTTTCCGCTATTTTTGAACGGACCTTACATTTCAGGTTCCAATGTATTCCCTGCGAATCTCGCAAATTACGATCCCTGGGTATTTAACTGGCCCGGGAAAGCAAAAGAGGTATATTTCGTAACCTTCACTTGCTTTGCGATCTTCACTTCCTCTTATATCTAATCTTGCGAACTTTTTAGATTACCAAACTGAGAAAAAGTTACGAAAGGAATCCAAAGGCGAGTTCCACAGCGATACTCGTTCAATCACGAGATGAAGTAAGAAACATTTTCTTTTGTTATTTTTAACAATATTGTTGCCTCTGTTTCTTATCTTCATTCGTGTGTGAAGATTGGTGTTGAAGTTACCAGAGAAGAAATTTCTGAAGCGGCGAAGGCCAAAGGAAAGGGTAAAGGTTCTCTTCGCAAGGGGAAATCCACTACCCCACCTTCTAAAAAATGGAAGATTCACTCTTCTTCTCGCTTAAGTCCTCTATCCAGCGAGAGTTCTGATGAGGATGATGACGAAGTTGATGTTCCTTTTGCGAAGGAGGATCATCTAACTGAATCCCCTATGGCACTACTGTCTAATATCTTCTCAGATTCCATGCAAGGAATTGGAGATGATCGCCTTTCTAATACATGCGAAGCTCTCGTAAATATCTATGACGCTTCCTTGCTAGAGGGTAACGATTCTCTCCATGGGGTTTCCAGATCAGTGACTCCCAGCCTCTTAAATGCACTTGGTACCTTGGTGCGTCTATATTTCTTTATTTCTTCATAATTTTTATTTTAAATCATATCTTGATAATTTCTTTATCTTTCTTTGTAGTCTGGGAGAGCTTCCTTTGTTGTTGCCTCAGATCTTGAGAAAAGACGCAACACCCTTGAAAAGAAATATCTTCAACTTCGCAAAAAGGATGAAGGATTAGAAAGTGAAGCTGCGATTCTTCGCGAAAGGGTTCAACAACTGGAATCTGAATCTTCCACACAGAAAAATAAAATATCTAGCCTTCAAAGTGCTAATCAGCAACTCTATGGTATAAGATTCTTCCTTTTTCCTTGTTTTTATTCTGTCATTTATTCTTCTTTATCTGACATATCATTTTCGCAGACATTTATAATCTTTCTGATGAAGCCATCCTTCTTCACTCATTTCCCGAGCCTATGGATAGTGATGCTCTTCTTACTCATCTCAACGAATCTTTAAACAGTTCTTTGAATAACAATATTAGATCTCTTCCGCTAAACGAACTTCAAACCAAATTTCATCTCTTAGAAATTGATCATAGATCTAGTTTAGGTTTAGCCAACCGATTTAAACGTCTATACCTTAGTTCCCACGAGAAAACTAATATTTTAAGGAAGAAAATTAGTAACCTTATAGATGACAAAGATCGCATTACTAATCAAGGTGCCCAAGCATTAGCGAAATTTCAAAAAACTCTTCTTGAAGTCCAAGTTGAACGGGATGAATCTCTTCGCCAAAATGCCATACTTAACGAGAGAGAGAATCAAATTCGTTCTCTTCTTCTCATAAATAGTGACGATGAATTCGCTTGGGCTGCGAAAGTTCTAGATAATGCCAAAAATAACTTAGGTGTTAACGTTAGCCTTCACGCTGAGCATACTCCCTTGGTTAAAGATATGATTTCTGACAGAGAAGGTTGTTAATTGTTCTTCTTTACTTTACCACTTCTTTTTTTGTGAAACTGCTATTAAGTTACTGACTCGTTGTCATTTGTTCGCGAGAAGGCGAGAAGAGGTTTCAGACTAGAATTAAAGAACTTGAATCTGAGAAAGCACAACTTGCAAAGGACTTCTCTCTTCGCAATGACAAGTATTCTAAGTTGAAGAAGCAACTACAAACTTCTGTAGCGAATTTCCCGAATGATGTTGTCCGCTTTCGCAATCAAACTATTAGGACAGTCTGCGACGACCACAATATTCCTCTTTCATTATATCCTTGTCTTCTTGATAAGATTCCTGAAAATATGCTTTCCTTGGATGTCTCTGATAGTGATGCTAGCGAAGAAGAGGAGTTCGATGAAGAGTCTGATGAGAAAAAAGAATGAACTAAGAAATAGCTCCATTTTCTTCTTTCTTTTCTTGTAATATCTGTACATTTATCCTTTTAGTCTTCCATTTTTGTAACTTCTTAATGTAAATCTCTCGGATCTTCAAATACAAGTTCTATTTTGTTGTCTTTTTCCGCACATGTTAAAAGAACAATTCTTTCTTGCAATACAGTTAATCAATATTATGAGTGCATAAATATATCATATGAAAATAAATAACAAGTTTATATCATATTCATTCCCATATTTGCCTATGTTATTTGTTTTCAAATGAGAGATTTTAGTCGAAAACCTTTAAGTAATAATATGCCTTAGTTTCATAACTGTTGCTGCTTAGTCTTCGCAAGCAAATTTTTCCTGATTGTCTCCATGTGTATACTCGCAAGCTTATTTGTTTGCATATAATCATCTTCGCAAGCTTATTTGCTTATTCATTTTCTTATGTGGTCTTATTTTGCATTCCTAGTTAAAGGTCTTAGTGCGCCACCCCTCATTATTGCGACAAAATCGCAGGACGTCTTTACATTTTCATGTAATGACCCATTGATCTTGCCTTATCATGTTTTTAGTATTGTTGCCTCTGCAGGATAATTTTATTGCGTCAATATGATAAGCCTGAATTTTCTTGCGAAAATAAAGCCCCAAGACATTGCCGTCTTGCGACGAAATCGCAGGACGTCTTTACACTTTCATGTAAAGACCCATTGATCTCGTCTTATCCTCGCGTTAGTATTATTGCCTCTTCAGGATCATCGCACAAATATGACAAGTCTAAATTTTCTTGTGAAAATTGAGCTTCATGACATTTGCGTCTTAAGACACTTGTCAGCTCCCTAATGGAGGGTGCCGCCCTTATCATCTCCCTGGTTGCCCCTTCAAGGAGGCGTACATCTGCCATACAAGACTAGCTCCTCCCATCCGGTCTTAACAACAACCAGTTGTTTTCGTAGCCTCTTATCCCTTATACCAATAGGGCTTATGGTTACGAGATTGCACCCTAAGTGGAGTTTTCTTCGGGCCGAGTGCAGCATGTGCCAAGACTTGCCAAGAATGGCCGAGACACTTCAAATGCCCCAGGCACTCTTGGCTCAACCGTATACCTCGGCGCCTTGGTCATACACTAACTCCTTGGAAGTGATCCTCAGTCGTCCAACCAGGGTATAACCTTATATAGTTGGAAATCCAAGGTATCTCTCCCTGATGGGCTTTATTGACCCCAAATCTCCATGACTCAGGTTCCAGGGGCGGTGTAACCTTTTCCCTGAGCCATGTCAAGAGATACCCCCTTATATGACGCACTTTAGGTCTTACATTAGCCTCTTGCGAAATATCATTCGCGAACTAGGGTGTACGCCATAAAGGTTCGTCCCATTCGTATATATCATTCATTTTTGATTATTTCTTCTCATTATCTTTGCGAAATTATCGCATTGTCTTGCTTTGTTTGCTGTGATCTTGCTTTAATAACTAGATTTTCATATATTCTGTCTCGCGAGACGTTCGCGTACTCCTTCTTCAATCGTCATATTCTTTGTTCTTTCGACATGTCTTTTTCACTAAAAACAAAATTTTTTTTACACGAATCTAAAATCAATTATTCATTTCTTACACTTTTTACTTCTGTTGCTCCTTGCTTCTTCATTTAAATTTCCTGATATTTCCTTCCCTTTTGCGAAACCATCGCAATTTCCAACTGTCTTCAAGCATTGATTTCGCAAGGTATCTTCATCTCTCACTTCTATTGCGTCCACCATCAGTCTTTCTCTTCTTTGTGCTTCTTTGATGTTCTGCTTTCAATTCTTCTTTTGAGCAGCCCTTTTCCTCGCAAGATTCCACATCAACTTCATAGCACTTTTGTCCCTCAGCCCAATCTCCTTTTATAACTCCAACACCACTGGGATGAGGAAATTTGATGCCTTTGGTGGTAAGTCGATGCTACACCCAAGATCTCATGTAACCAAGGTCGCCCAATTAATGCATTATAGGGGGACTCCACATCAACTACGCAAAACAAAATTTCAGTTGATAATCCTTTCAATGTTATTCGCATATGAGCTTCTCCTTTAGGTTTATTGGCAGTACCATTAAAACCATAAATCTTATAAGTTGAAGGTATCAGATCTTCGTCCTTCCCTCCCATAGTCTTGTAAGTATGGTAAAAAAGGATTCTATTGATTGCCCATGAATTTTCTGCCTCATCATCTCCATCATCAACAGGTTTTGGGTTAATCTCCAATCTTACCACTAATGGACTGTCATGCATCTCGCCACCCTCGGGTACCTCTTCTGCGGTAAAAGAAATAATCTGCGTTTGCCATTCTTTTAGTGGCGATGTCTTCGCGATGTTCATTACTTCTCTATTGTCAGCATCTCTTGCGAAAACTCTCTGAGAACACTATCATGAAAATCTACAATTGTCTTGTACGAATGTACGATAGAGTTGCAGAACAAGTTTTGGCCTTCGCTCCAACTTCTACTACAAATGTTTCTTTCCCTTTTGTTGTGTTTACTCTGTGGATTTACGGTGGTGGTGGCAATGGTTGAGTCTTTTCTTCACATTTTAAGAAATGATTTAGCTTCCCTTGGTCTATCATTCTGAGGATGATTCTTTTTATGTTTTTGCAATCATTTGTTAGGTGTCCATGAAAATGGTGATAGGAACAGAATTCATGACTTCTATCACTCGGAGGCGGTTCATTCCCAATGTTCCATGGTGCAGGTATATTTTCCATCAGGATTATAGCTTCCCATATCTTCTCCACACTAGCATTCAGTGGGGGCATCTTGATTTCCTCCCATACTACCCTATGACCTCGCTGCCCTCTATGATAATTCTGCCTCTGACCTCCATAAGTTTCTTGCGGCTAATCAAGTCTTTGAATTTTGCTATTTCCACCACGGTTATAGAAGTTTCTCTCTCTTTCAAATTCTTCCTGATCGCGACTTCCCATGGCTACTAATTTTTGTTGACCATCATTCGTTATCATTTCTTGTTGACCCCGTGAGGTGCTCGCCATCGTGTTTATCAATTTAGGCAACAAACTTGCATTCGCGACTCTTGAATTTGCATTCGCAACAGGATATGATTCCATCTCATTTTGCTTTTCCTCTAGAGCAATATACTCCTCTTGAAGTTATCGCAACTCAGTCATTGTGATTGTATTCTTAATTCTAAAAACTTGAATATATAACAGATTGGTTGCGAACATAGCATTAATGAATGATAAAATGAGATATCTCTCATCCACACGACCAGCCATATCGCTACACATTGTCTTCCACCTCACGGTCAGATGTTTCAAACTTTCGCCAACCCTTTGTTTTAACCCAAATACATCTTCAATACCCGGTCGCGAGGAATTATTACATATGTACGCCCCTAAAAATATAGCTTGTAGATGGTTGAATGATGTGACTGTGTTTCTTGGTAAACCTTCAAACCACTTCAATGCTTCTCCTGTCAAACTTGATGCAAAATACTTGCACAATATAGCATCATGATTCTCCCATTGTAACATACATCTCACATAAGCTTTGATGTGTTGTATTGCACAAGTTGTTCCATCAAAAATGCTAGTTAACGCAGGTAAATTACACTTTGGGGGTATTCCTCCTAGCTGTACTTCTCGTGTAAATGGAGTTTTCGCATCTTCCTCGATGGCCTCATCCAATTGTCTCTTTCCTCCTCCCTTTTTACTGTTTAGCATTCCTCTCATTTCTGCTAATTCTCTCAAGATTTGTTCATTTACATCGAATTTGAATCCACTGGTCTTTTTAGTTCCGCCTCTCTTCTCCTGCGTTCATGTCTACTTTGACTTTCTTGTTCATCATTCTCTTCTCGTCTTTCTCTGCGATCTTCTCCTTCATTTCTTTCACGAATTCGCACACCGTTATATCTATCAATTTCTCTTCTTTGTTTCCTATCGGTTCTCCTTTGTACTCTTTCATATTCTTCATTGATATTACCATTGTTGTGATTTTGTTCTCGCCTTCTTTCTCGATTATCATGATTATTCTGGCGAATTGCTTCTTCCAATTCATGTTCTTCCATTTCTGTTCTTAATCTTTCCCTCTCGCAGGCTAGACGTGCTTGTTCAAAGATAGTGTCTTTCAATTTCATCTTCAATCTCTTTTTGCTTCCTCCGTGCTTCTCTCCCATGCAATATTCTTCTTCCTTCTTCCTGATTTTCTTCACCAACTGGATTATTCTGCCCCTGACGCTGCCTATTTCCTTGATTTCCATCATTTTGCCCATTTTGAAGAGTCTCGGGATGTGGGATATAACGATCTTCCATCACTTCTCTTCTCTCGCAATGTTTTATGCCTGGATTTTGCGCTTCTTCTTGATTTTCTTCATCAGCATTTTCTGTAGGTAAAATTCTTCTTCTTTCCTCTCTAACTGATCTTGAGCTCGACCTTGAAGTGCTTCTCGACCTTCTGTTTTGTAATATCATGTTTTCCATCCACAACTCATGATTTTTCTTGTCAAATTTGCACGCTCCTCTGCCTCTAATCGTCTTTCTTCATGTATTGCTTGTCTCAACGCCTCTAATGCTGCGATCTCTTTATTTCCATGAATTATTTCTCCAATCCCTTCTCGGTCTCTCTCCTCTTGTCCATTGTTTACCAATTGTTGTTCTTCTCCCCTTTCGTCCATAGAGTCTGATCTCTAAGTATGCACGCTTACTCTATCATAATCCACGATTCTATTTGCTCCTGGTTGAATTGGTGATTGAATTTGATTTTCTTCATTATTTCTTGTGTTCATTCTTGAGGATTCCCCCATTTCATTTCTCCTTTCTCCAGCAAGTCTCCTACTCCTTCTAACGGTTGTTGGTTGTTACGATGCATATCTTCTTCTAGCCATTTCTCAATTTTAGTAAGTTGTTGAAAATTATATGAAATTCCTTCCCTATTACTCCAAATTCTTTCAAATCATGGTGTCAATCCCTGTTTCCTGGCGCCAATATGTAGTTGCAGGAAATCCTACACTACACCCCTCACAAGAATCTATACAATCAAATCATTTTTAGGATAAGTAATTGTAACTTTTATTGATTATACTCTTAAATGCTTACAAGATGAAATGGAAACCAGTTAAAGAATTACAATCACTCTAAACTTTCTCTCTCTTAATGACTTGCCCAACACTCGAAAAAGATCCCCCTATCAACAGACTTGTTCAACTCTTTATATAGGGTAGTACATAGTGGATGACAGCTAAGCTGTCCTTTATTTTCGGGAATAACTTGCGAAATATCGCAAGCGTACAAATATATAATCTCGCAGTTCTCCTAGATCTCGCTAGGTCTTCACATCTTTCTCGTGTTTTGGCTGTCGTCATTCATTGCGTCATTTATATTACTTATCTGCGATACCTTCGCAATGCTGTCATTTATTGATCTCGCGAGGTATTGATGTTGCGATATTCTGATCCTACAATTTTAAAATAAATTTCCACTTCAGATTAAGTGAAATTTATTACAATTTATTAAACTTGCAAATAACATCAAACTACATTTTAATAAACCACAAAAAAAATATCAAACTACATCAAATCCAACGACGTTCTCTCTGTAAAGTTTATAGCATTCAAAATGCCTAAACTCTCTCCCGCTTTCTTCGGTAAACTTGGTCTGAGCGATGGTTCCCAGTTTGTAGTAGTAGGAAATCCCACACTACACCCCTCACAAGAATTCACACAATCAAGTCATTTTAAGATGAACAATTATATTCTTTATTGATTAAAACCCACAAATGTTACAAGATAGAAAGGAAATAAGCTAAAGAATTTACAATCGCTCTAAACTTTCTCTCTCTTAATAACTTGCCAAACACTTGAAAAGGATCTCCCCTCTCTTAAGCCTATTCGGCTCTTTATATAGGACATTACATAGTGGATGACAGCTAAGCTGTCCTTTATTTTCGGATCTGACTTGCCACATTCTCGCGAGTGTACAAATATTAAATCTCGCAACACTCCTAAATCTCGCTAGGTCTTCACATCTTTCTCGTGTTCAAGCTGTCGTCATCCATTGCGTCATTTATATTATCCATCTGCGACATTTTCGCAATGTGTTGTTTACGGATTTCGCAAGGGTGTTGGTGATGCGATATTCTGATCCTACATCTTGCCTCTTCTCATGTCTTCTTTGCGAATGAGAGAATGTCATGAGAACTAATATTTTCAAAATGCCGCAACTGTTCATTCTTTCATACTTATCCGTTTTGACATGATTCCGTACTTTTACACAAAATTTATTACACGTATCTCTTCTTCCATCCATCTATTGACACGTCTTTTTCAACCGTCATTTCTCAACCGTTCATGTCTACTCTTCGCATTAAATGTGTTTGCCTTTTCGAGAATCCTTCTCTCTATATATATCTCTTTTACTCCTCTCTTCTTCTTTTTTTTACCCTCCTTCTTGTTTTCTCCACAATTTCTCTTCTTCATCTCTCCGTAACTTCCGCTTCTGCTACTGTAAATCTTCTTCTTTTTACTTCTTTTGATCTTCAATCTTCTCTTCATTCCCATACTCTGAAAGATGCCTCCAGTTGGTCGCAGATATGAAAATCTTTTGGAAGAAGTTCAAAAATATTTGCAAGAGAAAGGTTTCACATTATCCACTATTCCCAATCTAGAATCTAAATCCATTCTCTCTGCCAAACTGTTTGCTGATCATCATTGTGATGATCAAAAAATCATAATTTCGGTAGGTCAGATTCTCGCTGGTCTTCCCATTCCTCTCTATGACCCTGATCTTCCCTTATTTTATGAAATTCTTGCTCATGCGAAATTCTCGCGAGCCATCTACCAATTGAGCGGGGATTGTATCCGCTTAATGCTTGAGTTCGCCAACTCAGTCTTTGGTAAGGGATCTCTTTATCCCAAAGAAGTCGAGATCCTAAATTTGAGGACTTAGAGATATTCGCTGAGAAGTATTCAGTAGAGAGTTTCTTCGAAAACTATGAAATAATAAACATGAAGAACGATAGAACTCGCTGGGGTGCACGTTTGAAGAGAAGAGAAAATGTTCCCAGCGATAAAATACTTATGCAGGATATCGATTGGCATTCTGGCAAAAACAATGTTCCTCGTCATTCCAAAGACGACAAATGGTGCGTCTTTCCGCTACTTTTGAATGGACCTTATATTTCAGGTTCAAATGTTCTCCCTGCGAATCTCGCCAATTATCAGCCTTGGGTTTTTAATTGGCCTGAGAAATCAAAAGAGGTATGCTTCTTAAATTTCGCTCAATTTGTAATCTTCACTCCTTTTTATACATATTAATCTTGCGAAATTTCCAGATTATCAAGTTGAGGAAGAGTTACAAAAGAAATGCTAAGGCAAGTACCCTAGCAGCACTCCGTTCGATCACGGATGAAGTAAGAAATATTTTTCTTTATTATTTTTAACAATATTGTTGCCTCTGTTTCTTATCTTCATTCGTGTGCGAAGGTTGGTGCTGAAGTTGTTGGAGAAGAAGAAAAATCTTGCGAAGACCAAAGGTGAAGTTGTTGGAGAAGAAGAAAATCCTAAGGTTGCGAAGACCAAAGGTAAAGGTATCGCTCCACGTTCTTTGCCTCAAGATAATGATGATGTTGATATTTCTCTCGCAAAAAATATGGAGAATCCTCCATTTAGTAGTGACCGTTTACACGAATCTTCTCCTCTCTATGGCCAACCTGCCTAGCATCTTCTCGACTCCATGCAAGGAATTGGAGATGATAATTAACCTTGTAGTTTTCGTCTTTCAAGGACCCTCTTCTTTCTTTGGGCTCGCCATCGAAATCTACGTCCCTCGCACAACCAAAGCCCACTTCAAAATCTATGATCTGACAAGCATTTGTTTTTTAGTATCTATTTAATTTGTCATTCGCGGGATGATGCTCCTTTACTAGAAGGTGATGATTCTCTTCATGGGGTCTCCCCCCTTCTATTTCTCCAATCACTTCTCTTCACGATCGGTGACTCTTCTCTGATTGAGCAAATTCCTCTAAAAATTTGGAGGGGATAGATGTGGCCTTTAAGGTTCTTGGTGTCTTGGTATGTCTTTGTTCCCTTATGTCTTCATAATTTCAATTTTAAGTTATATCTTGATAATTTTTTGGCTTTCCTTTAAAGGTTCTCTTCGCAGGAGAAGTCTACTCTAAAAATTTGAATGTATAACAAGTTAGTCTTCACAAATGAGAGGATGAGATATCTTTCCTCAACTCCACCTTCTAAGAAACGAAAGATTCATTCCCTTCTCCTTCAAACCCTCAATCCATGTCTTCGGATTTTGTGTTTCTTCATCGAATGGTAAAACTCTCCTTCTTTCTTCTCCATTCGATCTTGAACTTGATCTCACGAAATTTTGCAACCTCATATTTTCCATCCTCAATTCATGCTCGATGAAGATAATGATGATGTTGATATTTCTCTCGCAAAGGAGAATCCTCCAACCGAATCTTCTATGGCCATTTTTCTTTTTCAACTTAAGTCTAGCATCTTCTCGACTCCATGCAAGGAATTGGAGATGATCGTCTTTCTAGTACGTGCGAAGATCTCGCGAGTATACATAGTGATGCTCCTTTACTAGAAGGTGATGATTCTCTTCATGGGGTCTCAGGATCGGTGACTCCCGGCTTCTAAATGCGCTTGGTGTCTTGGTATGTCTTTGTTCCCTTATGTCTTCATAATTTCAATTTTAAGTTATATCTTGATAATTTTTTGGCTTTCCTTTATAGTCCCGGAGAGCTTCCTTTTGTTGCTCGGATCTTGAGAAAAGGCGCAAAGATTCTCGAAAAGAAGAATTTTCAATTTCGCAAGAAAAATGAAGAATTGGAGGTCAAGCTCTTTGTTCTTCGCAAGAGAAATGAAGAATTCGAAACTGAAGTTGCTACTCTTCGAGAGAAAACCAAGCAATTAGAAGTGATTCTTCCACTCGGAAGAATAAGATTTCTAGTCTTCAGAGTGCCAACCAACAGCTTTATGGTATGAGACTTTTCTCTTTTCCTTTGTTTTGTTCTCTCATTATCTTTCCTTATCTGACTTACCATTTTCGCAGACGTTTATACCTTTCTGATGAAGCCATTATTCTTCACTCATTCCCCGATCCTATGGATAACAATGCCCTCCTTGATCACCTCAACGATTCTTTGAATAGTTTTTCAAATAACCAGATTAAATCTCTTCCTCTAAACGAACTTCAATCCAAATTTGGCCTCTTAGAAATTGATCATAGATCTAGTTTAGGCTTAGCCAACCAATTTAAACGTCTATATCTTAGTTCTAAAGAGAAAATTAATACTTTAAGGAAGAAAGTCAGTGATCTTATAGATGACAAAGATCACATTACTAGTCAAGGTGCTCAAGCATTAGCGAAATTCCAAAAAACTCTTCTTGAAGTTCAAATTGAACGGGATGAATCCATCCGCGAAAATGCTATTCTTAGCGAAAGAGAGAACCAAATTCTCTCCCTTCTTCTCATAAACAATGACTATGAATTTGCTTGGGCTGCGAAGGTTCTAGATGATGCCAGAAATAATTTAGATGTTAACGTTAGTCTTCAAGCTGAGCATACGACCTTGATTAGGGATATGATTTCTGACAAAGAAGGTTGTTGATCATTTTTCTTTATTTAATTGTTTGTTTTTTATGAAGTTGTCATTAAGTTGCTGATTCATTGTCATATGTTCGCAGAGGCTGAAGAGAGATTTCGCAAAAGAATTGAAGAACTTGAATTTGAGAAGGAGCAGCTCGCAAAGGATCTTTCTTCTCGAAATGACAAATATTCTAGATTGAAGAGGCAACTACAAATTACAGTTGTGAATTTCAAGAATGATGCTACTCTTTTTCGCAATCAGACTATTAAGATGGTCTGCGATGACAATAGCATTCCTCATTCTTCATACCCTTGCCTCCTTGATGAAATCCCTAAGAATGTGCCTTCTTTGGATATATCTGACAGCAAAGCTAGCGAAGAAGAGGAATCTGATGAAGATGAAGAAGTAGAAGGATCTGATGAAGATGAATAAAATGAAGAAGAAGAATCAAACAAGAAATAATTCTGTTTTCTTTTTTCTCTTTTTGTAATATCTGTACATTCATTCTTTTAATCTTATATTTTTGTAATCTTTTGCTGCGAACTTCTTGGATCTTAAGATACAAGCTCTACTTTTGTTGTTCCTTTCTGCACATGTTAAAAGAACAATTCTTTTTTTTTTTTGCAATACAGTTAATCAGTATATTATCAACCTTTCATTTTATGAGCGCGTAAATCTATCATATGAAGACAAATAACATGTTTTTATTCTATACATTCCCATACTTGCCTCTGTTATTTGCTTTCAAATGAGAGATTAAGCAAGTTGCTTTCGAATAGTGATATGTGTTCATGCCTCAATCTCGCAGCTGTTACTGTTGAATTTTCGCAAGTAAGGAAATTTAGGTTTCTTCCAAGATTTCCTTTTTTCCTTTTCTCTTATGTGGTCTTATTTTGCCTTCCTAGTTAAAGGTCTTACTGTGCCACCCCTTGTCATTGCGACAAAATCGCAGGACGTCTTTACACTTTCATGTAATAACCCATTGATCCTGCCTTATCATTTCTTTAGTATTGTTGCCTCTACAGGATATTTTTGTTGCGACAATATGACAGGCCTAAAAATTCTTGCGAATATAAAGCCCCATGACATTGCCGTCTTGCGACGAAATCACATGACGTCCTTACATTTTCATGTACTGACCCATTGATCTCGTCTTATCTTTATCTTTTGTGTTATTGCCTCTTCAGGATTGTGACCGGTTGTCAGCCGAGCAAAAATAATTTCACTTTCTCACTCTACTAATATAAATGAAGTACGTGGTAAGAAAGAGTTCGTATCCACAGAGAGGCAATTGTTGTTATGCGATTTCAGTTTCTAAAGTAACCAAGGGGAGATTTTTGTTTTATCTAAGCAATAAAAATAATTGAAAGCAATAAAATAATTTGTATAATAAATAAGGAGAAGATATTGGTCACGTGATAGTATCATTCACAAACATGTATTTTCATCAATGATTAGAATTGATAATTTAATCTCTCATTTACTAAAAGTCATAGGATACCTTGATCGCAAGGATATCCCGCTAATTCCCTGTTTTCATCACAACCACATTAAAAGATGCATATGTGAATTCTTCCTAGAAAGCAACCTAAAGTGTAAAAGCACAATTAGATTTAACTCCCTCAAAGCACTAAGTTCTATGGAATAAGACTAATCAAGGAAATCAAACGTGTAAAAGCACTAATTCAATTTAACCAAGGTTATGATTCATATGCAATTATAAAGATGTATCACTACAAGTAATAACCACACTATGCTACTTAGAATCAGGGATAAACAACTATTTCGTATTGAAAACCCTAATCTAGCAATAGAGATGAATGTAAATCGGATTGATTCCGGACTCAACCAAACAAATAATCAAATCATATGACAATATTAATAATGAATCATAAACAATAAAGTATTGAGACAAAACTAATTCATAGATTTAAATAACATGTTGAGAAATTAACTTTATCCCATAACCAATAATATGTGTTTAGCTACCCATAGCTATGGAGTTCATCATAAAAATATTAATTGAATAGAAGAAGATGAACAAAAGCAAACCCTAGAAGCGTAAAACAAAAGCGTCTCTCTCCAAGTTCCAAGAATAATACGTGATCTCCAAAGTTGTAGAAGACTTTCCTTTAAATAGCTCTCTTGTTTCCAAAATTAGGTCTAATCTCCAAAGGTCCAATAGATAGAAGTCCACCAAGCCCATATGTAAGAAAAACCCATGTAGACAAATATGCCTCAAAAACTGTCGCCGGAAAACTGGTATTGTGGTCGGAATTTGGCCGGAAAAGGCGTCGGCAAGCATCTCAGGTGATCGGCAAAGTCAAACCGGTCACCAGTCAACTGAGTCAACTCGGGTAAGTCAACTGTGTCAACTCGGGTCAAGCAGACCGAGTCAGTGAATCACTCAGTGACATCATCATGTGAGTCATTGCCAGAGCTGTGTTGCACAATGTTTGCATACCACAACCTCAGTCCAGCCCTGATGGCTCTGCATTCTCTCAATTTTTCCCTGTAGTTCTGTAACTTCAACAACAATATCCTGCAATCTTCCATTCCAATCCTATTAAACACACAACAACACCACCAGTTCATCCATGCAAATGCGTCACTTCTGGATGCACCTGCAGCTTCATACACTTCCTAACATTCATCTAATCCTGCATTTCACTCATTCATTCAGCTCAGATTCCACATACACACCTGCTCTGTCACAGCCTTTCAGTCTCACCAACAGTAAACTGCAGCTGCAAAATCCATTTCCATCCACTCTGCCTAGCCATTGCATCACTTCTTCAAGATGCCACCAGAAGCTTATCAAATTCCAACTCCCATATAGCTCACACATCCATTCAAACTAACAGATAACCATTTCAGTTCATGCCTGCACAACCATTGCAGCTGCATCACTTGTGTATATCACCGGCTTCATTCCTTCTCTACATTGCCGCATTCCATTAATTTCATTGCAGGAACAACTAACAACAAATTTCTACCATCACTGCAATGAACTGCAGATTACCCACATTCATCGGACCCACAAAATCGGTGCTCAACCTCGCCATTCCTGCTCACAACCGATCCTTGTAATTCAACTTGAGCACAACAACCAATTTATCCTCCACCTCTTCTCAAGACCACTATATTAACAACATCATCAGTTCACCTCCATGTCTCATTGTAAACACCCATCTTCTTGTCTGCTCAACATCAGATTCTCCCATTCTTGCTTGATTGAGCTGCAATTCGATTCGATGACCCACAACCCACAGCACCAATCTCATTGCAGCAGCAATATTAACAGCTAATATCCCTGCCAAGTCTCAATTCCACCACTGCAATATCTTCTCATCTGCCACGATCATTCTGGCTTCGCTAGTAGTCGCCAACCCTGTAAATCATCAAACCAACAATCCATTGCAGTGCACAAATCCAACCAGTAATTCCACCAGTTCCATCACCTGCAATTGCAACCTCCACCATACCATATTCTCTTCCATTACCTTAACTGCATTCTTAGCTAGCACAACATCAGTGCCATTCTCAGGCTTAGTTCCATCATAACTCAGCTGCAACTCAATTCTCTCTACAAACCTTCCCATTCACCATTTACAGTACCAGATGTATCTTTTCAGCTCCATATTCAGCTCCAGTTCCCATGACAATCACCATAGCAACATCATCTTTACTGTCTTCATTCATCTCAAATTAACTTCATCAACAACAACAATTCTTCATGGCTTCTCAGATTCAACCACCAACATCAAATTCGACCAAACCCCATCATTCCTGGCTTCAATCAATGGCATCGAATTCCTCCAACAGCAAACCCTTTCTTTCATCTTCAATTTCAGATCAAACACAAACCCTAGACTAAAATCTTGAATCGTTACCTGTGTAAGCTTTCACCAGCAGATGAATCTCTTGATTTTACATCAGCAACCTCCAATTTCTTCTGGTTCTTCATAAATTTCACCAGAGAATCAACCCATCTCGAATTCCATCTCAATTACCACAAGTTCCTTCCTTAAATCCCTAGATTCAAACTAATTCATTCTCAATCTGGTATCAATCAAACCCATGGAAGAGATTTCACAGTAAATTCATCATCTTCAATCGAGAGCAGCAACAAAATCCGAGGAAACCCTAACTCTGAATCGAACTCGAGCTCCAATTTCTTCTCTATTTCATACACCAGCAACATCTACAGTTCAGCACTGCATCAAACCCTTGTTGTTCTCAGACTTAACCCTGTATTATCCCCATCTCAACCAGTTAATGGCGCAGCCATTTTTTCACTTTCCTCTTCTCTGAAACTCAGGTGATGCCGCCCTCACAGACATGGTCGATAAAGAAGAAGAGCTAATGATTTTCTTCTCTGAAATTTAGGTATTCTGTAGGAACTTGGATTTATCCACCCCAGCTGGTAGGATAAGGGCCACTTGTTCAGAAATGGCTTGTCGGTTTCAGGAAACCGACGACCTATTTGCTTCTTCGCTCAACTGTCAGTTGCGAGGAATTGGCAGTTCATTCTTCACTTCCTTCTCGTGCACTATAGCCCGCTCCAAATAGCAATTGCTCGCATGTGAATTGGTCTTTGTGCTCATTTTCGCTCCAAATGAATGTTTCCTCCTTCTTTTGCTCATAATGACTCCATCGCACCTAATAACTCAAAACTAAACATAAGAGATGCAATTCGCAAGGATAATAGCAAAGAAAGCATAAATACTAAATATAAAATTAGGTGTTTTAGACACCTATCAAATTCCCCCACACTTAGACTTTGCTAGTCCTCGAGCAAATCAAACAAAACTTATTCTAAAGAATACATACAACTCCGTGTTGTCGAGGCTACGGTCACACTTAGCACGTATAACAAGCCTTTAAACAAAACTTATTCCAAAATCTAATACCACCAGCTTCATCTTCTTCCCACTGATTTCTCGCCCAACTCCTTACCTAAATCCGTTCACTGTTGATGGTAAAATCGAATTCAAATCAAACCCATTTCAGCCTGCACCTTGGGATACGATCACCACACACACACCCAACAGAATCTATGTTTTCAACATCTCAATTTCTTCCTTCTTTTATGGTCCAAAACACCAGCAAGTTTACTCCATTCTTCCTTCTTCTTCTTAGCAGATCCCCTTTCTTCATCCCTGTTCTTCCTTGTTTTCTCGAATTAACTGCATCACTATCTCTTCTACTCATTCACTAGATGAATTCTGAGTTAGACTGATTTCTTCATCATCTCATCTCACTGTTTCTCTCAGTTTCTCGATTCGAACATCTTAGCCGCAGCCGCCATGGTTTCCCCTTTGAGTTAGAGAATGAAAGTGAATGATTGAGAAATAAACTCTCAATTTCAGGGTCAGGTAAGAACCAAAACTGCTATTGACACCCCACTTCATGGTTAAAGGCTGACCAGCTCATACATTGCTTGTCGGTTTCAGAGAACCGACAGCCTGATTCACCTCTTTCTTGCGCACCTTAGCCCGTTCCAAATATCGCATGTGAATTGATCTTTTTGCCGTTCTCGCTCCAAATGGAGGTTTTCTCCCTCTTTTGCTCCCAAGGACTCCATTGCACCTAATAACTGAAAACTAAACATAAGAGATGCAATTCACAAGGATAATAGCAAAGAAAACATAAATACTAGATATAAAATTAGGTGTTTTACAACACCTATCAAATTCCCCCACACTTAGTCTTTGCTAGTCCTCGAGCAAATCAAACAAGATAATTCTAAAACATACACACAACTCTGTGTCGTCGAGGCTACGGTCACTTTTAGCATAAATAATAAGCCTTTGAACCCCTAGGTGTCCCTAGTGGACGAGTTACAGTCTCGTGAGGGTTTACTAGAGATATACCCACAAAACCTACTTTTCCAACTTACTAGTTCTCCGTAAGGATAACATCCAACACGCTAAGAAGACATAGAAATTCTGCACACTAGTCATAAAAAGTTAGACACATAAATGAACACAATCTCATTCTTAAAAGTTGAGAGAGAAATAACCATCCCTTATCGAAATAAATTCGGGTTCGGAGTGATCAAAAGTCTCGACTCTGCCTCACAAGAAAGGGTTTTATGATGTTGCTCTCAATAATAAATAGCTTTTTATGGGTCACACATGTGTCCAGGTAGGAATGAAGAGAGAATCCTGCGACACGTTGAATAGTAGGAAGGTAAAACCCTCCGAATTGTTTTGAAAACCCACATCTTTTATTCATTTTTGAAAACCCATTTTTCTGACGATCTCTAAGAAAGGAAATCAACCACTTAACAAAGGTGGGAATATGCTTACTTACCTCGTTATCCGTTCGATGTGCAGCTAGCACCACTCTCACAACATCTATAGAAACGTCTTCGGTCTTCAATCGGTGTCTTCATCTTCATCTTCGGTCTTCAACTCTTGATGATAAAATCTTGAACTTCGTAGAATCTTGACAATGAAACTCTTTCCTCTAATATCTTGTTGCTTGAAACTTCATTATAGATACTCCTTCTTCCATTGGCTTTATTGAAAGAATACAAAACTAAAAACGAACTATACAAACCAAAATATGATACATTGGAATTTTCTTGTCTCTCTTTTTTTTGTCTTTTTATATTCCTTTTTTTTTTCTTTTTTTTTATAATTTTTTATTTGAGACAAGAAAATTTTATTCAGGAAGACATTTTTGAAAACCCATTTTAGTGGATGGATCATCAAATGGAGGTAAAGGTAAAGATCTCTAAGAAAGGAAATCAAATAGTGAAAGGAATACACTAATAAGAAAGAGGTGGGAATATGGCAAGAAGTAGATATCATGTGCCACTCGAGGAAGATTGGAGAGTAGAACTTCCACAACATCTATAGAAACTTGCCATAGTGGGGATGCCTTTGAAAGATCTTTTTTGGCATTCAAAGACTCCATATATGCATGAGGACGAGGCAATGATAAATCAAAAGACACGGGGGAAAGAAGATACACATGAATCAAATTCTTGAGAAGTCCTTTTGGAAAATGGGGTTTTGATATCACCCTTTTTGAAGGGCGGAAGATATTTAATTGTCATTTATTTCACAAAATGGTGGATATCTTGTTTTTTTACTTTCATATTTGAAACTTCATTATAGATATCGATATTTTCTTCCATTGTGGGAAATCTCCCTTTGTATTGTCGGGCGGAGGCAAAATAAGACAATACATATATTGAAGAGTTAGAGAAGGACACAATAGAAAACAAGTACCCAACACAATATGACATTAAGGAAGAAAAATCTTGAGTCTATTCTAATCAAATTGGATGAATGGGAGAAAAGGGAGAAGGCGTTGCGACACATGGAGAATTTTTTATGTCTTTTTATATTATATCAACGTGAAGGTGGAGGCAAGGTTGGGATGGACCTTATTCAAAGAGGTCTATAGATTGATGGACCACTTGTATTGGATAGACCATGGAATTTATATCTAAAGAAATATTACCGTAATAAAGACAAAAGGAATCAAGATGAAATACTTCTTCGAAATCTTCAATAAAATCTAAGAGAGAATCAAGAAGAGATCGCGATAAGAATAACAAAAAAGTCAAAGAATGGCTTAACAAACCAACAGAGATAAGGAATGATTCGTGAATGGGTGTGAATATCTACGTGCAAATGATGAAGGGAATGATTGAATAAAAGAATGAATGAATCGGAGCGACCTTTGTGTTACTTACCTCGTTATCCGTTCGATGTGCAGCTAGCACCACTCTCACAACATCTATAGAAACGTCTTGGTCTTCAATCGGTGTCTTCATAATAAAACAAATACAAATTAAAAACGAAATAAAACAATAAAACTAGTAATGAACCTAAAGAAATTTTCTCTTGTCTTGTCTTTTTTTTTTGAGACAAGAGAAAATAAAATACAAATAAAATAGAATAAGATAAAAATGTAAGTACAAAGGCCATGGTGTAAGTACTTTACCGCATGATTCTCCACAACTTGTATGTCTTGATATCATAAACTTCTCGAACTCTCATCTTTATAATCTTCGCTATTGTATATAAGTCTTCAACTTGTAAAAATTCTTCTCCTTGTCTTGTTGCTTTACTTGAATCTGAAATCTGCTCATTTCTGTACTGTTGCATGTAAACCTTGAACGTCTTCAACTTT
The DNA here is from genome assembly GCA_023531295.1 of Papaver armeniacum. Taxonomy (NCBI): domain Eukaryota; kingdom Viridiplantae; phylum Streptophyta; class Magnoliopsida; order Ranunculales; family Papaveraceae; genus Papaver; species Papaver armeniacum. Next base: position 60,345 of record JAJJWW010000299.1, on the reverse strand, counting down.
CCTTCAAATTTGTGATGCTCCTCTTGTTGATGATGATGGTGTTTCTATGGATCTGTTGGTGTAGAGAGAGATAAGGTGGATGGTGCTAACTGCGAACAAGATTACAAGTGGTATGTAAGTTAGCAATTCGATGTCACCATCATGGTTGATAAAAATAGCACTCAAGAGATCAAAGTAGTGCTTCTATGGTGGGAGGTTGGGCAGCTCACCATTCTGCCCGGAATTTACATACGGTGACACACACTCTAAAAGCACATATTTAGACAGGTACAAAGAATTGAAGGTCGGTGCCTCGCATGATGTAACATAGGTAGTCTCCACTATAGGGGACCACTACTCTAATACCGAATTCAGTCTGCACCTTATTTGCCACTGGCATGGTTAAATCCAACTTTAACTCTCATACAATTAAGAAACCCGATCATGTTCTCTGTCATCTCTAAGTTCAGTCACTCTTATGAGAATCTCGATGTAATCTTAGCGACATGTATACTATGTGACTCTAAACTAACTACAAGTTGGAGTTTTTTTATTCACTAATTTACACAAAAGTTGAAAATTTACAATGCAAATGCTTAACCACTCCCCCACACTTAAACTTTACATTGTCCTCAATGTAAATTGAATCGTCCAAAGTAAGTCAAGGTGGGAAATTCTAACATAAATGTGACAAGAAATCAGAAAAAATAAAACAAGACAAGAAAAACTAAAAACAAGACAAGAAATACTCATACGATGGGTTGCCTCCCATTTAGCGCTTGGTTTAAAGTCGTCAGCTCGACTATCTCCTTGCTTTCTATGACTCCTCCAGAAGGAGTACATCCACAAAGTTAACTCCTTCCACCACTTCGGAAGTGAAATTCTCATAATATGGTTTCAACCGGTGCCCATTAACTTTAAGTTCTTTGCCCGTAGCTATGCTACGAATTTCCACTGCACCATGAGAAAACACATTAGTAACAATAAAAGGTCCAATCCATCGTGACCTTAATTTACCTTAAATAAATGCAAGCGAGAATTAAACAAAAGCACTTTCTGCCCAATGCAAAATTGTTTCCTAGAAATCATGTTATCATGAAATGCTTTCGTCTTTTCCTTATAAATGCGTGAGCTTTCAAATGCATCATTGCGAAGCTCCTCTATCTATTGGAGTTGTAACTTTCTTTGCTTTCCAGCCCCATCCATCTCCATATTGCATTGCTTAATAGCCCAAAACGCCTTATGCTCAATTTCAACGGGTAAATGACAAGGTTTACCATACACAAGCCTAAAGGGAGACATCCCGATAGGTGTCTTGTATGCGGTTCTATAAGCCCACAAAGCATCATTAAGTCGCATGCTCCAATCTTTCCTTGTTGGGTTCACCGTCTTCTCTAGTATAGACTTCACCTCTCGGTTAGAAACCTCGGCTTGTCCATTTGTTTGGGGATGATAAGGTGTTGCAATCTTGTGAGACACATTGTACTTCTTCAACAAGCTTTGTAAAATCCTGTTTTTGAAGTGAGAACCCCATCGCTAATTATGGCTCTTGGAATTCCAAACCTTGCAAAAATATTAGCTTGCACAAAATCTGAAACCACTTTAGAATCATTAGTTGGGGTGGCCTTAGCTTCCACCCATTTCGAGACATAATCAACAACAAGTAAGATTTGCAAATTCCCATGGGAGTTGACAAAAGGACCCATAAAATCAATACCCCATACATCAAAAACTTCAATAAATTGAATAAAAGTTTGTGGCATTTGATTTCGGGCACCTAGATTGCCTGTTCTTTGGCACCTATCACAAGTTGTACAAAATATATGTGCATCCTTAAACAAGGTTGGCCAATAGAAACCGCTTTCAAGTACCTTGTGAGCGGTTCTCTTACTCCCAAAGTGTCCTCCGCAAGCATAGGAGTGACAAAAAGACAAGATAGAATTAAATTCAGATTCGGGAACGCACCTTCGTATTACTTGGTCACTACCATGTTTCCACAAGTATGGATCATCCCATATGTATTGGTTCCCCAACTTCTTAAGTTTGTCCCTCTCAGCACGAGACAAGTTCTTTGGGATTTGTTTAGACACCAAGTAATTGACAATATCGGCATACCATGGTTCTCCAAAGGCAATTGAGAATAGTTGCTCATCCGGGAAACTTTCACGGAATGGTATAGCTTCCTTGTCCATAGCAAGATGGCTCAAGTGATCCGCAATGGTGTTCTCAATTCCTTTCTTGTCCTTTATTTCAATATCAAACTCTTGCAAGAGTAAAATCCATCGTATGAGCCTCGGTTTCGCCTCTTTCTTTGTAAGCAAGTACTTAAGCGCTGCATGATCATAAAAGACAACAACTTTTGTACTAATTAGATAAGAGCGAAACTTTTCTAAAGCAAAAACAATGGCTAACAATTCTTTTTCAGTGGTTGTGTAGTTTTGTTGGGCCTCATTTAACGTTCTAGAAGCATAATAAATAGCATGAGGTATCTTCCCCACACGTTGCCCAAGCACCGCACCAACAACATAGTCACTTGCATCACACATGAGCTCAAAAGGCTTGCTCTAATCCGGTGGTTTAATGATAGGGGCTGAAATCAAAAGTTCTTTCAAACGATTGAATGCCGCCACACACCTTTCATCAAAGTTAAAAACCACATCTTTTTGCAATAAGTTACAAAGTGGTGATGCTATCTTGGAAAAGTCCTTGATGAATCTACGATAAAAACCTGCATGACCAAGAAAAGAGCGTATCTCCCTCACCGTAGTGGGAGGGGTTAAAGCACGAATAAGGTCTATCTTAGATTTATCGATTTCCAAGCCTTTAGAAGATATTATATGGCCTAAAACTATGCCATGAGTTACCATGAAATGGCACTTCTCCCAATTCAGCACAAGGTTTGTTTCAACACATCGTTCAAGGATTAGAGACAAGTTGTTCAAGCAAAGGTCAAATGAATCACCAAAGACACTAAAATTGTCCATGAACACTTCGATTATGTTTTCAACATATTCTGAAAAGATACTTACCATACACCTTTGAAAGGTAGATGGAGCATTGCATAAGCCAAAAGGCATCCTTCTATAAGCAAAAGTACCGAAAGGACAAGTGAAAGTGGTTTTCTCTTGATCCTCCGGTGCTATCACAATCTGATTATAACCTGAATAGCCATCAAGGAAGCAATAGTAAGAGTGTCCAGCTAAACGTTCAAACATTTGATCAATAAAAGGCAATGGAAAATGATCTTTCCTAGTGGTGGCATTCAATTTCCTATAATCAATACAAATCCTCCAACCGGTTTGCACACGAGTTGGGACAAGTTCGTTCTTATCATTCTCCACCACTGTCACATCTGATTTCTTTGGTACTACTTATACCGGGCTCACCCACTTGCTATCGGATATGGGGTAGATAACACCCACTTCCAAAAGCTTGAGTATCTCCTTTTTCACAACTTCCATCATGGGAGGGTTCAAACGACGTTGCGCTTCCCTTGTAGGCTTTGCATCGTTCTCCAAACGGATTTTGTACATACAAACGGCAGGGGTTATACCCTTGATATCGGCGATTGTCCATCCTATGGCCGTCTTGTACTTCCTTAGCACCCTTAGAAGTTTTTGCTCCTGTAATTCACTAAGCTTGTTAGAAACAATCACAGGTAACTCTTCATTATCACCCAAGTACAAGTACTTTAGGTGATCGGGAAGTGGTTTCAACTCTAACTTTGGAGATTTAACAATTGAAGGCACAAGCTTTACATCACTGCATGGTAAAGAAATAAAAGGGATATTATGAGTTTCCGAGCATCCTTGTAGTGAATTAAGATCACCAAGGGCTTCCTTGACTTCATTACCACACTCTACACCATTATCCCTGGATGTAGTTAACACGGTTTCCAAAGCATCATCACCATTTAATTCAAACATTTGTTGTGCCAATGTATCCATAACATCAATGGAGAAACAAGAGTGGACATCACTAGGATATCTCATCGTCTCGAAAATGTTGAAACGTATTGTTTCTCCATCAAACTCCATGGTTAGCGTTCCCTTGTCCACATCAATAATGGTTTTCGCCGTTTTCATGAAGGGACGCCCAAGTAGCAATGGAAGAGACGAGTCCGGTGAACCTTCATTCATCTCTAACACGCAAAAGTCAGCTGGAAATACAAGTTGATTAACCTGCACAAGAACATCCTCAACAATACCCATTGGGTAGACATTAGAACGATCGGCTAATTGCAATACAATTTCAGCCTTTTTAAGAGGACCAAGATCAAGTGAATTATACATTGATGCAGGCATAACATTAACGGATGCACCTAAATCCAACATAGCTTTGTTAAATGTTGTGTTACCAATTGTGACGGGAATGTCAAAACTACCGGGATCCTTGCACTTAAGTGGGAGTTTGTGTTTTAAGATTGCCGAAGCATTCTCCCCCACACTAAGCACTTCATTACCTTTGAGCCTTTTCTTATTGGTACACAAATCCTTCAACACCTTTGCATACTTTGGAACTTGCATAATAGCATCAATGAGTGGTATGTTCACATGGATCTTTTTAAGAACGTCTAAAATATCCTTTTCTAGTTCCGCCTTCTTAGAACTTGCAAATCTGCGAGGAAAAGTTAAAGGAGGAACATAAGTAGAAACCGGAGTTTTAGAGTTAGGAATAGGTACCTCAGAAGTTTGGGGAGAATCCTCATTCTTCTCCTCCAAAACAGGTTCCTCTGGTGTTTCCACCTTGCCCGAATCAATAACTTTGGGTTGCACAAGTTGTGTACCACTTCTCAATGTAATAGCATTGACACCCTCTTTTGGGTTAATAGGTTGAGAAGGGAGTTTCCCACTATTTTGTGCCTTCAATTGGTTCAACTCAATAGCCATGGAGCCCATTTGTGTCTGCAACTCCTTGATAGCACTCTTAGTTTCCTGCTGACTTTCTTTAAACATGGTGGAAATGCCTTGCATCATTGTTTGAAGCTTTGAATCGATATCAGAACCTTGATTTTGCATTGATTGTTGTGCTTGTGGTTGCTGAAATTGTTGTAGTTGTGGTTGAAATCCACTCGGACGGTTGAAAGTAGGTTGTTGGATTGCACCTTGCTTGTTGGCATAGCCAAAATTGGGGTAATCTCTCCATCCAGGATTGTAAGTGTTAGAGTAGGGATCATACCGTCTTTGTTTATTTGGAAAGACCGCATTAGCTTGCTTGTCTTCATAAGCTTGAGAGGAACTTGGTATCACCGCGGCTGCAACTTGTTGCATCATTGCTGTCATGTTACCCATTTGTTGACGAAGTTCCTCAACCTCACTCACTTCATTTACTTTCCTAAGAAGCACATCCGAACCACGACTCAAAAACTGTTGGGAGTTTGCTGCCATGTTTTCAATCAACTCTCTAGCTTGTGCCACCGTCTTGCTCACTAGTGCACCACCACCCGCATCGTCAAGAAGATTCCTATCACTTGATTGGAGTCCTTCATAGAAGTATTGGATGATCATAGCGTCAATGAATTGGTGGTGAGGGCATCTTGCCACCAATCTCTTGTATCGTTCCCAACATTCATATAAGGATTCTCCCACATTTTGCTTCATCCCACAAATCTCCTTTCGAATTTGAGTAGCCTTTGATGCAGGAAAATATCTCTCTAAAAAGAGTTTCTTCAGCCCATTCCATGTCGTGACACTTCCGGAAGGCAAATAGTACAACCAATCCTTAGCACTATCCATTAAAGAGAAACGAAAAACTTTCAACATTGCACCATCCGCCTCAACATCCGCTGGAAGCATGGCCATGACAATGGTGTGGAAGTCCATAAGATGCTTGTTTGGGTCTTCATTCACCATGCCATGGAACTTTGGTAATTCTCTAAGCAACCCCGGCTTGATCTCAAAAGTAGAGTTTGTGTGAATACACCCTTGTTGTGTATCAAGCCTATGAGAAGCCAAGTCCTTGAGTGTACGATTTGCATCACCCATTGTTTCTTCTTCTTCAACTTGTGGTTCGTCTACGAATGGAACCTCTTGTTCTCCTTCTATTTGTAACTCTTTTTCCACTTTTAGCTCTTGATCTTTTGTTGTGTCTTGACTTGGTTGGAGTATTGTGCCTCTTCGAGTAGCTATCCCGCACCTTGGATAGTTCCAATCTTTAGAAGCCAGGGATTAGGTACCTGAAAACAATTCTCGCAAACAAGTGAGAAATAAGACAAGAAACAAAAGGCAAAGATAAAAGCAGAAATTATAAAAAGAAACTAGAAACTTAATAACAATCCGTATGCCTCCCCGGCAGCGGCTCCAAAATTTAACCGGTTGTCAGCCGAGCAAAAATAATTTCACTTTCTCACTCTACTAATATAAATGAATTACGTGGTAAGAAAGAGTTTGTATCCACAGAGAGGCAATTGTTGTTATGCGATTTCAGTTTCTAAAGTAACCAATGGGAGATTTTTGTTTTATCTAAGCAATAAAAATAATTGAAAGCAATAAAATAATTTGAATAATAAATAAGGAGAAGATATTGGTCACGGGATAGTATCATTCACAAACATGTATTTTCATCAATGATTAGAATTGATAATTTAATCTCTCATTTACTAAAAGTCATAGGATACCTTGATCGCAAGGATATCCCGCTAATTCCCTATTTTCATCACAACCACATTAAAAGATGCATATGTGAATTCTTCCTAGAAAGCAACCTAAAGTGTAAAAGTACAATTAGATTTAACTCCCTCAAAGCACTAAGTTCTATGGAATAAGACTAATCAAGGAAATCAAACGTGTAAAAGCACTAATTCAATTTAACCAAGGTTATGATTCATATGCAATTATAAAGATGTATCACTACAAGTAATAACCACACTATGCTACTTAGAATCAGGGATAAACAACTATTTCGTATTGAAAACCCTAATCTAGCAATAGAGATGAATGTAAATCGGATTGATTCCGGACTCAACCAAACAAACAATCAAATCATATGACAATATTAATAATGAATCATAAACAATAAAGTATTAAGACAAAACTAATTCATAGATTTAAATAACATGTTGAGAAATCAACTTTATCCCATAACCAATAATATGTGTTTAGCTACCCATAGCTATGGAGTTCATCATAAAAATATTAATTGAATAAAAGCAGATGAACAAAAGCAAACCCTAGAAGCGTAAAACAAAAGCGGCTCTCTCCAAGTTCCAAGAATAATACGTGATCTCCAAAGTTGTAGAAGACTTTCCTTTAAATAGCTCTCTTGTTTCCAAAATTAGGTCTAATCTCCAAAGGTCCAATAGATAGAAGTCCACCAAGACCATATGTGAGAAAAACCCATGTAGAAAATATGCCCCAAAAACTGTCGCCGGAAAACTGGTATTGTGGTCGGAATTTGGCCGGAAAAGTCGTCGGCAAGCATCTTAGGTGACCGGCAAAGTCAAACCGGTCACCAGTCAACGAGTCAGCTCGGAAAGTCAACTGAGTCAACTCGGGTGAGTCAACTCGGGTCAAGCAGACCGAGTCAGTGAATCACTCAGTGACATCATCGTGTGAGTCATTGCCAGAGCTGTGTTGCATAATGTTTGCATACCACAACCTCAGTCCAGCCCTGATGGCTCTGCATTCTCTCAATTCTTCCCTGTAGTTCTGTAACTTCAACAACAATATCCTGCAATCTTCCATTCCAATCCTATTCAACACACAGCAACACCACCAGTTCATCCATGCAAATGCTTCACTTCTGGCTGCACCTGCAGCTTCATACATTCCTTCCTAACATTCATCTAATCCTGCATTTCACTCATTCATTCAGCTCAGATTCCATATACACACCTGCTCTGTCACAGCCTTTCAGTCCAACCAACACTAAACTACAGCTGCAAAATCCATTTCCATCCACTCTGCCTAGCCATTGCATCACTGCTTCAAGATGCCACCAGAAGCTTATCAAATTCCAACTCCCATATAGCTCACACATCCATTCAAACTAACAGATAAACATTTCAGTTCATGCCTGCACAACCATTGCAGCTGCATCAATTGTGTATATCACCAGCTTCATTCCTTCTCTACATTGTCGTATTCCATTAATTTCATTGCAGGAACAGCTAACAACAAATTTCTACCATCACTGCAATGAACTGCAGATTACCCACATTCATCAGCAGCCACACAAATCAGTGCTCAACCTCGCCGTTCCTGCTCACAGCCGATCCTTGTAATTAAACTTGAGCACAACAGCCAATTTATCCTCCACCTCTTCTCAAGACCACTACATTAACAACATCATCAGTTCACCTCCATGTCTCATTGTAAACACCCATCTTCTTGTCTGCTCCACATCAGATTCTCCCATTCTTGCTTCAGTTAAGCTGCAATTCAGTTGCAGTGACCCACAACCCACAGCACCAATCTCATTGCAGCAACAATATTAACAGCTAATATCCCTACCAAGTCTCAATTCCACCACTGCAATACCTTCTCATCTTCCTCGATCATACTGGCTTCGCCAGCAGTCGCCAACCCTGTAAATCATCAAACCAACAATCCATTGTAGTGCACAAATCCAACCAGTAATTCCACCAGTTCCATCACCTGCAATTGCAACCTCCACCAGACCATATTCTCTTCCATTAGCTTAACTGCATTCTTAGCAAGCACAACATCAGTGCCATTCTCAGGCTTAGTTCCATCATAACTCAGCTGCAACTCAATTCTCTCTACAAACCTTCCCATTCACCATTTACAGTACCAGATGTATCTTCTCAGCTCCATATTCATCTCCAGTTCCCATGACAATCACCATAGCAACATCATCTTTACTGTCTTCATTCAGCTCAAATTAGCTTCATCAACAGCAACAATTCTTCATGGCTTCTCAGATTCAACCACCAACATCAAATTCGACCAAACCCCATCATTCCTGGCTTCAATCAATGGCATCGAATTCCTCCAACAACAAACCCTTTCTTTCATCTTCAATTTCAGATCAAACACAAACCCTAGACTGAAATCTTGAATCGTTACCTGTGTAAGCTTTCACTAGCAGATGAATCTCTTGATTTTACATCAGCAACCTCCAATTTCTTCTGGTTCTTCATAAATTTCACCAGAGAATCAACCCATCTCGAATTCCATCTCAATTACCACAAGTTCCTTCCTTAAATCCCTAGATTCAAACTAAGTCATTCTCAATCTGGTATCAATCAAACCCATGGAAGAGATTTCACAGTAAATTCATCATCTTCAATCGAGAGCAGCAACAAAATCCGCGGAAACCCTAACTCTGAATCGAACTCGAGCTCCAGTTCCTTCTCTATTTCATACACAAGCAGCATCTGCAGTTCAGCACTGCATCAAACCCTTGTTGTTCTCAGACTTAACCCTGTATTATCCCCATCTCAACCACTTAATGGCGCAGCCATTTTTTCACTTTCCTCTTCTCTAAAACTCATGTGATGCCGCCCTCACAGACATGGTCGATAAAGAAGAAGAGCTAATGATTTTCTTCTCTGAAATTTAGGTATTCTGTAGGAACTTGGATTTATCCACCCCAGCTGGTAGGATAAGGGCCACCTGTTCAGAAATGGCTTGTCGGTTTCAGGAAACCGGCGACTTATTTGCTTCTTCGCTCAACTGTCAGTTGCGAGGAATTGGCAGTTCATTCTTCACTTCCTTCTCGTGCACTATAGCCCGCTCCAAATAGCAATTGCTCGCATGTGAATTGGTCTTTGTGCTCCTTTTCGCTCCAAATGAACGTTTCCTCCTTCTTTTGCTCATAATGACTCCATCGCACCTAATAACTCAAAACTAAACATAAGAGATGCAATTCGCAAGGATAATAGCAAAGAAAGCATAAATACTAAATATAAAATTAGGTGTTTTAGACACCTATCATATTGTCGCACATATATGACAAGCCTAAATTTCCTTGCGGAAATAAAGCCTCATGACATTTGCGTCTTAAGACACTTATCAGCTCCCTAATGGAGGGTGCCGCCCTTATCTTCCCCTGGTTGCCCCTTCAAGGAGACGTACTTCTGCCATACAAGGCTAGCTCCTCCCATCCGGTCTTGACAACAACCAGTTGTTTTCGCAACCTCTTATCCCTTTTGCCTATAGGGCTTATGGTTATGAGACTGCACCTTAAGTGGAGTTTTCTTCGGGCCGAGTGCAGCATAAGCCAAGACTTGCCAAGAATGGCGGAGACACTTCAAATGCCCCAGGCACTCTTGGCTCAACCGTGTACCTCGGTGCCTTGGTCAAATGCTGACTCCTTAGAAGAGACCCTCGGTCGTCCAATCTAAGTCATAAGCTTATATTGAAAATCCAAGGTATCTCCCCTGGATGGTCTTTATTGACCCCAATTCTCCATGACTCAGGTTCTAGGGGCGGTGTAACCTTTTCCCTGAGCCATGCAATAGGTACCCACTTCTATGACGCACTTTAGGTCTTACATTTGCCTCTTACGAAATTTTGATATCGCGAACTAGGGTGTACGCCATAGTTGGTTCGCCTCTGTCTGATTAATTTGTTGATTCTTCTGCATATAAATCCTCTTGTAATTTAGCAATCATATCTTTATATTTCATAAAATATATTCTCTTCTTCTGCATATCAACTTCCTTTCGCAACCTCATCTCTGCTATATATATTTTTTTTTTAAGATCAAACCCATCATACATTTTCGTCCTCCTCCCAATTTCTTCTTCGACAGTCAACAAGTACATTCATTCTTTAAGTCTCTTATTTCTGCTACTTTCTGCCTCTGCATTTTTGAATTTTCCTGTCATTTTCTTGTCTGTTGCGAAGCCTTCGCCACTTCCTATCTTCATCATATATTGGTTTCGCAACATTTCTTCCTCTCTCTGTTCTATTATATCTACCATTAATCTTTCACCTCTTTGTTTTTCTTTGATGTTGTGTTTCCAATTCTTCTTCTTCGCAGCTCTTTATTCGCAATATTCTATATCAATTTCATAACACTTCTTTCCTTCAACCCAATCTCCCTTTATGATGCCAACACCAGTGGGATGAGGGAACTTGATACATTGATGGAAGGTCGATGCCACACCTAAGATCTCATGTAACCAAGGTCGCCCAATCAGTGCGTTGTATGGTGATTCCACATCAACTACACAGAATAAAATTTCAGAAGATAATCCTTTCAGTGGAATTCTCATATGAACTTCTCCTTTTGGCTTATTTGCAGTACCATTAAAACCATAGATTTTGTACGTTGAAGGTATTAGATCTTCATCTATCCCTCCCATAGTTTTATAAGTATGATAAAAAAGAATATTCACGGAACTTCCAATATCGATCAAAATTCTCTTGATTGCCCATGAATTCTCAGCTTCATCATCTTCATCCTCGCTAGGTTTTGGGTTGATCTCCAATCTTACCACCAATGGGTTGTCGTGCATTTCTCCACCCTCAGGTACTTCTTCTGCGGTAAAAGATATAGTCTGCTTTTGCCATTCTTCCAGTGGAGATGTCTTCGCAATGTTCATTATTTCTCTATCATCGGCATCTCTTGCGAAAACCCTGCTAAGAGTGTTATCGTGAAAATCTTCAATCGTCTTGTATGAGTGTACGATAGAGTTACAAAATAGATTCTTTGCCTTTGCGCCAACTTCAATCACAAATGTTTCTCTTTCTTTTGCTGTGTTTGGCTTGTGAATATCTGGAGGAGGTGGTAATGCTTGAGTTTGCGTTTGTCCTATTAGAAAGTGATTTAATTTTCCCTGATCCATCATCCTGAGAATGATTCTCTTTATATTTCTACAGTCATTTTTTGTATGTCCATGGAAATGATGATAAGAGCAAAATTCATTACTTCTGTAGCTTGGAGGTGGTTCACTCCCCATGTTCCATGGTGCGGGTATGTTTTCCATTAGGATTATAGCTTCCCATATCTTCTCCACACTAGCATTCAAAGGTGGCATTTTGATTTCTTCCCATATTGTCTTATGACTTCGCTGTCCTCTGTGATAGTTTTTCCTCTGACCTCCATAAGTTTCTTGTGGCTGATGACCTCCATAAGTTTCTTGTGGATGATCAAGTCTTTGGATTTTGTTATTTCCACCACGGCTATAGAATTTTCTCTCTCTCTCGAATTCTTCTTGATCACGGCTCCCCATAGCTATTAGCTTTTGCTGACTATCTCCCACTATCCTCTCTTGTTGCCCTTGCGAGGTGCTCGCCACTATATTTATCAACTTGGGTAACAAGCTTGCATTCGCTTCCCTTGAACTTGTGTTCGCAATGGGGTATGATTCCATCTCATTTTGCTTTTCCTCAAGAGCAATATATTCCTCCTGAAGTTCTCGCAACTCAGTCATTGTGATTGTATTTTTGATTCTGAAAATTTGAATGTATAACAGGTTGGTTGCGAACATAGCATTGATGAATGATAGAGTGAGATATCTTTCGTCCACACGACCAACCATATCACTACACATTGTCTTCCATCTCACAGTTAGTGCTTCAAACTTTCGCCAACCCTTTGCTTCAGCCCAAATACATCTTCAATGCCAGGTCGCGAGGAATTGTTACTTATATATGCTCCTAAAAATATAGCTTGCAAGTGGTTGAAAGATGTTATAGTATTCTTTGGAAAACCTTCAAACCATTTTAACGCCTCTCATGTTAAACTTGATGCGAAATACTTGCATAATATTGCATCATGGTTCTCCCATTGTAGCATACATCTCACATAAGCTTTGATGTGTTGGACTGCACAAGTTGTTCCATCAAAAATGCTGGTTAACGCAGGTAAATTGCATTTTGGGGGTATTCCTCCTAATTGTACTTCTTGTGTGAATGGAGTTTTCGCAGCTTCCTCTATGGCTTCATCCAGTTGTCTCTTACCTCCTCCTCTTTTATTATTTATCATTCCTCTCATTTCCGCTAACTCTCTCAAAATTTGTTCATTTATACCAGAATTTGGATCCATTGGTCTTTTCAACTCCGCCTCTCTTCTCCTGCGTTCATCTCTGTTTTGACTTTCTTGTTCATCATTTTCCTCTCGTCTTTCTCTGCGATCTTCTCTTTCACTTCTTTCATTAATTCGCACACCGTCATATCTCTCATTTCTCCTCTTTGCCGCCTTTCAGTTCTCCTTTGTACTCTATCATATTCTTCATTGATATTAGCATTATTGCGATTTCGCTCACGCCTCCTTTCTCAATCATCATGGTTATTCTGTCGAATTGCCTCTTGTAGCTCTTGTTCTTCCACTTCTGCTCTTAGTCTTTCTCTCTCGCGAGCTAAATGTGTTTGTTCAGTATAGTGTCTTTCAATTTCATCCTCAATTGCTCGTTCATTTCTTTGTATTTCTCTCCCATGTAATATTCTCCTTCTTTTTTCCTGATTTTCTTCGCCATCTTGATTATTTCGCCCCTGACGGTGTCTATTTCCTTGAATTCTATCATTTTGCCCGTTTTGAAGAATTTCAGCACGCTGAATATAACGATCTTCCAATATTTCTCTTTCTTCGCGACGTTCTTCGCCTGGATTTTGTATTCCCTCTCGAGTTTCTTCATTAGCATTTTCTATAGGAAAATTTTGTATTATTTCTTCTCTAACTGATCTTGAACTTGCTCTTGTAGTGCTTCTTGACCTTCTATTTTGTAATCTCATATTTTCCATCCTCAATTCATGATTTTGCCTTGTCAAATTCGCACGTTCTTCTGCTTCTAACCGCCTTTCTTCATGTATTGTTTGCCTAAATGCCTCTAATGCTGCAATCTCTTCATTTTCATGAATTATTCCTCCAATTACTTCTTGGTCTGTCTCCTCTTGTCCATTTCCTCTTAATTGCTGCTATTCTCCCATTTCATCTACAAAATCTGACCGCCAAGTATGTACACTCACTCTGTCATAATCCACAACTCTATTTTGTATTGGTGGTGTACGTTGAATTGGCGGTTGAATTTGATTTTCTCTATTGTTCCTTGTATTCATTCTTGAAGATTCCCCCATCTCGTCTCTCCTTTCTCCAGCAAGTCTCCTACTCCTTCTAACAGTTGTTGGTTGTTTTGATGCATGTTGTTTATGGGTGAAAACTATTCCTGCCGGATTTGGTAATTTGGGGTGTGTGGATGAGGAATGAATTTAAACCCTAAACAAATGCACTGCGCGGTGAGTGCTTGTGATTCGAGAAATAAATCTGTACAACTCTGGCCTAAACCAAGAAATGGCCGTTCCATACTTGCTTCGGTCATAAAGTGAAGGAGATGGGGTTGATCTTAGGGAGGGAAGCTAAGAAGTTGTTGAGATTGTGAAGGTGTAGGCTTGTTTATGACTTGTAACAGAAAGGTGAGCAGGCTTACGATTGATGCAAGCAGGCTTTGAGTGTTTGAATACGTTTTGTATTTACACTTGGTTTCTGTCTTGTCTTGACTTGTTCTTGTTGTTGGAAATAGGGAGGCGAACCTATTTATACAAGTCATTTGAGCCTTATTCACGTCTCTCGTGGGAAGTGGAGGAAGTGGAGTGATGGAGTAGTGGAGTTGTGTGTTGATGTTACACGACCAGTCTTACCCACTTCTCCTGTCATCTCTAACCGTCCATGACTTCCTGACACGTTCTTGTGATGGCGCGTTGCACGCTGCACGCTGTAAACTGCCAGACCAATACCCCAGTATGTATCCCCCAGTTTGTGACATGATTGATGTCTCGAGTGTGTGGATCGTAGGACCCACAGAAAGTAGCATGTAATGCTAGACTAAATAACTAAATTATTTAGGAAGTCGATACTTATGAAGTATCGTGTGTATTCTACGCAGGTACTGCATCGAGTATATTCAGCATATATGAAGCATCACTGTTTTTAAGGCTTACCGGAGTAAGTCACGAATTTAAGCGTCTTAAAATAGCATCATGTCCAGCCATCTTCGAGTGATCGTTTGGAGGCTATACAGGTAAGCCCTGACTTGACCGATCACTCCATGTGGAAGAGTGGTGGAAGGTGATTGTGGTGACGCCTCATTGATAGCCTAACTCATGTCTTAGGCTGTCCGTCCAAGCTGGTAAAGTTGGATGGACGAGATGACTTACAACCCTCATCTGCGACCGTCGGATTGGGGTTTAAGAGGTACGCAAGTTCCTTCTTTCAGCTTGGTCGAATCCAAGCATGGGAAGTGTTATATAAAGGACCGATCATGCATGTGTGTAGATGACATGCTGGTGTCCATGTTTATACTTCACTATCCCACGAAGGTGCGATCTAGGCCACTCAAGTTTACCGGTAAAGAAGAGCGTTTGAGATCGATTTGCAACAGAAATCCCATGCTGCAAAGAAGTTGGAAACCGCGCACCATGCTTACTTCGGGCGCGCGTTTCGAGACATCCGGCCATGGTTGGCCTTGGTCGACCGGTCATGTGTGTAGGTGGTCCCACGATGATCATGTTGACATGCTCAGGACCTTTTAAGTCTACATCTACACCCTTCGTCCAAGCTTGCGAAGATGGACGCTCGTGATCGATTAGCGACACATGTAACATGCCGCAAACCCTAATTAGGGTTTTGGATCGGTCGTGTGTACACGATTCCAACCTAACGGTTTGGAAAGCTATGCTCCTCCTTTGGAGAGGCCGACCATGTGGGGCCCACATTGGGCCGGTGGTGATCACGCCAATACCTGTCTGACGGCTGGGGATCTGATCTAAGCCATCCAAACATGCCGGTGAAGTTGGATGGTCGGGATCGATTTAAGACCCTTAGTGGAATTTCCTACGACCCTTAAAGCATCACGCCGGCCAAACTTTGGGTAAGCGTTTGCTCCTTCCCGGCTAGGTCGTGAGATGGTCGGCTATGCAGGTAGAAAGGGGGCCCGTCGGTGTTCATAACGGTGCTTGTACGACCGGGAATGGGGCGATCCGCTCCGTCAAATTGCGCTGGCGAAGATGAACGGACGTGATGGATTTGAGACTGCCGTAGGCAGCCTTTGTTCATACGAGCTCCTCCAAGTCTGTAGGAGCAGAATATCGTTGCAAGGACATACTTGCGAAATCCTCACCAATGACACTTTGCGAGTGTCGCAGACTGATGACGCAATAGATAGTGGTGATAGAAACATGAAGAAAGTGTGAAGATCTTGCGAAAACTAGAGTGTCTGCGAGACTTAACATTTATACTCCTGTGAAATGTCGCAAGATAAATCCGAAATTAAGGGAAATATTAGTTGTACATGAGCTGTCATCCACTATGTAAACATTATATAAAGAAGAGAGCAGGAGAGAGAAAAGAGGAAGAATTTGGGGGGGAGAGAGAGAGAGATATTTTTAAAAAGAGATTTATTTTTCTTTATCATCTTCTTCCCCTAAAAATTAGATCTAGAGCTCTACAAAATATCCATTAATGGAGATTGTAAATGTAATACTAATGTAACCTCAACAATCATAGTGAAGAACCGTGGATGTAGATCACATTGATCGAACCACGTAAAAAATCCTTGTGTCCATTTTATAATTTTAGCATTTTAATCTTTATTTTGATTATGAAATAGATTTAGATCTATGAAATATTATGAGGGGTGTAGTGTGGGATTTCCTGCAACTACATATGCGCTAGAAACAGGGAGAGAGTAATGGATTTTATCCTTCATGTAATGTGTTGGTTCAAGAAATTCTCATGAAGATTAATTACTATTCATATTTTTCTAGATCTACAAAGTTTAGGTTCAAAAATGGAAATTTCATGGGAGAAATCACACTTTCAGGGAGTAAACATCATCAACAATTCAAAGACATGAAAAGAAGAAGAGAAAAAATTAGTTTCTGTGGTGAAATTCACGGAAGAAAATCAAGGTTTCAATGGAAGATTTCCATGTTCAGGAGAAAAAACAAGAGGAAAATTGTTGAAGGAAATAAAGGAAGAACGAAGATAAGGATAAGAACAAAACGCTGTGATTTTTATCACAAACATAAGCTCGCACAGATGGTTTGAGTTGGAGCGAATAAGCAAGAGGTCACGGGTTCGAATTCGCAGAGACACATATTTTTTTTATTTTTCAGTGGCGAATAAGAGAATAAAGAAAAAAGTTGTGGGTTAATTTCGCGGAGAGGTTCTTGAACAGTTGGTTCAGCGAGCAATATGTGAGTTTGAGGTCGCAAGTTCGAATTCACTTGCGAGCATAATTTTCTTCTTTTTACAGAAGGGAAAAAAATGGATAATTTCGCAAGGTTGTTTCATTATTTCACAAACAGGAGGCAGCACAGTTGGTTATCTGCGAAATTAATGAGTTCATGGTCGCGTGTTCAAATCCCAACAAATGTATATTTTTCGCATGGATATTTCGCAAGGGTATTTCATACAGAAGAAAGTAAGTTATTATTTCGCAGAGATAGTTCGCAAACAGAAGCCAGCAAAGTTGGTCAGAGGTAAAGACAATGAGCTTGAGGTCGCAGGTTCAATTCCCACATCTCGCGAATTTTCGCATATTTTTTGAACTTTCAAATGAGAAGAAATGGAATAAGGTTATGAAATTATGTGTTTCTTTCGCAAACAACAAGTAGCGCAGATGGTCAGGGATTAGGAGTATGGGTTAGAGTTCGCATGATCAATTCTCGCAAAGCTCAATATTTTTCACACTTTTTGGAACTACTGAAAAGAAAGGAAGAATAATAGAGTGGAAATATGTGTTTCTTTCGCAAGCTGAAGCTAGCTCAGATGGTCAGCAGTAAAGGGAAGGAGGTTGATGTCTAGGGTTCGAATCTCCCCATTCGCAAAGAGTTTTTGCACTTCGCAAATGTTTACCTTGCGAACGTTCGCAGCACGAACACTTCGCAGATGTTCGTTTGCTTCACGCAAATGTTTACTTCGCACAGTCTTTGATAATTTCGTAAGGATATTTCGCAAGAAGAAAGTAGGTGGTTATTTCGCAGACACACTTCGCAGAGGTAGGGCTAGCACAGTTGGTCAGGAAGCATGAATGCAAGCAGAAGGTCGCAGGATCAATTCTTGCTTCTCGCACATTTATTTTTGTTATGCGAAATTTCGCACGGACTTTTCCTATTTCGCAAAGAAGAAAGTTGATGATTATCTCGCAAATAAATTCCCAAGAGAGGGTTAGAACAGTTGGTATGGTGCGAGAATATGCATGAGGCAGGTCAAGGGTTCAAATCTCATTTCTCACACTTCTTTTTACTGCGAGATAATTATATTTTGTGCGATGTTTATACATTTCGAGGATGCTAGCCTCGCAAGCAAATCATATACTTCGCAAGAGACAACAACAAAGACAAACCACAAAAGCTAAGTACCATTTTCCTTGAACATTTAACTTCTACGAAAAATAAAAGATTTTTGATTTGATTACAAAAAAGCGATTCAATCGCAAGATTACAAATATTACTAAGATTTCAAGATTATAAAGACTTCAAAATTACAAAGATTTCTAGATTTCAAAAAAAAAAAAAAAAAATTATTTCAAAATTACAAAGATTTCAAGATTTCAAAGATTCGAGAAAAATCTCGCAGATTAATTTATATATTTCTCTTGAATATTTACTTTACTTCAAATGATATGATATTATGAGAATAAATGAAAGAAAATGACAGAAATGAAGGAATGAATGAAAGGATGAAGACATGCGATAATTTCGCAGAGATAATGGAAATGCGATAATTTTGCAAAGATAATGAGAAGAGATAATAAAAAATGAATGATTGAGACAAAAATGAATGAGTGAGTGAATGGGACGAACCTTTATGGCGTACACCCTAGTTCGCGAATGATATTTCGTAAGAGGCAAATGTAAGACCTAAAGTGCGTCATATAAGGGGTATCTCTTGACATGGCTCGGCGAAAGGTTACACCGCTCCGGAACTGAGTCATGGAGATTTGGGGCCCATGAAAGCCTATCCGGGAGAGATACCTTGGATTTCCAACTATATATATAAGGTTATACCCTGGTTGGACGCCCGAGGGTCTCTTCCAAGGAGTCAGTGTATGCTCAAGGCGCCGGGGTACACGGTTGAGCCAAGAGTGCCTGGGGCATTTGAAGTGTCTCGGCCATTCTTGGCAAGTCTTGGTATATGCTTTCGGCCAAGAAAACTCCACTTAGGGTGCGTCTCGTAACCATAAGCCATATAGGTATAAGGGATAAGAGGCTGCGAAAACAACTGGTTGTTGTTAAGACCGGATGGGAGGAGCTAGTCTTGTATGGACGATGTACGCCTCCTTGAAGGGGCAACCGGGGAAGATAAGGGCGGCACCCTTCATTAGGGAGGCGATAAGTGTCAAAAGACGCAAATGTCATGAGGCTTTATTTTCGCAAGGAAATTTAGGCTTGTCATATTTGTGCGATGATCCTGTAGAGGCAATAATACTAACGCAAGGATAAGACGAGATCAATGGGTTTTTGCATGAAAATGTAAAGACGTCCTGCGATTTTGTCGCAAAGACGGCAATGTCATGGGATTTTACATTCGCAAGAGTATTTAAGCCTGTCATATTGTCGCAAATAAAATATCCTGCAGAGGCAAAAATACTTAAGAAATGATAAGACAAGGTCAATGGGTCATTACATGAAAATGTAAAGACATCCTGCGATCTTGTCGCAACGAGGGGTGGCAAAATAAGACCTTTAACTAGGAAGGCAAAATAAGACCACACAAGATAAATGATAAGGCAAGATCAATGGGTCATTACATGAAAATGTAAAGACGTCCTGCGATCTTGTCGCAAGGACAAGATTCAACATAAACAATTTGGATGTAGGTAATACAGTTCTTTTATCGCAAAAATGATTACATGATAAGCTTGCGATCTTGAGAAAATGATTAAATGATAAACTTGCGAACATATACATGATAATGAGGCCGAGGCAATGCAAACGCCGCACAATTGATATTCGATCATATTATTATGCGATACTAATAGTGCGGGAATAAGAAAAGATGAAGCACAAGTAAGAACTTGCGAGGAACAATAAATATGCAAAGAGGAATGCATATACTAGAGACAAAATCAGAGAAATAAAGAATGGAAGCAATTTAAAGCTACATCAAGTTTAGAACGGCAAAATAAGCTAAGTAACACAAACATTAGCTATACATTGCAGTAGATAAGCATTCTCATCATACAAGCATCATACTCGCATCATGAAAGCATCGCATAAGCATTTCATGGCATAAATATCGCATACACATTTCATAACATAATCATTACATAAGCATTATATTCGAACAAGTATTTTACAGAATTTCGCAGAATGTGATTATTTCACAAGATAAGATAATCAGCCTGAAGAGATTATACTATCGCATGAGCACAAAACATGACACAGAGGCAAAATAAGAATGCAAAAACAATTCGCTCAATCAACACTTTCTCAAGGATTCTACCCTCATCGATAAAGAACAGAGGCAACTATGGATAACCAAGAAAAAATTTTATGTTCTTCATCTTCTCGGCAAGAATCATTTCCAAAGTGGATGTTCACTAATGAACAACAGAATCCTCATCAAAAATGGAGTAATAATTTCGCATGAATAGAGGCAATACTTCTTATTCGCAATCAAGGACGAGATACTTCTTATACTTCTAAAAGGATACTTCATACTTCTTATATATTTCGAGGATTAAGTACTTCTTATATTTCTTCAAGGATACTTCATACTTCGCATACTTCAAGAGTTGATACTTCTTATTTATTTCGCAAAGCTTCGGAACTCCGCAAAAGAATAGAGGCAAGTACGTACTTTTCAAGTCCAGTATTCTTTCGCTCGTTCCTTCATCAACAAAGATCAAAGATTGCTACAACAACGGATTTTTCCTTAAAGATCGCTCTTCAAGCAATATTCAAGGAAAAAGAGGCAAGATGTAGGAGCAGAATATCGCAGCAAGGACATACTTGCGAAATCCTCACCAATGACACTTTGCGAGTGTCGCAGACTGATGACGCAATAGATAGTGGTGATAGAAACATGAAGAAAGTGTGAAGATCTTGCAAAAACTAGAGTGTCTGCGAGACTTAACATTTATACTCCTGCGAAATGTCGCAAGATAAATCCGAAATTAAGGGAAATATTAGTTGTACATGAGCTGTCATCCACTATGTAAACACTATATAAAGAAGAGAGCGGGGAGAGAAAAGGGGAAGAATTTGGGGAAGAGAGAGAGAGATATTTTGGAGAGAGATATTTTTAAAAAGAGATTTATTTTTCTTTATCATCTTCTTCCCCTAAAAATTAGATCTAGAGCTCTACAAAATATCCATTAATAGAGATTGTAAATGTAATACTAATGTAACCTCAACAATCATAGTGAAGAACCGTGGATGTAGATCACATTGATCGAACCACGTAAAAAATCCTTGTGTCCATTTTATAATTTTAGCATTTTAATCTTTATTTTGATTATGAAATAGATTTAGATCTATGAAATATTATGAGGGGTGTAGTGTGGGATTTCCTGCAACTACAAAGTCGTTCCATACCAGCTTGGACATCCAACTCCAGGCCGGTGTTTGGTGGTTGTTTGGAGGGCGTGACTTGTACTTGACCGGCCATGGCACTAAGGGGCCTGCTGGTGGTCATTCTTTGTGGCTGCTGCTCCTCGCTAGGGTTCGTCCAGTCTGGTTAAATCGTGTGGACAACTTGCGTGGTCATGATTGTTTCTGAGACTGATATGGACAGTCCAGATTCAAAATATGCTCAATCGGGCTAGTATAACACACCGAGAGTTGTAGCCTGTATGGGTATTTCGTACATGTTTTATTATTAATGCTTGGAGATTCATGTTGCTCTGCTGAGAACAACACTCAGTCGTCATGCCGCACCGGTAATGAGTACAGGAAATACGAGGCTGGTCATGCATTAATTAATAATGTTGTAAATTCACAGGGTATATGGGATTGTTGCTACATGCTCTAACCTGGATGAATTTTGTGCATTTAATTCACAGAATACTGGGATTGTTGCCACATGCTCTATTCTAGGTGAATTAGTAAAGTGAAGAAGTATTCATCACTTATTAATGACTTTATCTTTTGCAAGATGTCAGCGCATAATTTTGGCTTTTACAATTTCAGCCCTTAAATGAAAATCCACCATCAACATTAAGTCCCCTGCCTAGCACATAATGGTTACACTATTGTGGGGTAGGCATGAGATGGTGACATACATATGTGAGAAAGACAGGATAAAGGAAGTTTACCCGGAAGAGTATTGACCGACCGCTAGTTGTCCATGCCGTTGTGCTTGTATGGAATCCTTTGGTGGGACCGGTTTCCTTCTTTGGGTATTTGAATCAAAAGAGGAATCCAAACAAAAGAGGAATCCTTGTTCTATTGGGATTTTTCTAATTTTTGTCCATAAAAGAGACCAACCCCTTTTCTTTATCTCACTATTTTTTTTTTGTTTGGCAGCTCCCGTCCGTGACTACCACTGCTGCTCCTGCCGACGCCGTCGATGTTGCTGCCGCCGGAGTTGCCGTCGTCGCCCGCTGTCGTCCGTCCGCGCCAAGGTAAGTTTCGGTTTCTCTCTTCTTCTTTTTTTTTTTTAGGAAAAACCCTAATTTCTTAGGTAAAAACGTTTTGTAAGATACATCATGCTTAGCTTTCCCATCAAGATTGATAGTAAAAAATGCCCATATTTGCTAGGATGGTTTAGTTCCGTGACTCCGTGAATATGTCGTTTTTGCTTCTTCTCCCGTTGTTGCATGCAAAACTAGCTTCTTAGGTTATAGCTTGGAAGGAGACTTTGGCTTAAATTTCGTAAACACAATTCTCATGACCATAAGAAAAACCGTGTTATAATACGTGTGTATGAATGCGGTCCCACCATGTGCGTTTGATCCGAACGTGGGTCCCACCCACATATGCTTGACTGAAAGTCGACCTTATACTAGCCTTGTGCCCTGAACCAACACCGGACTTGAAATTTGAGTAATTCCAGACTTGAAACCAATACCGGACTTGAAACCAATACCGGACTTGAAACTTGAGCCGGTGTTTGGACCCAATCCCAGCTTTGTGCATTCCAACGTGAATGCGGTTCACACACGTATCGTGTGTTTTTTATACTGATGCGACTCTGTCTTTATTGTAGAATGAAGAAAAGAACTCCTGTTGATATGTCTTACGGAGATAATGTTGGTGCCAAGTCGAGAAGTGTTGACAGCTTCAAAGATATGCCGAACATTGCTGATGAGTTGTTCACCTTGTCTTTTCCAATCATTAGGAAACATCCCTCTCACAAGATAGTCCTGCTTTCCGATTCAGAAAATATGGAAGCTGATCCATCTTCTTTTTCGGCACTTGTGATGAGGTTCTTTCTTCGAAGAAATGAGTATCCGCCTTCTCCTATCGACTTCAAATCTTGTCATACTCCGCTGGCTTCTTATGAAGGATGGATGAGACGCATGTTGAATAATAAGGACGTTAAAGCCAATTTGACCAAAGCGCAAATCCTCAATGCAGTCATGGCATCTGCTACTCTTGAAATTAAGAAAGATGTTGCAGGCTTGATTACTTTCATTTCTCGGTGGCGCCCTTCTACTCATACAAATATATCTAGATGGGGAGAGATGACTATTACTCTGGAAAGCGTAGCTGCATTGATGAACCCGCTTTGTCATTGGGAGTTTTTATTATGAGCTTTCTGACACGGAACAACGTGATTATGACACTATACTCCAAAAGGTGGCAGAATTCGACGATCTGGACAAGGAGGAGAAAAAAGATACAAGATGCTTTTACACCTGGTGGGTATCGGAGTGGTCTCCTGTAGACCCAGAACCGGATCAGGAGTTGGAAAACGAGCTCAGCGTGATTGCATTCATGTCTTTGTGGCTATCCAAATATATATATGACGACGGTTCTGGAAAGAAAACCATAAGGGGTGTTCTGGTTAAGATTGCTATAAATCTAGCAAAACGCGAAGTTCTTCCCTTAGGTGCCTTGTTCCTTGGATCGCTGTATTCTCATCTGGACGCCTTAGCAATGGATATGCATGTTTCCAACGGGTACAAGAAGGTGGAGTCGTATGTACACTTCGCTTTTCTTCAGGCATTCTTGTGGGAACATTTCAAAAGTTATGCTCCTTTTCCTGCAACTTCGCTCGGCAATTTGTATGGTGGCTCGAGAATACTTCGTTGGCAGAGGAGGCGTCCCAGAACCGGTGCGAAACTCGTGGATATCTTTGATAATGTGTCTTCTGTAAATTTCCGTCCATGGGGGCCGATTCACTCTTCCATTGCTCAGCCGAAGACTTTTGTTATTGCTTCTGACGGTCCTGATGTTGCGTTGCGTACCGATGCCAACACTATGAAATTTGGAGAACTTATTTATCTGCACAGCTGCATTCCGGGATATATCCCGTCTTTATTCAACGAAGCTCTTACTGTGACTCCGTACAATATTGACAGGGCTGCTCGCCAAATGGGATTTGACTAGGGTGTTACATTTATCCGTCCGTCGGAAGCTCCGAAATAACTCCTCCCGGGTATCTTTGATGTTGACGTGTTCTTGGCATCGTAGAGTCTTCCCTTCTGGCCTATTGGGAGAAACTCAGTGGTAACCGACAAGTATAAGGAATTTTGGAGGAAGCAAATGTTGGCTTTCCAAGAATTCTCGGAGGATGTTGTGACAGATTCCCGTGGTGAGCCATCTTCTGACGTCTTGAAGAAGCATTTCCGGTTGAAGCCACTTCCAGCCAAACGGACCAGAGCTGAGGATTGCGGTCCCCAAGCAGGAGAGATATCTAAGAGGCAGGCATGTGGTTCGGTGATCCTCAATTCCTCCAATATGTAGGTATTTAAATCTCTTTCTGTTGATTCCTTCATTTCTCTAGAGTAAATTCTTCTAAGAGTGATCCTTGCTTGAAATTAGGGAATTCCGAAAGAGAATGTCTTCACAAGGTTGGCGCGCATTCAAAACGAGAAGTCTGGTAACGTTGGCCTTCATGTTGAGAAGTCTGGCGGTACTGATCCTCAGAAGTCTGGTAACACTGATCTTTATGCTGAGAAGTTTGGCGAAACTGCTCCTTTTCCAGACCATGACAGAGATGATGCAAGCTCGGTTGGACAAGGTGCCTCCCTAAGTGATCTTGTTGATGGGGCCGTGATGGAAATTAGCACCCAGAGCGAATTAGATATCGGGAGGAATGTAAGAGAGGCAACATCTGTTACTGTTGAGGTGGCTCCTCTTGAAGAACGTTCTGAGCAGGCTCCAATCAATAAAGCTATAGTGGTGACTTCTTCTGAAAGGCCTCCTGCAACTTACAAGGCTCCTGTGACTGGTGAAGTATTGGTAGCGCATCCTGGAGCTTTGTTCGATCCTCCTTTCATTGTCCCTTATCCAAGTCATGTGTTGGTTGGAGGATTCAGTGTGCCAGCTCAGTTCGAAAGGTTGTACACGGCGATATGGGAGAAGCACGGCCACATTGCTACCACTATGAAGCTCAATAGTCGTCTTGCATTGGTCAACCGCGTTCAGGAAGCTTTATTTTCTATCCATGGGATGAGCGTCACGACTGGTCAAACATTTTCTGAAGAGATGATTGAAGACTTGAAGTGCCATCGAGATGTGTTTGTGCAGTATGACTTCAATGCTCCTTGGTTCTTCAAAGGGTTCTCCGAGATTCAGGAGCTCCAGAAATTACAAGATGAAGTCCCTTCTGCAGATTGTGTTACTCGCCAGGAAGAAGAGGTTGAAAAGTTGTCTAAGGAGTTGAATGGAAACAAACATGGTGTTTGATCATTGAGCTTCTTTCTCTATGTGCGGGATACCAAGTCCCCAGTGAATTCTAAAACTATCTTTCTTGTAAAATTGTTGAATAGAACTTACTTGCTTTTGAAGCCTCAATTGTATCAAACCGAAGTAGCCTCTCTAAGGAAATCGTCCGCATTAATCTCCCAGATAGGGAAAGCTATTCCTCTGAATTAAGCTTCTTCTGAACAATGCGTTTCAAAGCGTTGCATTCACTGGTAGGGTGGTGAAGGAACCGGTGGAAATGACAATACCTCGGGTCCATTACTTCTCGATCTGTTGGTGGACGTTATACAGGAGGTAGCTCCACCTCTCTGTTTCGTACCCACGCCTCCAGCAACTCCAAAATATTTTCCATTGGGAACGGAAAGTGTAGGTACTTCGAGTCTAGCTCTTCCTGCGTTCGTGGGCGTTGTGGTGTCCCTACATGGTTTCGATGTGGAGCACATTTCGGAGATGAAGGTGGAAGACTTGTGAGTGCCATCATATCCGCGGATCGCTTGCCCTGGTGACGAGGTTTGGAAGGTATCGTAATATCAATGCTGAGTGATCGAATTGAACGCTTCCATCCTCTGTACTCACGTGTTCCTTGATTGATCTCTCCTTCCTCAAGCATTTCTTCACTTAGTTGAGAGGTCGATGCGGATTGAACAGTCTTCCGGGTTTCGACAAGGGTCTTGAGATATAAATCTTCTAGCAGGGATCCGTAAGCTGCAGGCTCCCTTTTATTCATCCGGCAGACGTTGTGGTACCCCGGACAAGTCTTTTCCTATGTGGAGTTGCCTCGAGTCTTCGTTGTTGGCTAGACCATGTTGTTCGTTTCTCCTGAGTCCCCTGTGATTACGCGCTCTTTCTGCATCTCCACTGGTAAAGGGGTGACTCCTGAATAAGGATTCAGCGTTTCTTGCACTGTCTGAGTAGATGCCTGCCGACCATTCTTATAATTATGCTGTTATATCATTCAAAAGGCGGAATGTCTCGCTCTGTCTTCTAGCGATACCAGCTTGATTTTCCAAGACATCCTCCAACATTCTAGCTACACTTCCCATGATATCTAAACCACCTGTGGTTTCTGGGTGAGGATACATCGCGAGATGAAAACTGAAAAATTGAGAATTCAATTTTTGTAACCGAGAGATCAACCTCCCGCTGTGGTCGCCAATTGTTTATGGGTGAAAACTATTCCTGCCGGATTTGGTAATTTGGGGTGTGTGGATGAGGAATGAATCTAAACCCTAAACAAATGCACTGCGCGATGAGTGCTTGTGATTCGAGAAATCAATCTGTATAAACTCGGCCTAAACCAAGAAATGGCCGTTCCAGACTTGCTTCGGTCACAAAGTGAAGGAGATGGGGTTGATCTTAGGGAGGGAAGCGAAGAAGGTGTTGATATTGTGAAGGTGTAGGCTTGTGTATGACTTGTGACAGAAAGGTGAGCAGGCTTACGATTGATGCAAGCAGGCTTTGAGTGTTTGAATACGTTTTGTATTTACACTTGGTTTCTGTCTTGTCTTCACTTGTTCTTGTTGTTGGAAATAGGGAGGAGAACCTATTTATACAAGTCATTTGAGCCTTATTCACGCCTCTCGTGGGAAGTGGAGGAAGTGGAGTGATGGAGTAGTGGAGTTGTGTGTTGATGTTACACGACCAGTCTTGCCCACTTCTCCTGTCATCTCTAACCGTCCATGACTTCCTGACACATTCTTGTGATGGCGCGTTGCACGCTGCACGCTGTAAACCGCCAGACCAATACCCCAGTATGTATCCCCAAGTTTGTGACATGATTGATGTCTCGAGTGTGTGGATCGTGGGACCCACAGAAAGTAGCATGTAATGCTAGACTAAATAACTAAATTATTTAGGAAGTCGATACTTGTGAAGTATCGTGTGTATTCTACGCAGGTACTGCATCGAGTATATTCAACATGTATGAAGCATCGATGTTTTTAAGGCTTACCGGAGTAAGTCACGAATTTAAGCGTCTTAAAATAGCATCATGTCCAGCCATCTTCGAGTGATCGTTTGGAGGCTATATAGGTAAGCCCTGACTTGACCGATCACTCCATGTGGAAGAGTGGTGGAAGGTGATTGTGGTGACGCCTCATTGATAGCCAAACTCATGTCTTAGGATGTCCGTCCAAGCTGGTAAAGTTGGATGGACGAGATGACTTACAACCCTCATCTGCGACCGTCGGATTGGGGTTTAAGAGGTACGCAAGTTCCTTCTTTCAGCTTGGTCGAATCCAAGCATGGGAAGTGTTGTATAGAGGACCGATCATGCATGTGTGTAGACGACATTCTGGTGTCCATGTTTATACTTCACTATCCCACGAAGGTGCGATCTAGGCCACTCAAGTTTACCGGTAAAGAAGAGCAGTTGAGATCGATTTGCAACAGAAATCCCATGCTGCAAAGAAGTTGGAAACCGCGCACCATGCTTACTTCGGGTGCGCGTTTCGAGATATCCGACCATGGTTGGCCTTGGTCGACCGGTCATGTGTGTAGGTGGTCCCACGATGATCATGTTGACATGCTCAGGACCTTTTAAGTCTACATCTACACCCTTCATCCAAGCTTGCGAAGATGGACGCTCGTGATCGATTAGAGACACATGTAACATGCCGCAAACCCTAATTAGGGTTTTGGATCGGTCGTGTGTACACGATTCCAACCTAACGGTTTGGAAAGCTATGCTCCTCCTTTGGGGAGGCCGACCATATGG
The DNA here is from genome assembly GCA_023531295.1 of Papaver armeniacum. NCBI lineage: Eukaryota > Viridiplantae > Streptophyta > Magnoliopsida > Ranunculales > Papaveraceae > Papaver > Papaver armeniacum. Next base: position 31,923 of record JAJJWW010000299.1, on the reverse strand, counting down.
GGCCCACATTGGGCCGGTGGTGATCACGCCAATACCTGTCTGACGGCTGGGGATTTGATCTAAGCCATCCAAACATGCCGGTGAAGTTGGATGGTTGGGATCGATTTAAGACCCTTGGTGGAATTTCCTACGACCCTTAAAGCATCACGCCGGCCAAACTTTGGGTAAACGTTTGCTCCTTCCCGACTAGGTCGTGAGATGGTCGGCTATGCAGGTAGAAAGGGGGCCCGTCGGTGTTCATAACGGTGCTTGTACGACCGGGAATGGGGCGATCCGCTCCGTCAAATTGCGCTGGCGAATATGAACGGACGTGATGGATTTGAGACTTCCGTAGGCAGCCTTTGTTCATACGAGCTCCTCCAAGTCGTTCCATACCAGCTTGGACATCCAACTCCAGGCCGGTGTTTGGTGGTTGTTTGGAGGGCGTGACTTGTACTTGACCGGCCATGGCACTAAGGGGCCCGCCGGTGGTCATTCTTTGTGGCTGCCCGCTCCTGCTAGGTTCGTCCCGATGGTTAAATCGTGCGGACAACTTGCGTGGTCATGATTATTTCTGAGACTGATATGGACAGTCCAGATTCAAAATATGCTCAATCGGGCTAGTATAACACACCGATAGTTGTATCCTGTATGGGTATTTCGTACATGTTTTATTATTAATGCTTGGAGATTCGTGTTGCTCTGCTGAGAACAACACTAAGTCGTCATGCCGCACCGGTAATGAGTACAGGAAATACGAGGGCGGTCATGCATTAATTAATAATGCTGTAAATTCACAGGGTATATGGGATTGTTGCTACATGCTCCAACCTGGATGAATTTTGTGTATTTAATTCACGAGAATCACGGGGATTGTTGCCACATGCTCTATTCTAGGTGAATTAGTAAAGTGAAGAAGTATTCATCACTTATTAATGTCTTTATCTTTTGCAAGATGTTAGCGCATAATTTTGGCTTTTACAATTTCAGCCCTTAAATGAAAATCCACCATCAACACATGTCTTCTTCTAGCCATTTTTCAATCTTAATGAATTGTTGAAAATTATATGAAATTCCTTCCCTATTATTCCAAATTCTTTCAAATCACAATGTCAATCTTCAATCAGTCCCTCAAGTTTACAGCGCCATATGTAGTAGCAGGAAATCCCACACTACACCCCTCACAAGAATTCACACAATCAAGTCATTTTAAGATGAACAATTATATTCTTTATTGATTAAAACTCACAAATGTTACAAGATAGAAAGTAAATAAGCTAAAGAATTTACAATCGCTCTAAACTTTCTCTCTCTTAATAACTTGCCCAACACTTGAAAATGATCTCCCCTCTCTTAAGCCTATTCGGCTCTTTATATAGGACATTACATAGTGGATGACAGCTAAGTTGTCCTTTATTTTCGGATCTGACTTGCAACATTCTCGCGAGTGTACAAATATTAAATCTCGCAACACTCCTAAATCTCGCTAGGTCTTCACATCTTTCTCGTGTTCAAGCTGTCGTCATCCATTGCGTCATTTATATTATCCATCTGCGATATTTTCGCAATGTGTTGTTTACGGATTTCGCAAGGGTGTTGGTGATGCGATATTCTGATCCTACACAGTTCTTCGTTGGATAATCCATAATTGCTACGATGAAACATCCACAATACTTCCGTATAATGTTTGACTTCACTAGTGATGAATGCAATTCTTAGTTCTAGGCTCTTACTGTTTCTTATGGCTTCGTTCCACGATGCTACAAAATGTCCCAATACTCTTTCCCAGAAATTGTCATTGTTCATTGGTCTCACCATACGATGTAACCAACATCGAACAAGAGCAACATCTTCTTCCATTGTAAATTCCGGCAGCGACATTCGAGTGGATGTGCTTGAGATGGACCGTATTTTAGAATTCTGAAACACGCTTTGTAACGAAAAGGCTTACCGTGAGCTTCCTCCCAATTATCAAGAGCTGTTTGGATCACTTCATCTTCAGTTATACCGATGAACTTTTCTCGATCAATTTCTATTACCAGAGTAAAAAATGGCTGGACTGCAAGCCTAATAGAATGAAACCAAGCACGCAATCGACGAGCATCTCGGTTTCCTGGGTTTCCCGTCAATGAGACGAACATTGAAAAAATGTTCTCCCATAAAGAACTGTCATGAGAAATAATAACACCAGTGATTACCCTATGAAAGAAATATGCTTTGCATAGAGTTATATCCTCTTCTTGAGTAAACTTGGGACCACGATTTCTAACAGACATTTCTGCAAAGGAGGAGAGATGTACGAAAAAAGAAGAAGAAGAAGATGTGATTTTGGAGATAGGAGGAATGAAATTTATAGTACGAGAAAGAAAAGTTTGCCGTTGGAAATGGAAATTTATCCGTTGGCATTTGTAGTAAAATCGCCCGCGACTTTCCTTTGAGTGCCCGGTTGTATTTCCAACGCCTATTTTGTATTATAAATACATCACTAGGTTTTATTCTAAACCAAACCAACCGATTTTTTTCTCATCATCCACCATGTTTAATAAAGGCGGAGCGGAGCAAATATTATGTGTCGAAGCAAAATAGGTATGCCCATTATGTTTTATGGATAATCACAGTCTTATCCAATGTCCTTGGATGTATTCGAAGTGTCCGCGGGAAGGTTGTGCATGCATCAGAATGGTGATTGAATCACAACCGGAAAAGCTCAGGTATTTGCAATGTCAAAATCCCAATTGTCCAGAGGAACCACATATGCTAGGTGATGCTATGAAGATTAAAAAACAAGAAGAAGAAAAGATTGCAACACTCTGCAAAAACTTCAAACTTAAAGCCAAATTGAAGAAGGAGTTATTACACTGCAAGCATTGTGGATATGGAGATCAAAATATACAAACATTTTCTACAGAGAATCAGTTCATGCTCAAAGCCCGGTTGCAGGACTTTTATGCATTTGCGGACTTCATCTGAAGAAGACACATATGGAAGGCATTTCTGGGAATGTCCCAGGTGTTCTTTGGTGGAGTGGGCTGATTGAAGTTGTAGGACAAATTGATTCACTATGGTATTATGTTATTTAATTTGTTATTTATTCTGTGTTATTACGATTATCTAAAACCATCAATATCAAGTAATTTAAATTTTTCTTCGATTAAACATTGCACCATCAATTTCATAAATAAAAACATACTGCATTGAACAACCACATCATACATGAGAATAAAAGAAATACATTAAATTAAAACAACTACTACATATGCGTCAATTCTCGGCGGGTGGTGGAATTCCTAGGGCGATGTAGGGATCGTATCTGTTGAGCACCCTAAGAATGTTGAAACAAGCATGGAAGTCGAAAGGACGACCGCGGTGAGATGCTGGCCACATCGCTAGAGTTCTGGGCAACACTTCATGTTCGGCTTCACCGTTGAGCTTATTTTGGTGATTCTCCATTAGTTGGGCGACGAACTCCAATACATTCGTACTAATTAAACTAAAACGATGCTATAATCCGCCAGAATCACGCCCATGGATGTTCCCCGTTTCAGCGACGAACATTCTGAAAACTTTCTCCCAGAAAGTCAACGTCGAATCGGCTACATTATGCATGACAACATCTTGTGTGTGAAAAACAAAGGCTCTACAAATAGTTAAATCCTCTTGTTAAGTGAATCTAACAGCACGAACTCTGGGAGGCATTTTTGTAGATGATTTGAAGAGAAGAATGTGTAGAATGTGTGAATTTAGAGTTGAAATGAGGAGTATTTATAGAATTCAAAAAATGTAGCCGTTGGATCACCAGATTTTTCAGCCGTTCAGATGGAGCCGTTGGCGCCATTGGGTCAGACGCTGACGTTTCTAGTAAGGACTCTGGCGCTGTAAGTAAAAACTCACGTTTGTAGTGAAAACGCGGGCATTATTCGTGTTGACGCCAGCGTTAGTAGAGATGACGCGTCCTTACAACAGACGCACGCCGAATGTTCCGACTCGATGTTCAAATCAACAGATCTGTTGATTTGAACACCATTTTTCATGTTTGTTCATTCCATAGTGGGAGAAAAATGAACAAACTCTGATTTTGTTCATCCCATAGGAACTTCTCTAATTTCCTCTCTCAATCTCTCGATTTTTCTATCTGTTTCTTGATTTGGCCTCTCGGCAGTAATAGCAGCGGTTGTTGCTTCCCTCTCTCTATTTCTGGTTCACAATGATTGAGAAAATGATGAGAACTGGTTTCTCAATTTAGGGTGTAGAGTTGGGTCTGGATAATGACACCCCATTAGATAAGATCACCCCCAGTTGGTGCCCTATAACATGTGGTCACCCCTTAACATCAGTTGGCTATTTTTGATACTCCTATGAGAGAGTTGCCCCTTAACCTTGGGCCGGCTCCCGATAGTGTTCACCCTGGAAATGATAGTTGTATCCCTTTTTTCTCAATTTGGGTGATTTCTTATTCTTTTCCTCCGTGTGACTCCAGAGTACCTAATAACTCAAAAACACGCGTAAAATACATAATTTACAAGAAAAATAGCAAAGAAAGCATAACCAATAGATAATAAATCAAGGTGTAATCTACACCTATCAGGAGTTCTGCTAAATGGGTCTCCCACTAAATTCTTTAAACCCCCTAGGGGATTTAGACAGGGAGACCCAATCTCCCCTTACCTCTTTCTGTTCTGTATGGAAGAGTTATCTCGAAGTATTTCACAAGATGAAAAATTAGGACTGATTAAGGGTATAAAACTGGTTTATAAGGCACATCCTATAAGCCATTTACTTTTCGCAGACGACTGTTTGCTTTTCTGTAAAGTTAGTGAAAAAACTTGTGAAAGTTTAGTTAAATTGTTTAAAGATTTTGTTTAGATTTGGGGCAACTGATAAACTTAAACAAATCATGGGTTTTCTTTAGTCCTAAGACAGATATAAATATTAGAAGAAGAGTAAAACAGATTTTAGGAGTAACTGCAATACCTTTGACTGAAAAGTATCTAGGTTCACCTCTCTTTACAAATAGATCTAAGGTAGAATGCTTTGAACCTTTAGTGGATAAAATGAGAACTAGAGTAATAGGATGGAACAATAATAATTTAAATAATACATGGAAAACTATTATGATAAAAAATGTTAGCACCTCTTTGTATGTCTACCAAATGAATTGCTTTAAAATTCTAGTAAAAATTTGTGATAAGCTAACAAAACTTCAGAGGGATTATGGTGGTGGTGGTGGTGGGGGGGTTGGGGGGGGGGGTGAGAAGGGATTACATGAAGACGGAAAAAAAGGAGTGTGTTCAAAAAATTGGGATTCGCTCTGCAAAAATCTTAAAGAAGGAGGGTTGAGTATAAAAAATGTAAGAAAGATTAACATTTCTGTGTTAGCAAAGATGGGTGGAATTTAAAACAGAACCCCAATTGTCTGTGTGCTACAATTCTAAAAAAAAAGTATTACCCTAACTGTGATATCCTACACATAGACAACAAACCAAATAGAAAGGACAGTTGGATTTGGGAATGATTGCTAAATGGTATAGAACAAATCAAGAAATGTTGTAATTGGGAATTAGGTAATGGAAAAAATATTCATATCTGGGATGATTGATGGATCCCAGATACAAAAACTCCTATGCAGAAATCAATTACGAATAGTGATGACCTAAAAAAAGTTAGTGACTTGATGACTGAGCACAAAATCCTGGATTCTGGCCAAGTGTTTTGATTCCCGAGCAATAGGAAAAATAATGAAAATGATAATACCTGTAAAATGATAATACTTAATAAACGTGGAGGATAAAATAAACGTTGGAAAACATAAAGAAGACATTCCCGGGGTAGCTTCTAAATAAGAAAGTCTTTAAGAGACTTTTTTTAGTTTTAGGCAAGTCATTAATTTAAGAGCTTTTAACTTTATAATTCTATTTTCATTTAATCAATAAATGTTCTTGATCTTACATCTTCCAATGGATTAATTAAGCAAAATCGAGGTGTAGTGTGGGAAATCCTACTACATATGTTGATAAAAAATGGAAGGAATTTGATTTGGAGAAGATCCTTAAGAATTCATTGAAAAGAAAAATGGCTATGGACACTACCTTGTCGGAGAAAGGAGGAATGAAACTATTGAATAGGAGAAATGATGGAGAAGATTCATCCCCGCGTAGCAAACGCTTTATGATGAACATACTTGGCGATTCGAAGACGAGAGAAAAGAGGAGGTGAACAAACAATGGACAAGGAGAGCAAGGAATGAACATTCAAACAATAATAAGAGAGACTTCCTAATCAGTATGAGAAAAATGGAGATCTATTTATTTTGGAGAAGAAAGAAGGAGAGTTTACCAACGACATTGAAACAAAGAAGAGGAGAAATAGAAGATCAATTTCTAAAATAATGAAAATCAAAGAAACATGCAACTAAGAACCGAAACACCTACTCATATGTTCTTGAACATAGGAAAAATAATGAAAATGATAATACCTGTGGAGGATAAGTTGGACACACCGAGATGGATTCTAAATAAGAAAGGTACGTTTTCAGTCAAATCTCTTTATAACCATTTAAACTCAGGTGGTACCGTTGATAAAAAATGGAATTTGATACGGACTATGGACACTACCCCTGCTATTAAGAATTTCATTTGGAAGGCGTCCCATTCAATACTTCCTAATAGTATGAGAATGGCATTTATTTTACCTGACATTGAAACAAAGTGCAATTTCTATAATGAGAGTAAGGAAACACCTACTCATATGTTCTTGCAATGTAATTTCGCCTTTCAGGTACGAATGCATTTTAATTTTGATATGGATTTCATTAGAAATGGTAATTAAGCAAAATCGCTTTTTTTCATGAATGGCTAATAACGATTTAAACTCGTGTGGTAATAAAAATGTTGCTAACCCTCAAAGAGGTGAGTATAATATTGACTGGCAAGTTTTGTGTAGCTTTATTGTTTGGTTCATATGGAAAGCAAGGTGCAAAGTTGTTTTCAAACAAGAAAGGCAGAATAGTGCGCTAACAGAAAATAGCGTAATCTAGTTCATCAATAACTACAACACTATAAATAAATCAGGCCATAACATAATGAATGATCTTTATTACAACCCAAAATATGATGAAACTCTACAGATTACTACTACTCTTAGAAGTTGGACTTCTCAGACTGATCCTATAGAGGAAAAATGAAATATGTCCATCACAATAAATATGTTGGACTGCTCTTCAAAAAAAAGAATTGGACTGGCTTTATGTGATTATACAAGTACAGTTAGAGAAGCCAGGGGATTCTATACTAACTGTACAACTAGAGAGGATTTACAAAAAGCTGGAGCTGATGCAGCTTTCCAATGGGCAACACATTGGAGTGAACACATAATTTCTATTAGGAGTGATTCAGAACCAACCTTGCTGTTGCTGGTAGGAATACTTGCAAAATCTCACCAACAAAGATATAGAATCTGTGAAGATTTTGGTAACAAAGAGAAGTTTGATATAAATTTCATAGTCCAATATTTTACTTTGGTAATGACAGTAAATGTAACATGGGCTTTAAATCTAGCTATTTTTTGTAACAAATATATGATCAAAAATAACTAGGTAGATCATAGCTTATGGTCACTATTAACAAATGAAGTATCGTTTCTCTAACCAGGGAAACAATGATACTATATTGAGGTACCTTTTCTAAAATAAAAAAAAAAGTCCAAAACGAAAAAATTAGGGGATTTTGATAAAGTACACCCCGTGGAATTAGTATTTCCTAAAGTACACATTTTTTTTTCAAAATTGCTAAAATACGCCTAGTTTCACTTTTCCATCCCGTTTTTTCAATAAAACGGTTAACTACCATTCTGTGTAAAACTGTCGGTACATCAGAGATGGGGAAAATGACTAGAATTGCCCTAACTGTATCAACTCAGTTAAGCTGAATTGAGTAAACAACCTAGTTGAATCAGTAAAAGAGAACAGATGAATGAAATAAACCAAATTCACTTCATTTGTTCCATAGAAGAATATAGAAAACCACATATTCCAGCAAAGATTTTTGAATAAAGTAGAGCAGTATCTATTCAAAGTTCAAACAAAACCTAAACAAAAGTCCAAATTACAATCTTACAGAACCACTATTGGCTTAATGGATACCGTTCTTGCGTTGAAAATTCAATTGATTCCTAACAACTCCAAAGTGAAAGATTTGATACACATATCAACATGTTGGATTGAAATTCAATCCCCCTGGCATTTCTTACTCATTTCGGCTTCAACCCATCATCAAAAATCAAAATTTTGATATCACCGACTTGTGCAAAACCCTAACACTAGATCAAAAATCAAAAATTTCAGCCATTAGTAATTATAAAAGAGATAATTCCTAATGCAAAATCGCTTTGCATTAAAAATTTCAAAAATGCATGCCTTAAAAACATTAAATTACCTCCTTACATAAAACGATTGCTCCTACAAGTTCTACAACTGATTTTAACATCCCCACAATCAAACCGTTGTGTTCTTTGTTTTTTTCTTCATCACAGCGTCTCAAAATCTTCTTAGATTCTTATTCTAGTTTAGGAAATCTTTGATTTAACAAAATATCCAAAATAGTTTCTAGGTTCTCAAGCCAGTAAGTGAAGCCTTCACTGTGAACCTTATGCGTGACCCACCAAATAGTCTCTTTGGGAACCTTATGCGTTGGCGAACTTGGAATTGACAGATTCAAATGGTGTAAGAATTACTGGAGCACCAATGTCATTGTGTTCAGGGCACCTCCCTCTTTATACCTCAACGGATAAAGTACTGGTCCATATTTCTACGATCTAAAATTCCAAATTTATGTTGCTGCGACCGGTTTCAGGTAAGTTCTTTGCCTTTGCAGCCAAACCAAGTAAACTGCCATGAGTCTCATGGGTCCATCGATTTGGTATAATACTCGCAGGAGACTTCATGTCGGTTAAGACAAGCACGGAACAACAAGAGGTTGTGGTTCTCTTGTTTTACAAGAAAACAGGTTCTGATGGTGATTGTTGCCATTCGAATTCAGAGCTAAAGAAGGAGTGGGATTTCAGAAGTGCAATGAAGTTTAGAAGAATGGGTTTCTATTGACTTCTAGTTTCATAAGAATGGGTGAAGTTTTGAAGCTACAAATCAGGGAAAGAATGAATTTTTTGCCACAAGAACAGCCGAAAAAAGTGTTTGTTGTTGTTAGAACATTGCTCGGTTGAACCCACCAAGCGTTGGTATGTCAAGTTTGGTTGTCATATTTTAGTGAACCAAAACTCATTTAAAGAGCCGCTTGATTATTTACTAGAGTCAACTTCGTATAGGTTTACTTGAAAGTATTAGGATATGAGACATTACAAGTATTACGTGAAGACTTGAAAAATGAGAAGAAGTAAGGATCTACAACGACGACATCATCCTTCCACTTGAGGTTAGTAATATTTGACTTGAAATGTTCCATTCCCTAACGTATCTTTCAAGTCGTGCATATTGAAAACATAACTGCAAAGCTGTGAATGATTATACTCTAGTTAGACATAGTATTAAGGAATTACAATACGAAGTATAACGTCTATCTTTTGAATTTCGTATAAGACATCAACATAATCGTATGAATGCAATTGTGATTATGTATGGGTATGGGTGAAGATTTCGTCCTAGGAAACAATGTTTTTACATTCGTTTAAAGGAAGTACAATTCATAAACTTGTTTTGTGAATCGAAAGGGAAATCGCTAGGCTTATTGGTATTGTTATTCATTGCAAATCTTTGGATTACCAATATGTATGTTTAGTATAACCACTCATAACTTATTTATGTATCTTGGTAAAACTATTCACAAGGCCTGAATTTTGTATTGGTATGACTTTTATTAGTGAAACCGATCTTAAGTAATCACCTGAGATGGTATGATCGATTTGTTGTAATGGGTATGACCAACTCATGACATTGGGGAACCGATCCTAGTAAGAGGTACAACCGATCACAAGCAAAGGGGGATCAATCCTTGTAAGAGGTGCAACAAGTCTTAGATATTGGTAACCGATCATATGACTTGTGCAACCGAATACAAGTTAGATACCATAAATATGTGGTAACCGATCCTAGTACCTAGTCAACCAAATTTTGGAAAGCTAGTGTGACTGATCCTAGTACCCACATGGAGGTAGAACCGAAACTTATTTTGGTAGAACCGTGAAACCCATGATTAGTAATTTGATAGGATAATCAATCACATAGTTCTTGGAAGTCAGATGAACCAATTCTAAACTTGTTTGGAAGTATGGCAAATCGGTTCCAAGATTGTAAATATGAAAAAGGATTTACAAAGTAAAGATGTCAACATACTTTGAACATGTGCAGTAACGCTTATCTTTTATTGTTCAAAGATATTCCTTAATAGCTAAAGGAGAATCCCGGATCGAAATAAATTGAGAATCTTTTAATTAAGGTTTTTAGTTTTATATGCTTTTAATTTCCAGCAATTAAAACGCATATCTTTAGAAAATGAAAATTGGTAATGTGCATTTACTAATTGGAGATTTTCTACTGAGATTTCGGTCAATATTTGGACAAAGAATTTCCAGGAATTATGGAAACCGAATTTGGAAATATATTGCATATCTAGAGAATATTTTTGGTTTTGGAAATTCCTTGGTGTCCAAACTTCCTTGGTCTATAAATATTGAAGTTTGCATTTCAAGCAAACTAATCCTCGAGCCAAAGAAAACTACCTTGTTGTGTTGTTACTGGTGGAGCCGTCTATTCGGAGAGGAAAGTACCCTAATTAAGCGAAATCTCTTACGACCGCTCGTTTTAAAGACTTCTTTGGGATTGGGAAGCTCTACGAGTACCGTTGGTGGGAAACTAGATAATTGCAGTTTATTATTAGTTTTCTATTGATTTGATTGACTAACGGTTGTTGAACTTTGATTGCACCTAGTTTGTTTATGCTTTAGAATCTTCTCTTCTGATATAAGATTTACTCAAGCTAGATCGAAGTTTCGACGCGATCTTTAGACTGTTTGTAGATCTAAAGATGTCTTGTGATAATCCATTGTTAATAGACTCCGTTCTGTGTGTGATTGATCACAGGAGATTCAAGTTGATTGTGTGCAGGTGTTTATTGAAGATCTAAGAATATTTGAAGACAGAGAAGATTTCTGATTTGGGTTCATAATCATTGGTGTGCACAAAACTTGATCGGCTGGGGATCCAACTATAATCGATTTATCTTTGTGATAGATTTGATTGATTAGTTGAGTAGATCGACATCAATACAATTCTTTGTGATTCAAAGTATTGATTGCATAGTCTTGACAATTACTTTGGTAGTTGTTGAAAAGATAGATCTAAGGACCGGACAAAGGAGTTTATCTTATCTTATATCTTATATAAAGAAAAGAGGTAATTGTTTGGTAGGATACCCCCTAAATTACTTAGTTGTCCCCATTTTTTATATATTTACATAAATACCATTGTTTTAAAAATAGATCAAATTTCTTAAAAACTTAATATCTTTTAAAATATATGTCGGATTTTTGTAAATTTTATAAATTTGAAAAGCTCTTTCAATTATCTACGTAACGAGTAAAAATAAGAATAATAAATTTTTGTTTTAGGATTTTTTTTTCATGACTTTCAAATTTAGTATTGTTGGATGAGTAAAATTCAAGCATGTGCATCGCACATGTGTCCTTACTAGTTGGGATAAACGGAAGAGCCTTTTGTCAAACTCATATCACTTGTTTGAAAAGAGTTGTTACCGAACAGATTTGTTGTTCCTTTACTGTTTGGAATACGAACCAAAGGAATTGTTCCAAGTGCGTGACTTATTGCAAGTTGGAGGCGCAGAGATACAGACGAAACTAGGTGAACTATAGGTTTAGTTGCTTGGTCTCAACTATACGAAGTTGGTTTAAATTTTGTATAGCGGCTTAATCCTGAGAGTATTTAATTCTGGACAAGGTCCCGGGGTTTTTCTGCTTTTGCGGTTTCCTCATTAACCAAATCTTGTTGTGTCTTTTACTTTTCTATTTCCGCAATTATAATTAGAAGTAAAATACACAAACGTTAATTCCTATTTACTTGATAGTAATCCTATTGTGTTTGGTTAAGTCCGAACCTTTTATCAAGTAAACATACTTCGTTGTTGTATTGCCTAGATCTTGTATCCATAGTCAATTACACAAGTTATCTTATTGTCGTATTGTCTCGATCTCGTATCCATAGACGATCACATGAAGTGTGAACCGATTAGTTGTATTGTCTCGACTCAGTCCATCGACAATCACTTTCGGAGAAAGGGCTTATAGGTGGAAAAGTTTTAGATTGAGGTATATTTGGGTACCCTCGTCTTTTCAATTGGTATCAGAGCAGGCAAACACGAAAAGATCTAACAATCTGTGTTTGGTATGATCCAACTATAAGAAATGGGCCAAAGCAAAGTTAAGCAAGAGCGAAAACTAAAGAAAGGCTCTATTAACGTATCACAAAAGGAGATTGTTCAAGATATGTGCTATACTTGAGATCAAAAAGGAGATTTTCATTCAAGTTCTTCAATTTTAGATTACTCAATTGATCCCTTCTTGTGAGATCTCTAACGATGATATGTTACTCTTATAGAGTTCTAAGCACTATAATGAATCATTGAGATCTCTAATGAAAGAACCTCAAGTGTACGAAATGAATAACCCCTCTCGTTGAAAGATCCTGAAACATATTCTCTTTTCCATAAGCATGATTGGGTGACCTAAAAATTGGATGACCACAGATCAATTCCATCACTCCTAAGCATGGTATGGAATACCCACGCCTTAGCTTTCTGCCGTGATATGATTCATCGAGTCATCCAACTCCACAGATGGAATACACAACCGACCCCGCATGGTCGACCATTGGCCTTCGCTTGCCAAGAAACCGCCATACCAAGCTTGAAAAGGGACCGAGCATGTCGACACAATCACCATGTGACCGCCTACACACTCGACCAATTTGGCCAAAACCAACCATGATTGGTTACAACAAATTCGCCCGCCAAAAGAGCATGGTCGCGCGGCTTTGAAAGCCAAAATCGGGTTCAACTCCATCTTCTCTATGACGAATGGAGGGTCACAAGATTGAGCAAGGGCTCACACACCAAAGCATGACCACCGGGCCCATCTACCTCCCTCACGCTGTATCTCGACCGCTCAACTTCACCTGATGATTTGATGGCTTAGATCACGCATGGGATAATCGTGCAGGTGTGAATACCAACCTACCACCCACACGGTGGTATGATCGACCAAGACCCAGGCCAAGATGGGTCGCCTTTACCAATTCCTTGCAGAAGAGATTTACTGCGCCAAACCAATCTCGACCACTCAACTCACCGGACGAATCGGGTGGCTTAGATCACGCTTCATGAGACTTTAGACATAGGCATGAACGTCACCTACCGTCTTCACGCCAAATCAACCGGGGCCAAGACCACCAAGCTAGGTCAAGTCTTGGAAAAATGCGCCTGAAGGAGTATGGCGCGCTTCTTGCAATCAAACTTCCGCATAAAAATCAATCTCGACCACCCTTGACTTTGACCAAATTGAGTGGCCCAATCGCTCTCATGAGGGAACTAATATGCGCCTACACCATCATGCCGCAACACGCATGTATTTCCTCTCCAAAATCCTTCCCATGCTTGGTTTCACTGAAAGAGTGATGTCATGCACCTCTTTAAAAAAACTCCTAATTTCATCAACGGCTGAGTGTCTCAATATCATCTCATCCGTCCGACTTCACCAGCCTTGGTTATACAACCCCGGTCGAGTTATTTGAAGCAATCACATCACTTTACCACACCGTGAAATCAGATAAATACACACATAATCGACTTGCTAATTCAAAATTACATATCTTTCGTGGATCCACGATCCACATTCCGAAATCAATCATGTCACAAACAGGGGATACTTGTATTGACTGGTTTTACGAACGCGCCATCACAAGAACGTGTTATCATGACTGTTAGAGATGAACAGGAAAGTGGGCAAGACCCTGCCGATGCTACAATCATTCCATTACCTCCACTTCCCACGAAACGTGAATGAGGCTCAATGACTTGTATAAACAGGTTCTCCGCCCCTAAAAACAAGGAATATAACTTCAATCTGGCAAAAACGTTGATACTCATATTCAACCATCTTCTCTCCGATCATTGTCCTTCACAATCTCAACACCTTCTTCGCCCTCCCTAAGATCAACCCCATCTCCTTCACTTTGTGGCCAAAACAAGTCCTTTTGCATCTAAACAAGCACTCACCCTTGTGAATTTGTTGAAGGTTGAACACCCATCAACAATCCAACGGTGGGAGATTGATTCATCGGTTGCGCCAAATTGAATCCTCAATTTTTCGTTTCCATCTCGCATGAATGTGTCCGAAACTCAAAAGGTTGAGAATCATGGAAGCATAGCCGGAATCTTCTTTCAGCATCACCAGGAGGCGGAGCGAGACATTTAAAATGACATGTTTAGAAGGATGCATCCACTCCAAGAAACGGTGAATCATGGCAGGATCACACCTTTACCAGGAGAAACAAAAGAGCGCGTAATCGCTCTTCCATTCGAAGAATCCGATCCAAGAAGAGACTTGTCATTCAATGATATGCGGATAAAGAAAGGGGGCCTGCGAGCCTAAACCACTCAAAACCCTCGCCTGGGCCCTAAGACCGTTTCACCCGCATCAACCTTTCAACCGAGTGAGATATGTGCTCAAAAGGAGATTGTTCTTCAATTTTAGATTACTCAATTGATGAGATCTCTAACGAGATATTTTTGAGTTCTATACTTGAGATCTCTAATGAAAGATCAAGTGTGAAAACTTCTGAACTAAAGGAATTGAGTAAACAATTTCTTTTCTGCTCTAATGAACTTCTTTCAACACTTGAAAGAGAACGAGATTTAACTTTAAAGTTTGAAAATCTCTATGAAGAGCATAAATTGCTAAAAGAAGAAACCACACAACAAGTTTGTGACTACGAAGAAAAGATAAATATTGAACATCATCATGTAGAAACTTGTGAAAAAGATCTGGAAAAATCTCGAGAAAAGATTTGTCTTCTAGGAAAAGAGCTTGATGCATCTAAAGTAAAATTGAACTCTCAACAAGAGTACTTCAAGGAAAAAGAAAAAGGTCTTCTTTCCAACATAAATTGTTTAGAGGAAACTCTTAACTCTGCTCTTTATGAAAATAAATCATTAAAAGAGGAAATCTCTATGATGAGAAAAATTAATGAGAGCTCAAACAACTTATCCTCATTGTTGGAAACAGGAAGAAGTCATGGGGACACACGTGGGTTAGGATATGAAGGTAGTAATACTGTAGTTCCTAACAATGAAATAAAGTTTGTAAAATGAGTGTGTACTCAAACAGAGGATTCTCCAAAAGAAAATGCTCAACATAGCTGTGGAGAAACTAGCAGAGACAAACAAACGGTTGATGTTCACTCCTACCAGAAGAAGAAGGGTGATGAAGAAAAGAAAAGATCGAAGCTAAGAAGAGTACAGAAAGATAAAGGAGTTTTCAACAACCTTGCACAAACAGGTAACAATAAACATTACAACTCTCATAATACTAAATGTTTTTATTCTTGTGGTAGTAAAAAACATGTTCAGAAGATGTGCAAGATTCGTAAAATGCAAATTTACAAACATGTTGGGAAGCTCTACGAGTACCGTTGGTGGGAAACTAGATAATTGCAGTTGATTATTAGTTTTCGATTAATTTGATTGACTAACGGTTGTCGAACTTTGATTGCACCTAGTTTGTTTATGCTTGAGAATCTTCTCTTCTGATATAAGATTCACTCAAACTAGATCGAAGTTTCGATGGGGATCTTTAGACTGTTTGTAGATCTAAAGAAGTCTTGTGATAATCTACTGTTAACAGACTCCGTTCTGTGTGTGATTGATCACAAGAGATTCAAGTTGATTGTGTGCAGGTGTTTATTGAAGATCTAAGAAGATTTGAAGACGAAGAAGATTTCTGATTTGGGTTCATAATCTTTGGTGTGCACAAAACTTGATCGGCTGGGGATCCAACTATAACCGGTTTATCTTTGTGATAGATTTGATTGCTTAGTTGAGTAGATCGGCATCAATACAATTCTTTGTGATTCAAAGTATTGATTGCATAGTCTTGACAATTACTTTGGTAGTTGTTCAAAAGATAAATCTAAGGACCGGACAAAGGAGTTTATTGGGATAAACGGAAGAGACTTTTGTCAAACTCATATCACTTGTTTGAAAAGAGTTGTTACCGAACAGATTTGTTGTTCCTTTACTGTTTGGAATACGAACCAAAGGAATTGTTCCAAGTGCGTGACTTATTGCAAGTTGGAGGCGCAGGGATACAGACGGAAGTAGGTGAACTATAGGTTTAGTTGCTTGGTCTCAACTATACGAAGTTGGTTTAGATTTTGTATAGCGGCTTAATCCTGAGAGTATTCAATTCTGGACAAGGTCCCAGGGTTTTTCTGTATTTGTGGTTTCCTCGTTAACAAAATCTTGTTGTGTCTTTTACTTTTCTATTTCCGCAATTATAATTATTTTATTATAATTAGAAGTAAAATACATAAACGTTAATTCATATTTACTTGATAGCAATCCTATTATGTTTGGTTAAGTCCGAACCTTTTATCAAGTAAACATACTTCGTTGTTGTAGTGTCTCGATCTTGTATCCATAGTCAATCGCACAAGTTATCTTGTTATCGTATTGTCTCGATCTCGTATCCATAGACGATCACATGAAGTGTGAACCGATTAGTTGTATTGTCTCGACTCAGTCCATAGACAATCACTTTCGGAGAAAGGACTTATAGGCATAAAAGTTTTAGATTGAGGTATATTTGGGTACCCTCATCTTTTCAGCTGCCATTGATCCTTGCTGAAAAACTGTGAGATTTATGAATGTTGATTGTGTTAGGAATAATGGGTTGTTCTTAGATTTCAGTTATGTGCAGGAAAGGAGATTGGATGTTCTTGGAATCAACATCATTCTCATATCCCTTCACGACTAGAATATGCACACTTAGTGCTTGTAAAAATGCCTGAACTACACAACTCTTGACAACCTCAACTGAACCAGTCTGCTGCCAAACTTGTCACTCAACCAGCGCATATACCAAGAGTCCTGCCGTTGTTCGAGCCATGGGTTTGCTGGTTATGTTCCAAGGGGAAGAACATTAGTTCTTGCCGTTACTACTGAGGATAAATTCAAGAGATTTGGGAAGAACTAGAACATTGGCTTGTGACAATTTAAAGAACAGAGAGTTAATGGTACAATTTGAGGTTATACAGAGTTTTGAAGCACTGAAATCAGCACAAAGAAGTGATGCTTCTGCCGTTGTTCAAGTTAATGAATGGCTAGGATTACTAAAGTTTATAGAAGTTCATACAAATTAGAGCAGTGGGTTTGTTATTGAATGAGAATTTTCGCAGGGAAGGAGATATTGGCAGGTACAAGGTTGTTTTGGCTGTGAACTCAAATTTTATACAAGTCACAAGAATAGTTTAGGTTAGGATTTTCTGTGGCTAACAAAGCAGGGAAGAGAGTTGAGTTAGTCTGCACACAGGGTTGTTTGGCAAAGGCTAAGACTGGATTTAGAAGCCGAGACAGAGACTGAGCTTTGGGTCACGATGGATCATTAGTTTAGGTTAAGAGGGTATTTCCTGTTCAAGACAAAGAATGGTCGAGTTCTGGCTGAAGTACAAGCCGAGAAATTAGTAAAGCTAGGTGTGATGTAGCCAAGGTTTTTGCCAAGGGTAGAGGAGTTTTAGAAGTTGAGAGCAGCACGGCCATTCTGTACCCTCCCTCTCACGTCTTTGAGCGACAAGACAGGAAAGAAAAGGACTTGGAGAACTATAAAGGAATAGCTAGGGCTACACATAATCATCTCATACCCTCCCTCTCACGGCTGTTTGCATCATCAACAAAGAGGAGAGCTCTCTACTCCTCTCCGTTCTATCACCATCTGCATCTCCACCAACATATCACGCATACATCACCTGCATACTTCCATATACCACCAGTTTCATCTCCATCTTCATATGCATACCACCATCTCAACTGCATCTCCATACATCCAGTCCATCTGCATCTCCACCATCACCTGCATATCATCTACACCATCACTACCAGCAGCTGCAGTTCGTAGTCCAAGTCACAACCAACCACAAGTAGTAGGACCTGGCGAGCACGAAAATAGCAGCAGATTATCACCACTACAGCTTCAATTCAGTGCCAGTTCCATCGCAAGCTACAACAGCAAGCCAGCAGCGTCGCCTCCATCATTACACTACCACCAGGCCACAATTTACATCATTGACGCTGCTATTCCATCGACTACAGTCCACTACTCCATACACCATACTTTCCACCTGCCGCTGTTTGGTTTGTTTATTTGGTTTCGAAGTTGTATTTTCTGTTTGCTGTTATTATTTTTCCATGAACTCCAGTAGCTAAGCATCTTGATTAGGGATGATTTCGACGTCCGGAACATGAACTCAATTTGATATTTAAATGCTTTGTTTTCTCGCAATATGTCTCATTGTTGTTCATTCTCTACGGTATCAATATTGTTTATGAATTACTTCTCAATCGTTTAAGTTGCAAATTGAATGGTTGTTTGGTGATTCTATTGCTAGTTAAGACCTCTTCGACCCGTAATTGTCTAGGGACTCTTAATACAAGTAGCGCTATATGAATATTGATGATGGGATTTTGTTAAATATTCGTATGTATTGAATGACACTAGTAGATGAGTCGAGCTTTTGTATTTGTCACTAGGAATAGCCTATCTCACGGAGCTTAATGCATTTGATTAAATCACACCTAGATAGCGTACTTCTAGGAAACTTGATAAGTAGAATCTGGTAGTCGAGCGCTTCCGTGTCCGGTGAATTTATGAGATTGCGGAGTATTTGAGCGTACTAAATATTCTAGGGTTATTAGTAAAAGATACTTTGCGGAAATATAGCTATATTGATAAGATTCACGTTCCGTGACCGAGAAAGAACCCTTGATTGTTCTCATCCTCATCTTTGCATTTTTCTTATTCAGAAATTGAATCGACAACTTTAGCTCAACTCTCCCTTAGGAACGAACCTGCTTGTCCGTATACTGCTAGTTAGTTTAAAGAGAAGTAAGGAATTTATTTTTGCGAGTTCGACACCTCGTCAGTGGATGATTGTAGGTTGATTGGAGGAAGGAGGTTTTATAGTGCTCTTAGTTTGTAAAATTTTGAAACTTCTACACTTGAAAGAAAGAAAAAAATATACTTGAAAAAATATACTATAAAGAAATATATTAAAAACGCTAGATACGTATATTGAAATGTTACATTCATATGTTTGGTTAATATAATAGATTATGAAGCTTGCAGAATACAGATTACTCATTTTCAAGTTAGAAATTGATTTGAGAATAACTAAGTTTTCTATGTCACATGTGCTAAATTCATAAAATTTTAATTGGTAGACTGAAGTTTGTGGTCGTTCGTTGAACATCCCTAGGACACAAATATATAGTTTCCAAACATGATACCATCAGATGTACAAGAGAAGTTGAATCCAGAGCATCTCTAAGACTCAAATATATTTCTAAGCATGACGAGTACCATGTGATGTACAAAAGGAGTTGGAAAAAACATCTTTACAACATAAAACAAGGCGTTAAGACATTGTTTCTAAAACTAAAAAATTAAGTTCTCTAAATAAAAAAAAGTGAAATGCATTTTACTTACGCAGTACATACATAATTCATAATTCACAAATTTATTAAAATTGTAGTAATATTCTGGTGTTGTTTATCTAGGAAAACTACCAGGTAAAAATAAGAAAAACAATGACATAAATGTTTTATAAATTTTTAATTAATATTATTTATTTTTTTATGAAATGTGGCCACTTTAATCTTATGTTGCACTTTTATCTAACCAAAACAATAACATAATGAGATTCTAAAATCTATTTTTAACAAACATGATAATGGGAGCATATATAGCTTCTACAAATTCAGGGTACTCAGACCGTTGGAAACAAGACCATCGAATAAAGAAGCGTATCTCCATCTCAACATGGGTTTGTTTTAACAAAAACATAAGTGGGTTACTACTATGTTCTTTTAACTTTTGTGGTTGGTTTAAAAATAATTAACTAATAAAGAATTAACAAGGAGGCAACAAATACAGGCATTGTGCAGTTATTTCAAAAAGTCACTACAAAAGTCACAGGGAAAGCTTAAGAAGTAAAATATAATATCATTATAGATTTTGTGGTTTTGTTATTCAACAACAAATATAGGCATGTCCTGGAAATCTAAGATTGCATTTCACTGATCAAACACATACCATTGTGGTAACAAAGACGACGAAAATATTTTGTGATATAAATTAAATTTTACCGGACTAGACTCCTACGTACTATGTAAGTATGATTATTTTTATATTTTGTTCCTACTTTGTATTTGATTCTATTCTTCTCTATCTTATTTTAATTCTAATTAATTATATATTTGATGATGTCCATGTGTGAAAAAATTTAGCCTCGTGTGGAGAGAAAGAAAACCAAAATAATAATAATTATGTTATCGATGAAAAACACCGTTCGATATTCATTTTACTTTAATAACGTGGTAACATAATCACATGTCGTAATAAAGATGCAGGAATTTGTTATAAGCCAAGCGGTTAAACATGATTCTTTTAAGATACGATGCATCACAATCACGATGACACTTCTACCGATGAAGTAAATGGGATATATGATAATTGGGTAGACAGACCAGAGCAAGAATATATAGGAAAACAAAAACATGAACTTGAGAAATTTAAAGAACATTAAAATTTGGAGAATGATTGGAACAACATTATTTTTAAAGATTTATGAAGCTTTGACCGAAGATGTTCAATTACAAGCCCATAGTTTTTTAATATTTTTTTTTATTAGTTTGTTGGATTCTTTATTTTAGGATTGTGAGTTTATTGAGATTTGTACGTTTTTTTCCCCAAATATGGATCCAATATTTCCTAAGCTAGAGACAAACCCGTGCATTTTACGGGTGCAAAACTAGTAATAATATTTAGGGAACATTTCGTTAATTTTCTCAAACCAGTCTAGAAAGTCTTATTAGGAAGGACCACCATAAGAATGCATGTAATAACGGAGAACCTTCGACAGCTGAAGCCATGAGGGTTTCACATGGAGGAGATACATGGACCAAATTTCCATAGCAGAAAAGTCTATTACAGTGGCACTTTGGGACCAAAAACACTTAAAACCTTTTTAACTTTGGACCCCTACTGGTCCATTATGTCCATCTCACTACACTAGTACAACTGTTCTGATAAATTCAACTCCACTGGTTTTGGCCGACGTTCACCTATTGATTGGGTTCTACATCAGAATACAGCGCTGTCCTTATCTGTGATCACAACATCATTAGCCGTTTCTAGTTTAGTCACCTTGACGCGGTATCTAGAATCAACGGGATTCATTTTTACTCGGGTCCATTATATCCAATTGTCAAATTGTTGGTTAGCGAAGCCAAAATATTCCCTGCAGTTGTATGAGTATCATGCATTTGGTATTGGCAGCACTCGTTTATGTAGGGGTGAGCATTTGGCCCGTAATCCGCGGATTTAACCGGGACCAACCATTCATTTGCGGATGGATATCCGGACGGTTTGTTAATGGGTTGGATGCGGATGGAATTTTTGAAATCCAACGGATAACGGATCGGGCCCGGATGAAACCTTGAAAATCCGTTGGACATCCATATCCGTTAAATTAAGGGCATTTATATAGTTCTAGAAAATACTATGGATATTTGTATACATATATAGGATATGTAGGTTTATAAGGAGTCATCTGTGTTAGCTTTATTTTCTTTACTATAAATTTTAACTAAAACAAATCCATTGGATTATCCGCATCCAATCCGTCCATCCGTGCATTCATTGGGTGCAAATCCGTTGGATATGGATTGGATGCAGATGCCAAATTTGAAATCCGTAGTGCAATGGATTGGATGTGGATGATGCGAAAACCGGTCCATACCGCCCCATGCTCACCCCTACGTTTATGTCAAAGTAATAAAAAGAGTAGGGTTTGTGGCCGACGCACGTGTTTCACCTTTTAGTTTTACTGGAACGGTTTTTTGGGGACCAGCCTTTTTTTGGGGGGACCATTATTTTATTTTGGGTAAGACATTAGAAGTAATTCTAGGTCACCCCTTATCTAAATATTTATATTAATACCAAAACTACCCTCTGATTATATTTGGTTAATGATTAGTTAGTGTTAATATTAGTTAGTGTGATTAGTGAAATGATTTTGAATAAAGATTTGAGATTAAAAAATCAGATTTTTAAAAAAGAAGTAGAATTATTGAGAGAGAGAAGTTTGAGAAGTTGAAGAACAAAACCATGGAAAATAAAAAAAAAATTGAGTTCACTAATCTAGACTACTCAAGTGATGATTCAATTGATGATAGCTCATCTGAATCTACATCTCCTTCCTCTCCTAGAGTATATGTCAATCTTCACAATGATCCTGGATATGGATAATTTCTTAGATGGTGAATGTATTCTTCCCCAAAGCCAATTTCAAGATGGTGAAAACGATGGATTTTACCAACCACAACCGGAGGAAGAATATTGGGGTACCCAGGTATGCTCTAAACTTAGGTAATGTTGGTTGAATTGGTCCAAATTTTCAAAAAAATGTGAATTTTTAGAGTAGATTTGTGCTTGTTCTACTACCTTGTGTGAAGAACATGTAACCGAACTCATCTGAAAGTGTAGTTCGGTTACTTTTTCTAAACACGCAGGTTACCGAACTCTTCATTAATGGAGGTTTTTTGAAGTTCGGTTAACAGAGTAGTTACCGAACTCTATAAATAGGATTACAGTGTTATGTTCGGTTTGGCCGAAATGTAACCGAACTTTAGGGTCTATGAGTTCGGTTAGTTCGCAACCAATAACTAACCGAACTTACGTAAATAATATTTCACATTAGTGTATAAAGTTCGGTTGGTTCGCAAACTTCGTACCAACCCTTAATCTAACCGAACTTACGTCCAATAAAATTTTGATTTAGTGTACGTAAAGTTCGGTTAGTTTTGAACTTGGTTGTCAAACCGAACTCTGAGTTCGGTTTTCCATAAAAAATTATCATATAACCGAACTTTAGGGTCCATAAAGTTCGGTTGGTTCGCAAACTTCATACCAACCATTAATCTAACCGAACTTACGTCCAATAAAATTTTGATTTAGTGTACGTAAAGTTCGGTTAGTTGTGAACTTGGTTGTCAAACCGAACTCTGAGTTCGGTTTTCCAGAAAAAATTATCATATAACCGAACTTTAGGGTCCATAAGTTCGGTTGGTTCGCAAACTTCATACCAACCCACTAACTAACCGAACTTACGTACAATAAAATTTTGATTTAGTGTACGTAAAGTTCGGTTAGTTGTCAATTTGCTTGACAAACCGAACTCTAAGTTCGGTTTTCCCGATAAAATTATCATGTAACCGAACTTATTTCTGATTGCAATTGATGTTGTTCCTTTTCTTGTAGATTGAATGTCAACCTATACCAATGGATAATCAACCTTCTCCGGTTGGCATGTTTGTTTGAAGATACATCTAATCACTATGTCAATGATTTGGTTTTTGATGAAACTATTGATGCGAAGAATTGGGCTAGAGAACATGCCAAGAAAGCCATGTGCGTGTTAGTTTTGAATGGAAAAGAAAGCCAAACTCGTTTTGAAATGGTTTGTGAGAGAAGTGGAGATCCCAATGTTAGTCACAAGAAGAAGGGTTATGTGTATAAAGGAATGACGACGAGGAAGAACACAGCGTGCTCAAAGAAAACTAAATGTCCGTTCAAGCTAGTATTTAGTAAGTGCAAAAAAAAAGAATGGATGGGTTCTATCTATGGATAAGGTAGGCCATCATAACCGCCCTCGTCCGGATGATCTTGAAGGACATGCAATGGCCGCTTGGCTCACTCCTCAAGAAATGGAGAAAATAGCTAAATTTAGGAGAATGGGAATTTCACCACTTAACATGCTTCGCTTACTAAAGGATGATAACAAGGATAATGTATCATCTTTGACGACCATTTACAATGCAATTGAGACAATTAAAAGGATTGAATGGAAGGATAGAAAAGTGATGCAACAATTGTTTTTGGTAGCTAAAGAGAAAGGCTACGCGGTTCAAAAGAAGGTAGGTCCTAAGATCAAATAACGCATCTCTTCATTGCGCATCCGAAGAGTGTTCAATTGGCTCAATCCTTCCATCAAGTTCTTATAATGGATTGCACTTACAAGACTAACAAATACGAGATGCCATTGTTGAATATTGTTGGTCGTACCTCGACGAAGTCACCGTTTACCGTTGCTTTTTGTTTTCTAGAAGATGAGCAAGAACCAAGTTACACTTGGGCGCTACAACAAGTGAAGGCCATATACCGAGATGATGATATCCCCGCGGTTATAGTGACAGACAACGATGTAGCATTAATGAACGCAATAGAGAGAGTCTTCCCATTAGCACATAATATGCTTTGTACGTTCCATATTTGGTGTAATGTGATGAATATGTGCAAGCCTCAAATTTGTCCACCAAAGAGGAAAGCATTTGAAGAGATTAGTAAGCTACCGGAAGATGAACAAGCAACTGCAAAAGAGGAATTCGATATACAATACACTATAAATCACGCTAAATGGGTTGCTTTCTCTGGTGAATGGAGTCATTGACTTGGTCTCTCACCGAAGAAGAGTATAATCTAAATCTTGCGGCATTTATCGAACATTGGTCTAGCCCCGAATATCCCGAGGATAATCTAAATCTTCCGGCATTTATGCTCTTAGAGCATCTCCAATGCAAGGGGTAAAGGTCTTAAATTAGTATGACACCTAGGATTTAAGACTTTTTGCACCAAAGTTTTATCTCTAATACAAGGGTGGAGGTCATAGAAAAAGATGACATGGCTTATTGGGGGTAAAGGAGAAGGTGGAAATAAGACTTTCTTCATGACCCTAGGTCTTAAGTCCACATCATCTTTTGTCTCTTAATTTAAATAAAAAGTGTAAGGTAGTACCTTGGAGATTGGAGATAAAATTTAGGTAGAAAGTGTTATATTTAATTTTTTTTGTCATGTAGTGAATGACCCACAACCAAAATGTATAAATAATACCTCCATATAGGATGACTTTGACCTCTAGCATTGGAGATGCTCTTAGAGTATAGGGAGGAGATATAGGGATGGGATGGGCCCGTTTAAGCTGGTCCGACGTGGTTGTTTTCGTACGACGTGGGTCCATTTGAGGTGTACACCTACCTCCTCAGAGCTCACTCTACTATCGAGCTAGCCAGTAGCATCACGTACTTCAATGCTTAAAAACAACCTCGTTCTAATCCTATGGACGTACGATGGCATTTGCTCGCCTAAAACAGGGATGTAACTAGGAATTTATTCACTACGTACATAGTTGCAAATTGAGAATTTTGCATCCCGCAGCTGAGTGACATTCATGGAACACAAAATTGGTTAAAAAGACCAAAATCAATAATTCCTGGGTGAAAATGATATTTAGATTTTGACATTGTTTAAATGAACAAAAATGTAAAAATAACTAGGATGTAAACAGTTTCATCTTACCCATTTTTAAATATTTTTTCTTATTTTTAATTTACATTAGGATGCATCCAGTTTCATCCTTACTATTTTTTAAGTTTAAGTCAGGATGAATCCAGTTTCATCCTTGCTATTTTTTTAGTGTCCATTTCACCCATAATAATTTTTACTCGTCCATTTGAACCATGTTTTAAAAATATTTGGACAAATGACCCATTTTCCGTTCATAGAACGTGCCTGCATAACATTTTCTAGGCACTAGATGCGTTACTTTTGGCACATATTATGTGTCTGACTATCAAAATTATCGTATTTATAAGCTGAAGTTCGGTAGAGCTTAATTTGAGCCAACAGTTGGATTTGGCGGGAGAAAGGAGGGCTAGCAATCCAAATTTATATTGTACTGATATGAAGAAACTTTTATGCCAAAATATTACAGCATGTTTGGTTTAGGGAATTGAATTCTTTGTAATCCAATTCTGAAGGAATATGGCCAATTCCTTGAACCAAACAACACAAATCAACTCTATATAATTAAGAATTTTGATGCCTATAAATTCAATTTTCTGCAAAATGATGGATTTCTATTGTAATGATTTAGCAGTGCAATGGAATTGGATTCCATAGTAAAAACAAAAGTAATTGATTATTTTTTTTTTATTTTTTTCAGACAACAACGGAATTGAACCCTAACTTATAACTTGGGAGTTCAACCCTTAACCAACTGGGTTAATCCCAGTTGGTTCAAAAGTAATTGAATTACGAGTCCGAATTCGTGCACACTCCTTAACGAGTGTATATTTCACATTTCAATATCTACCCTTGATTTAATTTAGGGAGTTATATAACGAGGGTCGTGATTCTAAACATGAAGGGTAATATGGCCATCAGTTAAATAATCAACCAATCAGAAGAACATGCGAAATATACACCCGTTAGAGGAGTGTGAACAAATTTGGACTCTTGAATTACCTCAACCAAACGCTTGTTTTTTGGATTTGAATTCAATTCCAAGAATTAGATTACCCCATCATTGAATTCTTAGGAATCCGATACTTCCCACCAAACAAGGTGTTAATTCATAATAATAAGTACTGATAAGAGAAAAATAATACCGCATCAAGCCAACATAATTTACAGCTAATCCATCCATTAATGCTAAATATTTGGCCTATTGAATTGACAAAACTAAAATAACAAGACAAATTAACTTGTTCACAACTTGCCAAACAGGTAAAAACCCCCACTTTGAGAGTACTGCACTACTGCTTCTATCAACATTATTTGTACTCGTTACAAGCTAACTTGCATCTTGCATGCATCCATCAAAAAAATATAAGCAAATAATTGTTGCGTTATTCGTCCAAAAAAAACAACAAAAACTCAATAAATGATTTTGTTGTTTCTGTTTCTGATTACATATTTTGTTTTCATCAGTTCTAGTCGATGTTTGGTCATTCATCCAAACAACACATGCAAGGACTTGTCCTTTTAGTATATTTGATGATGACCATATGAGAAAAAACTCCTAGGGCTAAATTTATTCAAGAAAATATATAGGGTTATTTGGTTTTTGGTACTTACATTTTGTCCAACATTAGTGTTTGGTCTAACATTTGTCCAACTTGGGGTTTGGTACCTGGACTTCACGTTGACCGTAGTTGACTGTCAATAACCTGAATTTAATTAATTTTGCAAAATAAATAAAACTGAGTTTACAAGTTTATCCCTAAAGTGGGCCTCACATCCAACGGCTTAACTAATATCAATAATCCTATGGTCACAATGAAATATTCCCCCAGTCCAGTCCAGTCCTCCACCTAACTCTATACTCTTCTTATACCGCCTCCCGCCATTGAAATATACGCTGATGAGGAACACGGCACAAATCTTTCCACAATCAAATAAGTAGACTCAAAATTCATCCATCGAACAATGAAACCACTAAAGAACATAGACATGTCAAAATCAATAAAAATGTATAAACCCATTTACACAAAATTCAATCTCATTTGATGCTTGAGAAAGAGAGTGAAGCAGATTTGTTTTGGTATTTTGTCAAACACCTTTTGCGCAATCTAGTGTTGGGCTGAGGTGAATTTGATTTGTTCTCCTAACCCTTATTTAATCTCATTCCCTGCAATTAATCATACATTCAAGACAAACCCATATCTCTCACACCATTCATCCATCATATTTTTCACGATTCAACCCCATTTATGACCAACCAAAAACAAATTCAGTCCCTTGTTTTCTAAGATCAAATGGAAGCAAACAATTCATCCTTCTCTCTTTTGTCACGCACATCTCCTCAAAAACCGTCAAGTAAATCCCAAACTCGAGCCATACTTTCCCTAGACATTAACAGCGGCGGTGATAATGAAACCTTCAAATCAGTTGCATCCATGGAAAAAAAAATACCCTTGGTTCTTTGTTGATTTTCTTTACAGCAGCCATTCAAATTCTAATTTTTTCCATTCTTTTTCACATCATCTCCCACCTGATTCGTTTCCTCTCTTCTAATTGGGTTTCAGTTTCAACCCGAACCTTCTAATTCCATCGTATCCATGCCATCATTCTCATTATTTCCCGTGTTTTAACTCAACAAAAAACTCAGATATTCTCCCGATCCGTTCTTGTCTAGATCACCTGAAGAAGCACTTTCGAGAAGACCCGTCAAAACCCAAGGCCACCGGTTTGGAAGAAGGAGATTCTTTTTCTTTCTAAGCATGAATGAAGAAAATAATCGAAAGAAGAAGATGAAAGAGGGAGAAAGGATAATGATATATTTTCTGATTAAAAATAAGGATTATTTGTGACCATCGACGTATACTTAAGATCAACGTCTTAGATAAAATGATGAAAAAAAATGATTTTGTTAAATTAAAATTAGATTTAACGTGGTCAACTACGGTCAACGTGAAGTCCAGGTACCAAACCCTAAGTTGGACAAATATTAGACCAAACAGTAATGTTGGACAAAATGTGAGTACCAAAAACTAAATAACCCAAATATATATCTATTAACTGTTAACATGCATGACAAATGTAATTGGCTCTAGCAGTATATAAACATATGTCCCCCATCCTTTTCAGTTTACCAGAGGAATGCAAAATATTGAGCCGAAAACTTCATTTGCACAATCATTCGTACCCTTTTTACCACACACCACAATGACTTCTAAATTAAATAAAAACATGCACCTACAATCCATCCACTAGCTAGCGAATATAAATGGATTTTAGGTATAGGCTCTTGCACCACGTGCCAATTTCGAATACTTCCTTTCCATCATAATCTGTTGAATAACGATCTCCCACCTTTGTTGCATACATGTTTCTGATCAGCTTGATTATTTGGCAGGAGTTGGATTCAAAGTCCATTCTGCTTCCTAACGCAACCGCCCAGTTGTATGCTTCCATAGCCGCCCTTTCTTTTACTTTGTCATTTGAACATTGCCCAAGCATTGCTCCTTTTGCTCCCTGGGCTTTCTGTGTGGTCAAATAGGATTAAACCCATTCCATGTTTCCTGTGGTAGGGTCTAGGAAGGTTGCCACATTTATTTTTAGAGTAAAGATGCTAGGATTTGCCCATTTAGGGGGCTGTATTCAATGATCGATTTGGCCCTCTTTTTGGAGTATGCGACATTCATGATATTGTGCTTTTTTCTATCCATGACGACTTTTTGCGTGTTAATGAAATGGATGATATCCTTTGCTATTCTCGGTCGCATTTGGTTTCTTGTTTTCGAAAACAAAAGTTACATCTCATTTCCGGATGTGCCATATAATCAGTAATACACATAGGAGCCCATCCCATTGGAAGGTCCCTTTGGGTATTCTTATTTAGGAGATTTGAAAGCCAATCATGGAAATCAACTCTGTTACCAAAAACTACACTTGGTTCCAAAAGTAATTCTCTCCACACCTGATGAGACAGAGGACAGTGCATGAAGAGGTGTGAGATAGACTCATCTTGCGATTACATATTTTACATATTTTGTCTATGTAGTGATGAAGGTGTTTTCCCATTCTTTCACCCGTCGGAAGAATGGAGTGCAACTTTCCGTAGAAAAACTTTGATGGAGGGGAAACGCAAGGCGCCGGATGGCTAACCAGCTTTTAGAAACCGTCCCAAGTCGACTATTGTGAGTTAGTTTCTTGTAGAGAGAATTAACCGTGAAGTTTCCTTCCTTGGTCAAAGACCATATGACTTTGTCATCCCGACCAACATTTATCTTAGTTTGCATTATTTTCCTATTTATTTGATCAAGAAATAGGGTATAAATTATAGTTCTATCCCATTGCCGATTTCCATCAATGAGGCCGGTAACTCTTTCTATATTTGGAGGACAAAAGTTAGGTCTACAAAGTAGAGAATCTAAATCTTTTACCCAACCTGTCCTTCCAAATATTGATTTTGTTACCAACGCCCCACCCGCCATTTTCCAAATTTTTTGAATATTTGCTATGCCACTTAAAATCCTTTCAGGACTCCAAGAGTCTCTGTTTTTTGGGTATTTGAGACATATGCATGATATCGAAATTCTCATGGTATTTAGCATGCATAACTAGCGCTCCCAAAGTGTCGGTTGTTGAAGCATTCTCCAACCTATTTTTGAAATTATAGCATTGTTGAATTTTTCTAAGTTTATGAAGCCAAGACCCCCTCTTCTAAGGGTAAGCAAGTTCCACCACGCTTTTAGGTACACACCTTTAGGCTTACCCTCTTCTTTTCCCCAAAAGAAGTCCTCTACGAATATTGTTCATTTCCTCTCGTTATGGCTTTTGGGACCTTGAATGTGCTCATCTGGAAGTTAGCCATAGTGGAGGTGACATGTTTGATCAAGACCATTTTCCCTGCCGGGTTAATGGTTTTGTTGTTCCAACCCCCCATCCTGTGCTTTATGAGATCTATCACAGGGTGAAAGGCTTTTACTTTGGACTTATTAGTGAAGAGAGGAGATCCCAAATACTTATCTTTAAGGGATATAGGACTTACTTTCATCAGACCCGGACAATTGAAGTTTCTTCTCGGAGAGGTGTTATTGCTATAGAAGACTCCACCCCCAATTAGTTAGATTTATCATTTGCCCGAGCAAGAGCTAAATCTAGCTATAATGTCAAGTATATTTTCAGCTTCATTTGTGTTTGATTTGCAAAAGATGATGCAATCATCCGCAAACAGTAAATGGCTTATAGGGGGAGCTTTTTTAACGATTTTGATCCCATGTATCTTCCCTTCATTCTCAGCCTGCATTAGGGTTCTAGAGAACACCTCCATGCAGAAAATGAACAGAAAAGGGGATAAGGGGTCCCCTTGTCTGAGCCCTCTTGTTGGTTTGAAATTATCACAAGGGACTCCATTCAACAAGATGGCTAGGCTAGTAGTGGAGATGGATTGGTTTATGATATGACACCATTTTTCCGAGAACCCCATTTTTCCCATAACTGCTAGCAGGAATGTCCATTCCACTCTATCAAACGCTTTAGACATGTCGATTTTTACCCCCATCCATTCTTGAAGATCTCTTCTCGTTCTCATGTTATGGATGATCTCATGTGCAACTATGGTATTATCGTTTATCTCGTCTTCTGGAATGAAGGCCGATTGGTAGGGAGAAATAATTTTACTCAGTAATCTTCATTCTTTGGGCTAAGATTTTTGATATGATCTTGTAAGTAGTGTTGCATAGCGATATGGGTCTGAAGTCTCCTGGAGAGGAGGGGAACTGAATTTTGGGAATGAGTGTTATGAAGGTAGTGTTCATTTCCTTGAGCATGAATCCTGTCTCAAAAAAATTTTGAACCAGGTTTATCAGATCCTGACCAATGGTTTCCCAATTGTCTTGGAAGAAATTAGGGGGAAAACCATTTGGACCAGGTGCTTTATTACCTTCCATGGCCCTCAAAGTGGCTTTTATTTCAGTATCTTTAGGAATTTCAAGAAGTAAGCCGTTATCTGTCTCATTTATAGAAGTAGGAATAAGGTTTAAAATATCCCTGTCAAGAATAGGATTATTTGTGGTTGATATGCTTTTAAAGTGGTCTGTTAGACACTTTGAGATTTCTTTCCTGTTCTCTAACCAGTTTCCATGGATGTCTTTCATGGATTCTATTCTATTTCTTCTATACCTTGTTACTATTTGAGTTGTGGAAGAAGGAGGTATTTCTATCTCCCAAATTTATTATGTTGTTTCTACTTTTTGTTTTCCAGTAGTTCTCCTCAATATCTTGCCATTTTGCTTAAAGAGGTTTCAAGTCTCT